>JAPVLO010000386.1:1200000-1517161 GCA_027257055.1 Cephalopachus bancanus | reverse complement strand
CAGAAGGAAGTTTGGATAGATTTTTGGCCCCACCTTGACATTCACCACTCCAGACGTGGTGATACGATATTCTTTTGTGTGACTAATAAAGTCTAGAAAGTAACCATTTTCACGTCCCATAGATTCTACACATACTGGTTTTTGCTGATGCTGTTTATTTTGTTTTAGGGTTGTGGGGTACACGTGAGGATTTACCACATAAGTAAACTGCATACAGGTGAGGTTTGGGCTTCTCGTGGGCCCTCTCCCCCCCGATGTGGGACTTGGAACCTGGTGTGTGGCCGTGTGCCCCTGAACTCTTCTCCCTCCCTCCTTTAGCAGTGCCCCGTGTCTGTTGCTTCCACCTCTGTGCTCATGTGACCAAACACACATTGTAACATCCGATATTGGTGAGATTCTGTTTCTCATATATCTATTATTTAATAATGAATACTTATTGAATTATTAAACACTTGTGACACTATTAGCTACCATATTTGGTCAAATCTTGCTTCTGAATTATTCCATAGATCACAAAGAGTAAAATAAGCATTTACAAGATATACATAAAAAAATAGACAAAATAATTTAGGGAATCTGTCTCTCTAAAAATTATTCACCTGTATTCACCATAATATTTTAGTCTTAAGATCCTCTCAGATGTTATAATATCCTTGTCACTCTAGTCTATGAGACTGATGGGAAGCAAACTGTTGATCAGGAAAAGCAGGAGCAGCTGGATGATTCTTGATACTTTTAACTGTGCCATATAACTTATTTTCCTTGCTCTAGATGCTTTCTGAATGCAACTAGCTCTTTCTGTTCTGGCAATAGCAAAATATATTTTAGTCATCAAACTTCTCAAATGAGTCTTTTAAAACACTTAAAGCTCATTTTTGCCTTATTATAGAAAGAAAGCTAAAAACAGATGAACCTGAAATATTGACTTACTTTTCTCCATCTTGAATTTCATGGAGCATCCAGAATGATGCATCTTTCCCTTCAAATATTTATTCATCGCTTCCAGACAAGTAGTATATGAGGCAATAAAAAACAGGCAGCTAGAACAGGAGAAAACAGTTTTTAATGCCCTGCGGTTAAACTGTCACTCTGGCAGGAAGTAATAACTGAATGCCACATTCCTTAAGGCAAGGTAATAGACTACTGCCTTTTAGAGGCAAATTACTTTGGGATCTGCAGCCTTACCCTCAGAAGCCACGGTTTCCTCAGGGAAAGACTAGAGCTGTTAGATTTGATGTCACGTGATTGACTACTGAATTCTAATGCTTTACATACCAGGAGAGAGCTTCCTTTTTTTTTTTTTTTTTTATTTATTTATTTATTTTTTTGAGTTGGAGTCTCACTCTGTCGCCCAGCTTGGAGTGCAGTGGCGGCTCCCGGCCACCGCAGCCTCCACCTGCTGGGCTCCGGCGATCCTTCCGCCTCAGCCTTCCGAGTAGCCGGAATTACAGGTGCGCGCTACCACACCTGGCTAATTTGCTTCTGGCCATCGTTCACCATTAAATGAAGAGTCTTGCTCACAGAAGCTTTTCCATATGGGAGTCTGTATGGTGCATTATAAAGAGTATAGACTTGGAGCTAGAATGATCTGCACTTGACTTTGCTACTTACCAATTGTATGCTTCTAGGATACGTTACCTAATGTCCTCGAATGACTCCGTTTCCTTACGTGTGAAATGTAAGTAATACGAACTTAAATGAGTTGCTCAGAGGATTAAATGATGTATGTCACAAACTGGACCTTATTTTTTGGCATCAACAAGTACTACTTGTAATTGAGTCAAAGATAGCAAGTTATAAAACAAATATATGTTGCAGTTCCTATACTTGTTCTAGGAGGCACCTGGAAAATATTAATACCCTTTTCTATTCCATCTATTCTTTTGATTTTTTTAATCATAGTCTGTTGTCCCAGAAGATCATGTTTTACTTAAAGGCTGTATATTAAGCCTCTACCTACACAAATCTTGTGTCAGATGTCTGTCAAATTTTTTAAAATCATCTGGTAAACATAAAAGAGCAGAGATGTATGTCAACACTATTGATAAGAGTTGGTCGACAGAATTTGGGTCTACTTAAATGCCAATTGTTTTTAGACACTATCTACTCAATTGATGTAAAAAAAAATCCACTATTGAATACAGCCTACTCTCAAATACACTTATCCATATTACTAATGACTTACCTGCTTTTGGATGATGGTCATGATATTTCCCCACCATAACTTCAAAATATAAGACTTTCTTCTCTTTATAGAGGTTTATTACTTTGGTCTGTAAGATAAGAGGTCAAAGTGGGCCAATGAGTAGAAAATAAAGATAGCTGTTATTTTTCAAAGTTAATTTCCTTATTTTGGAAGGTAAAATTTTCACAGATTATTGGATTTTTACTTTATAAAATTTTCACTCTTTATTAAAATTGTTTTTTAATTTTTCTGGACAGGATATGAATTTAAACATAACAGTAAGTATAAGTATTTCAAGTTGTTATGGAGGCAAACAGGGTTATTTTTTTTACTTATTGGGATCTTAATCATGTGAGATTTTTAATTAGCAGTAGTTTATAAATATATACTCTTTTTTGTTTCCTCTGTTAATATTATTTTGACAAAAATATGATCTTGCTGAAATTTGTTTTATAGTGCACATTTCTAAGCACATTAATCTTTTGAATATGTAAACATGTGACCATTTCTATCTTTATTCTCTTATGTACAATGGTCTTCTCATTCTAAGTTTAGTACATGTTTCATTTCATTTCCGTTGTCTCCATTTTGAACATCAGGTATAAAACTATTGGCATCATGAGGAAATCAAACTGCACTGATCCTATGTCATCAACCAGAATGGTTAATTTAAAAGTAACAATTACATTCATTGCAAGCTCTAAATGGTAAGGATATTTGTTTCCCCTCCATAATTTTGAAAGTGCCTTGATAATAGTTACTCAAACATTTTGAACTCAAACTATTAGCTGTTAAGTAGTGCTGTTTGGAATTAAGCAGTTTATTTGAAACCTGTTACATTTAGAAGCTCACATTGCCATTGTTTACCAAGGGACACTATTTTTTGCAATCTGTTTACGAAATCTTTACCTGTTGATGGCATTTTCATATGAGATCTGCAAGATAGTCATAGAAGGATCTAGCTAATACCCTCAGAATTCTATTGCCCCAAGTTTCTGTGATTGAATAGCCAAAAATTCAAATCATTTCTTATTGTTTTCCGTGTTTAAGGCCATTTTTTTAGATTGAAAAAAATACCCAGGTGACACTCTCTTCAATAAACAATGCTGGAAAAACTGGAAAAACCATATGCAGATTAATGAAACTGGACCTCTATCTCTCACCATATAAAAATCAATTTAAGATGGATTGAAGACTTAAACATAAGGCCTGAAATTATAAAACCACTAGAAGAAAGTATAGGGAAATTCTTCAGGATATTGATCTAGGCAAAGACTTTTTATGGTTAAGACTTCAAAAACACAGGCAACAAAACCAAAAATAGACAAATGGGACAATATTAAAATAAAATATATTCTTATGCAGAGCAAAAGAAACAATCAACAGAGTGAAAAGACAACCTACTGAATGAGAGAAAATATATGCAAACTACTCATCTGACAAGGGAATAATATCCATAGCGTATAAGAAACTCAAACAACTTACCAGCAATAAAACAAATAATCCTATTTAAAAATGTGCAAAGGACACGAGAAGACATATCTTAAAGAAGATATACAAATGGCCAACAGATATATGGAAAAAATGTGCAGCATCACTAATCATCAGGGAAATATAAATCAAACCACAACGAGATGTCATCTTAGATGTCTTAATGAACTCATAGACTGTCGGTAGAAATGGAAACCAGAACAGTCATTATGGAAAACGGTAGAGAGATTCCTCAAAAAACTAAAAGCAGGGCTACCGTATGGCCCAGCAATTCCACTACTAGGTGTTAATCCAAAGGAAAAGAACTCAGTGTACCAAAGGCTTGTCTTCACTCCCATGTTTATGTTGTGCAGCACTATGCACAGCAGCAAAGATGTGGAATCTCCCTAAGTGTCCAACAATGCATGAATGACTAAAGAAAATATATACATATTACACGCCTGGCTAATTGTTTGGTCTATTTTTGCGTATACACATACACACATAGACATATACATATGTACACATATATATCAAATATATATAAATATATGTGTGTGTGTATATATATATATATATATCTCCATTAAAAAGTATGAAGGTCACTTGCAGCCACGTGCATGGATGGAGCCAGGCATTAAGTGAAAGAAGCCAGGCACAGAAAGACCAACATCGCGTGTTCTCACTCATGCTGGGAGCTTAAATGGAGACCGAGAATAGAATGAGCCACACCAGAGACTGGTGAGGGCGCACGGTTGGGTGGGGGCAAGGGGTTGAGGGGATATTGCTCAAGGGTACAAGCCTACAGTTGGAAGGAGCAAGCCCTGATGTTTGGTAGCAGAGTAAGGTGACTACAGTTAATAATACTGCATCGCATATTTCAGAAACTAGAAGAGAGGACTTGAAATGTGCCCAACACACAGAGATGATAAAACAGTGACCAATACCCTAAGTACCCTGACTTAATCATGACACAGGCTCTGCGCGCAACACAGTTTCACCCGTACCCCAGAAATGATTACACATACGGTGCATCGAGAACATTAAAAGTCGTGGGCGGCGGCGGCAAGGGGGCCGCCCACGGGGCTCCGGGGTACCGGGCGGTGGGGTTAATGCAGCCTTAGCAGCAGCCTGGGTTACCGGCCAGTGGAGGCGGGGCGGGGGAGGGCGGGGGCGGAGGGCGGTGGGGCCTGCGGGGGGCATGGCCTTTGGGGACGGGGCGGTGGAACCGGGGATGGCGGCCGGTGGAGGGTGGGGCCGGCGGAGGGCGGGGCGGGGGAGCCAAGGAGGGCGGGGCGGCGCCGGTCGGCCGGCTTCGCTTTCCCTTAGCGTCCCTGCCTTGGCTGACCCTGGACTCCGGGCCTCCTTCCCAGCAGGGGGCGATGATGACTCGGGGTCTTCGGGTGCAGGCGGGAGACGGCCCGCTGCGCCCCCAGGCCCCTGTTCTCGGCCTCTGGATCGCAGGGAGGGAGATCCCCCACCCCTGCCAGCCGAGACCCGGCAAACGGCCAGCCCCGTCTGCCCGCCAGCTGCCGGCAACCTGGGGCAGGAGGAGCGGGGGGCGGGCGCACCCTGGCCTCCTCCATCCTCTTCTCCTCTCCCCTGGGGTGGGGTGCGGGTCATCTCCTCACCTGCTGCTTCCTTTCTTCGCCAGCCAGGCCATGCTCTCCCGTCCCCGCCCTGCCCTTCCCCTCCCCAGGCCTCTTGGAGCCATGGCCCAGGCTGGAGGGCACTGGCAGGCTCCTGGCAACCTCGGCCTCTACCTGCTGGGCTCCAGCGATCCTTCCACTTCGGCCTTCCAAGGAGCCGGAACTACAGGCGTGCGCCACCACGCCCGGCTAACTTTTTTTATTACAGAGACGAGATCTCGCCAAGTTCCCCAGGCTGGACTCAAACCCTCAGACTCAGGCAATCCATTTGCCTCAGCCTCCCAAAGTGCTGGGATTGCAGGCTGCACCACCAAGCTAGCCTGTGTGTGTGTTTTGTTTGTTTGTTTTGAGGGACCCAAGAGACTCAAAAAAAGCTATACTTACTATAAAAGAAGCGTTCACTGTATTTTATATATCCCTGCCTCACGTTCACTATATTTTATGAATTCTTAGTATTTTAAATCCTACCTCAGACCCCATAGGACTAGGCATAATCCTTTGCCTGGTAGTGACCCTGATTGTAAAGTTATACAATGTTTTAAGCAGTATGTGTACTTAGAACTCTTGTTAAGCTCTGTTCCTTCCAATTGCCATGCTGACTTCTGCTTCTGCAAACGGGATGTAAATGTTAAGCAAACAAGCCCCTCCTGAACATTCCTTTGTTGAGATCAGCAGACTCTCAGTGGGCTCTGCTGGGCTCTGCGTTGTTTCAAACCTCCTGCCTGCTTGCTCAAGTTAATTTACACACAGTGCTTATCTGACATTCCACTCTGCCCGTTTAGCAGTTCCCCGTCAATCACAGGCAGCTGAGCTAGAGCCCTTGCAAACCAGAAAATAAACCTACCAATCCCAAGTGCCCTCGTACCCATTAGGAGAAATTACCCATTCATGTAAAAACAAGTTTAAAGTTCTTTCCCCTCCCTCTGTAATTGTGCATAAAAACTGCTTGCTGTACTGAATCGGGGCTCTCATTCTCAAGCCACTGTGTCCCCTTCAGTTTGTGAGCCCCAGACTCGAGCCTGAATAAAGACCCTCATGTGTTTGCATCGGAGTTGGCTCTTTGTGGTCTCTCGGATTTAAAATCTTGGGTTTAACAGTTTGAGTTGGCATCTCATTCTGTCGCCCAGGCTGGAGTTGCAGTGGCACACTCACTGCCACCCCAGATCGACCTGCTGGGCTCAGGCGATCCTTCCACCTTGGCCTTCCAAGTAGCTGGAACTACAGGCGAGTGCCTACATGTGATTACAGTCATGTTCCCATGACCGCAGACCCCCAGCTTTGTCTCCTTTGGGCAGGTTGTACTGACCGTTTCCTGCTGTTACACAACTCCTTAGGCATAAGTTCCATGTAATTGTATGCTTGGTTAACTGAAATCAAATGTTACACTTTTACATTTTCATATTTTGTCCTTATATTCTGTTAGTAACCTAAACAAGGTAACTCCATTGTATAATAATTCTTCTTCCTTGACTCTATATAACTACCTTAAACTATATCTTGATGGCAGAACTCCAGGGACTTTCTGGGCACTGGCAATACCTGGGACATGGAATTAATCAAAGCTCCCTAACAATCAAAGTTCTCATTTTGGTTGCCAAGTTGTTAGTTAATAGTTGCTATGTAGCCAATACTGCACATTTTGCCTCCTGTCCTCACAGCGCCCTGTCCTACTTGGCGACCGAGGCAGGGTCTCACTATGTCACCCAGGCTGGAATGCAGTGGCACCATGGCAGATCACTGCAGCCTCAAACTCCTGGGCACAGGAGATCTTTCCTCCTCAGCTTCCAAAATAGCTGGGTCCACAGGCGTGTGTCACCATCCCCAGCTAATTTTTTATTTTTTATTTTTGTAGAGATGAGGTCTTGCCACGTTGCCCAGGCTGGTCTCAAACTCCTGGCCTCGAGCAAACCTCCAGCCTTGTCCTCCTAAAGTCCTGGTATTACAGTTGTGAGCCATCCTCCCTGGCGAAGGTCAGACTCTTTAGAAGGGAGTCGACTGTTGTGGCTTAGAACTTTTTGTCTTTTCTTTCATCCCCCTGTTTCTTGCCAAGAATGAGAAATAAAGGTTGGGATTCCAGCAGCTCTCTCAGATCATGAGTCTGTTATGACCGAGTTAGCCAGAGAAGTCACGCCAGCAAGCTGAGTGTAATTAATCAGAGTTGTATTATCACACGGGTCAAGAGCAGGCACACACCAGGAAAAATAACTCTTGACAAACTGGTGCAGTTTGTGACAGCATGAATGAGTAGCATGGTGCCGTCGGATCAACGCCGTGACACTGGGTGGCAAGTTGGGGTCCGCGGGTGCCTTGCAGGGGGGCGACGAGGGTCCGGAGTGGGCGTCGGGGTGGCCAACGGGCTTTGTGCGCCCAGCTCTCCCGACTGGCGGCATCCGACATGGGCCGGCAGGCTCGTGGGGTGCCGGGAGACAAGCAACGACATCTATGGCCACACCACCCTGAACGTGACCGAGCTCCTCTGATCTCGGCAGCCAAGCAGGGTCGGGCCTGCTTAGTACTTGGATAGGAGACCGCCCGGGAATACTGGGTGCTGTAGGCTTTTGGCCTCCCTCTCCGCGCCGTCTCTTTTGGCGCCGCCTCCCCCGAGGACCGCCGCCCCTCCTCCCCGCCGCCCTCCGACCCCGACCCGCGCCCCCACGGCCCCGTGGGCGGCCCGGGCTCCAGCGCGGCGCCCGCCAGCAGCACCCTCCAAGTCCTCCACCCTGCGGCCTTCGTCCGGCCGCCCCGGGCCCCCTCGGCCGCCTGCATCGCTGCCCGCCTGCCCGCCTGCCACCCTTGCAGCTGCTCCCGAACTCGAACTGGGGGCCACCAGCTACCTGGCGCATCCCGATCCCGCAACCTCTGCGGACGTGGCTTCCCTCCCGCCGCCCTGCGTGTCTCCACCCTCGACCTCGGAGACCCAGACACTGCCTTAGGCCGCTCCAACCCTGCCGGACGGGGCGCGGGGGGGGGGGGAGAGAACGCGCAACCCCAGAGGCTGGCAGCCAAGGCGCCTCTCCGCCACCCTGACACCCCAGGGCTGTGCTTCCCCCGGGGTGGACATCCCCTGCCCTGGGGGGGGGCCGGGCCAGGAAAACCGTATCTGGGCACCTGGAGCCTCCTCTCACAGGCTTCCCGCGGCCCGGCGTCGCGAGGCCACGCCTGCCAAGGAACCGGGCCGCACATCCCGCGGGGGCGCCCGGGAGTCAGGCCCTGGCACTGACAAGCCGCAGCTCGCCGCACTCTCCACGAGGACAGAGAACAACCCGCCGGCCAAGGAATGGGCCCCAGACAGACCCTGAACACAAGCCTCCACGGTGAAGACCCACGTCGCGGGTCGCCAGTCCGGCCGCCGGGCAGCCCTGCCGCCTTGGCCGGGCAGAGCCCGTGCGCCCTCCCCGCTCCCCGGGCCTGCCGGGAGGGGCGCCGTCCCCAAGACGTCCGTCTCTCCGTGGCGGACTCGCCGCGTCGGTGGCTCGGCAGGGCCGCCGCCTTGGGCGCCTCGACCCCTCCCCCTCGCCAGGCGTCGCTGTCGCTTTGCGTCCCTTTCGACGGGCGTCTCGCTCTCGGTCGCCTCCCGCCCTGGGTCTTCCCTGCGTGCGAGCGTGCGGGGGCGCGTGCGTGCGCGTGGGCGGAGGCGCGTGCGCGGGATGCCGCTGACGGGGTCCGCGGGTAGAGCGGGTCGGGGCGGGGGACGTGAGTCCGGGTGCGTCTCGCCTCGGCGTGCCGCTGCTGCTCGGGGCGGCTGGGCGGCGAGGTGCGGCGGCTGCCCCTAGCGGGCGGGGAGGGACAGTCCTTCCTGGGGTCGCGGCGCCCCTCGCGCTCACAGGACGGGGAATCGCGGGCTGCTGCCACCCTGCGGTGGCACGTGCGACCCCACGAGCGCGAGCCCGGTCCCCATGCGGCCCGGCGGCCGAGGCGGGGGCGCTGGGAGGAGAGGGGCGGCAGGCTGGGTAGCTCGGTGCCGTCGGGCCAGCGGGCGGACCGGGTGGCCGCCAGGGGCCGGCGGGGGCCTCGCGGGAGGGGCGCCGAGGGTCCGGAGTGGGCGTCGGGGCGGCCCGCGGCGGCAGGGAGTCCGCTGGGTCCGGCGCCCGCTCGCCCGCACCAGCCCCGCCCTAGGGTCGACGGGGAGAGGAGAGCCTCGGGATGCTGGCCTTCGGGAGAGGCCCTGCAGCGGGGTCCCTCGGGACCTGTGACCGCCCGCCCCTCCGGGACCGCGCGGGCCCCCGGAATCTGGCGCCGCGACCCGGCGGCCGGACGCCAGGCGGGCGGAGCGCGCGCACGAGGCGCGGCGCCGGGCGGGCGGGCGGCGGGGCGCAGGCGCAGGGGGGCGCCCCCCGGCGGCGGCCCGGAGCCCCCCAGCGGAGCCCGCCCGCGGCCTCCCGAGCGGCCCGCCTCCTGCAGTCCCGCGCGGCCGCCTCGGACAGCGGCGGCGGGCTCTGGGGGCCCGGGAGGCGAGCGCCGACGTCGACGGCCACCCCACCCGAACGCGCCGATCTCGTCTGATCTCGGAAGCCAAGCAGGGTCGGGCCTGGTTAGGAGCTGGAGGGGAGGCCGCCTGGGAATCCCGGGTGCTGCAGGCTCTGGGCCTCCCGCTCCGCGCCCTCTCTTTGGGCCCCGCCCTTCCCGAGGCGCGCCGCCCCTCCTCCCCGCGCGCCCTCCGACCACGCCCACGCCCGCCCCACGTCCCCCGCGGCCGGCCTGGGGGCTCCGGCGCCGCGCCCGCCGGCGGCCCCGCCCGGGTCCTCCAGCCTGCCGCCCTGCGTCCCTCGCGGCCACCACCTAGACCGGGGGACCCGATCCCGCAGCCCCCGGCGTGGCTTCCCTCCCCCGCGCCCTGCGTGTCCCCTCCCTCGCCCCCGGAGACCCAGACGCCGCCTCAGCCCTCTTCAACCCTCCCGGGCCCGGGGGGAGGGGAGGGGAGGGGCGCTGGCGGCAAAGGCGCCTCTCCCCCCCCTTACCCCCCCGGGGCTGTGCTTCCCGCGGGGAGGGGGAGGACAGTCCCCTCGCTGGGGGGAGACCGGGGCCAGGAACACCGGCTCTGGGCACCTAGAGCCTCCGCGCACGCGCTTCCTGCGCGTTAGAGCCCCGAGGAGACTCGTGCCAAGGAACTCGGCCGCACCGTCCCGTGGGGGCGCCCGGGGCCGCCGTGCCCGGGAGACAGGCCGTGGCACTGACATGTTGGCACCTCGACGCCCTCGCCACGAGGACAGAGAACGACCGGGCCGGCCAAGGAATGGACCCCAGACACGGCCCGGAGCACACCCCCGACGGTGGAGACCCAGGCGGCGGGGCCTCTGGTCCTGCCGCCGGGGCAGCCCTGCCCCCTTGGCCTGGCACAGCCCGGGCACCCTCCGCTCTCCCCTGGCCTGCTGGAAGGGGCGCTCGTCCCCAAGAACCCGGCTCTCTGTGGCGCACTCGCTGTGTCCGTGGGTCGCTGGGGCCGCCGGGCTTTGTGCGCCTCCCCCCCCCCCCGCGTCTCTGTCCCTCCCTAGGTGTCTGTCGCTTTCTGTGCCATGCTCCGGGCGACTCCCTCTCCGTCTCTGCCTCCCTCCCACCCGGGGTCTTCCCTGCGTGCGTGCGAGTGTGCGGGGGATGGGGCGCGGGCGAGTGAGGGGGCGCTGCGGGTGGGGGCGGGTGCGTGGCTGCGGGGTCCGGTGTCGGGGTGAGGGCTGGGGGTGTGGGCGTGGGTGTTTCTCTCCCTCAGTGTTTCCGTCCGTCTGCGTGCGGGCGGGTGGCTGGGGGGTAGGTGTGTTGGCTGGGTCGCGAGCTTGGAGGGGGAGCGCTTCCTGGGGTCGTCGTGCCCCCCCGCTCTCACGGGATGAGGAATTGCGCGCTCCCGCCACCCTGAGGTGGAACGGGCGACCCTACGACCGTGGTCCTGGTCCTCCGTGGGGCCCAGCGGCCCGGAGGCGGAGGTGATGGGAGGAAAGGGGCTGTATCCACCTCATAATTTCGAGTGCCACAGACTTAGCCACACCAATTCTTCAATACTTGTGTAGAATGAGCCTGAATTGAGTATTATTTATGACCTCCTCATCCTTGATCTCAACTATCTTACTTCTCATTTCATATTGAGAATTGGCCATCAGAAGACTTTCCTGTCTCCTCCCAAAGCTACTCACACCAATCTCTGTGTCCCTGACTCGGCCCACCCTCCTGTTACGATAGATAAACTGTCCACACTCCTATCCAAGGCCACCCCCTACCCCACTTGTCCCTTCCGTCCCTCCAAGGACATCCTGCCAAAAACTTTTTCCCACTTACCTGTGTTATCAGTTCCTTTCTTTACTACTGTATCACCCCACCATTATTAGACATAAAATCACGTAGAGTAGAAAATAATACCAGAAGTGGTTGATGGTAATGGTGCGCTCCACAGTATGAATGTCCTTGATACCCCTAAACTATAGAAGAAAATTCTTTTGGAGATTGCCAATTAGAAGACTCATGTTTCAGTCTTTGAGTAGCATTTTTTCCTAGTATTAGTGTAATTGATATTAATGGCGAATTCATCGAAATAACTAAAATTTTTGTAAACTTGATTGTTTATAGAATTCCTTCCACATTTCGCCACAAACCTTCCACATACCATTCTACAGCATACACATACCATTATTTAACATGCTTGAACCCTGTACGTCATATACTTTCCTTCTTAAATAACCAGTCGTTTTATTATAGGACAAAAATTTGCCATACAAGATCCTTTCTTATATTTTCCTTATGTCTTCCCTTGCCAAAAACAGCTTTATACCAACAACTTTCTTTACATCTCTCCTTTGCTTTCTGGTTTCTCTTTTTATCTTTTTATAGATAACGTTCTACACTTATAATTTGAATCAATCCTTTAGTTACTTCTGATTTAGAATAAAGCTATATGATTCCAACATGGATGGCCAGGCTCAAACAGCTGGCACCTGTGTTAATTGAGAAACTAATTTGGGTTTCAGTGCCCTAACATTCATCTGGGGATTGTTGGGGTGATGGTAAGTCATGCCAGGCACTGTAGCAGATTTCCAGGTCTCCTCAGTGGCCACCATACCTGAGCTAGGTGTCCTCTCCTCTCTTCAGAAGAAATGTACCTGGCTCCCGGTGGCTCTCAGGCCTGCTCCGTGGATGAGGTTCTGAAGGCTTAGCCCTCTTTGGGACACCTATGCTTCTAGTGTCCCCACGGACGGTACCCGTACCAATGTACAGCATTCCCCTTAGCAGGTTTGTTCTTATCGGGTCTCTGATGGAAATTGGGAGTTTTGTCGCTAACGGCGACTGCCAGTGGGATGCCTCTTTGGCTCTCTGGTTCTGCTGTCCTCTGCGCTGGCACCCTGTTGTTCCTCTAACATCTTGGCTAAAAAAAAAAAAATCCTCAGAAGTTCTTCTTTAATTGACCATGCATTTGAAACTTTTTGTAATGGTCTTATGTAAAAACCCTTTAGAATGAACAGACCATGTGGATGTGAGATGATCTGTCCCTACTTATTTTCAATTATGCACAGGCAAATTTGTTAAGATCCTTTATAAATTACTAAATTCCAGTCTTAATTGTGAGGTGTGGACAATTAGGTGGGAGTGATCAATTCCTATGACTCGAGCCACAAAGAGTGCACCCAGCATTTTGTTCATCCAGTGGAAGAAATACTGGGCTTAGTAAAATGACTCAACTTGGTTTCCAAAAAAGAAAAAAGCACTTTAGCAAGTCTAACATAACAAAAACTGGTGTTATTTAGCAATAATGCTTCAGCACATAGTAAAGTTGGAAGTAAGATTTTACTACAGCATTTGCAAATTGGGTTTGGAAAAACAGATTAAAATGACAATAGACTGTTTTTCTGTGAGTTAACAGGATTAGTTAGTTAACACGTGATCCTTTTTCTTTTTGTCTGGGAGGAGGACTGATAGTCCTGGTTTAAATATAATTGAGAGATTTATCATAGAAAAAGGAACATCAATATCCTTTTTGCCCTGGCCACCTCCCTGAGGGGAGACCGGTTAAGCCATGGGGGAAGACTGAAAGGGCTTCCCCGAATGTGTGGCAGAGAAGGGGGGAGGTGGAGAGAAGAGGCTAGAGTTGGTCACCGCGGGCATCGTTGCCCCTCCCCTCTAGAAAGGGTGCGTTTAGAGACGGAGGGGGATGAGAAGGAAGAGCAGAGGGGAAGCTGGCCAAGGACAGGCTGGCAGAAGCAGGTTACGACGAGAGACAGGAAAAGTTAGGTCGGGTGGGTCAGGGTCTGAATTGCTAGAGGGGAAGCAGAAAAGAGGTAAAGTAACTGACTACGGAGCTGAGAAGAGTGTGGCACAATAGCAAGGAGTCCGGGTGTCATGCCGTTTTGAAGACCTTGGGCCATTTGCCCTTGTGGTGGCAATAGAGGTCAAGATGAAGAAGAATATCAGGCAAAAGACCCACCTTGGCCCATCTCCTGGTCACCTGGCTGGTCTTGAGGAGACACTTAGGTCTGATGCTCCTTTCTTTCTTTTTTAATTTTAATTTTTATTATAAAGATGCGGGGTCCACTTCAGGTTTAGGTATGCAAACACTGATCATGCGGACACCCTTGTGGATGAGGTATGCCCCTCCCTCCCCTAGCAGTTTCCCTCAACGGCCAGTCCCACCCTCCTCCCCTGACAGTTTCCCCGACGGCCGATCGCTTGCTTGCAGCATCGTTGTGCAAGGTCTGCTGATGAGTGGGAACACGTGGAGCTCTGTGCTTTGTTTCTGTGAGAGACCACGGAGCTCCTTTCTGAGGAGACGCTCCCGAGACCCTCTAGAATGCATTCCGATGAGGGGAGGGCCCCCAGCCACCCTGTTTTGAGGGTTTCTCGTGAGGGATCCCAAAGGGAGAACAGTCTCTGAGAGACTTGAGAGAGAAACAGTCATCCGCGTCCTCAGCTGGCATCTTGGGCAGAGGACCAGTGGAGTTGGTGTGAGGACGTGGGAATCCAGAGAGGAAGGGTGTCCCCAGATCTCCTCATCCCACGGGAGGGGGGTCTTCTGGCCAGTGTAAGTCTGCTGCTGTGTGCGTTCAGAGACTTGGTGCCAGAATCCCAGAACAAGCAACTGAACTGAGACCGTGTCCTCTCAGGTCACGCTCAAAGTCCCCTCCCCTCCCATTTTTAGAGTAAAGCAAGGGATTGCATGAGCTCACCAGTGGTAATGTAGCTTCATACCAGACAAGGCTGACAGGGAGAGGTCAGTTTGATGTAGCTCGTCGCTGGTGATAAAAGTCAGAGAACATCTGTGTAATAAGAGTATGAATTAGCTGAACTGCAAATATCTCATTTTGAAGATCAGTAACTATTGATGTAAGAGACTATCTGAGCAATACAATAAAAAAAAAAACTACTGAGCATGTCATATAGCCAGGGATTAGGGTTATGCTATGCAATCATTTTCTTTAAACTTTTCATCCCTTCAGATGCATTTGCTTCCTTTGAATGACTTTATGGTTGGACTTAACCCATGAGAAAGACCAGAACTAACTAAGATGATGAAACAAGAAATTTGGGGCCTTCATTGCGTTTTTATCTGCTTCTACCTCTTGTCTCTGTCTACATCTTTTTTTTTTTTTTTTTTTTTTTGAGTTGGAGTCTCACTTGGTCGCCCAGACTGGAGTGCAGTGGCCACTCCCGGCCACCGCAACCTCGCCTGCTGGGCTCCAGCGATCCTTCCGCCTCAGCCTTCCGAGTAGCCGGAATTACAGGCATGCGCTACCACGCCTGGCTGATTTTTTGGTTTATTGTAGAGATGAGGTCTTGCTGCCCAGGCGGGTCTCGAACCCGCGGGCTCAGGCAATCCACTCACCTCAGCCTCCCAAAGGCATGGGTACATCTTTTTAAGATTAAAAATCCTAGAATGTTCACTCCTTTACTGCCTCAGATCACACTGCTATCTAGTAACTGCATTTTCTCCTGTTGCAGGTTCAGGTCTTCCTATGGTAATATCTATTTAGCATTGGAAAATTCTGAATTTTTATTATAAACTATTCTTACCCATGTGTAGTAGGTTGAACATTGGTCCCTCAAAATATATCTCCATGTAGAACCTCCAAATGTAACCATATTTGGAAAAAAAAGATCTCTGCAGATATAGTTAAGCTAAAGATTTTGAAATAGAATTACCTAGTTTAGGATGCATACTAAATCCAACAACAAGTGTATGAGAGACAGAGGCAGGGAAAATTTTTAAAAACAGATACAAAAAATAAAGAAAAACAGCATGTGAAGATGATTGCGGAGAATGAAGTGATTCATCCACAAACCAAGGAAGACCAAGAGTCATTAACAGCAAAAAGAAGCAAGGAATGATTCATCCTTAAAGCTCTAGGAGGAAGGAATTCCTGCTAACACAGTGATTTTGAGCACTGGCCTCAAGAACTGGGGAGACATTATTTTTCTGTTGTTATAAGCCTCCCAATTTGGGGTAATTCCTAGGTCCAATTAGACTTAGGAAATTTTTCTCATTAATGTACTATAATTGGACTCATCTGGAATGAAATCTGTATCCTGCCAGATCCCACCTAATATACCATTCTACCTTCCCCTTTTATTGTGACATCTATTTTGGACAGCAATTTAGGTTAGTTTAGGGGGTTTTTTTAAAGAAAAATAAGAATTTTTTTTTTATTTTTGCTTTACACACTGAATCAATAAAATTTCATCTTATAGCAATAACATTTTCCCAATAGTTTTTATCAAACATGTGTTAGCTCAAAAATGTTGTGAAGAGTTTTTTTTAATAACACAAAATAAATTTGGAAGCAAAGAGAAAGCAGCCTCAGAATACGTGAAAACAATGGAATCCATCTACACCATATAATACTGTACAGTCTCTCAGAACAATGTTTTAGAGCAGCACTGCTGAAGAAATTCCTATTTTTATAAAGTAAAAGAAATGATGTAATGGTAATATAGAACCTAATACTATTTTGTAAAATAAAGAAGGACACCCTCCACAATTTCATATAGCACTTTACGTGTGCCTATTTGTAGTGGATGGTTTGCATATGAGCAGCATCCAGAAGGATGCCAATTAGAAGAAAATATTGAATTCTCTCATAGTGGCAGGATTACACAAAATTTATTTTTTTATTTTATTATACTTTTATTTATAGTTTGTCTTACTACATTGAGAATATAACAGGTAAATCACAATAGTACATTTTTTATTCCGAAAATGTAAAGCTACATAGCAAAGAAAATATTTGCATTCTCCTTCTCTTATTGCTACTAAATGGCCTAAAAAATATTTAGCCTCAGCTGGGCTCAGTGGCTCAGTCTGTAACCTCAGTGACTCAGTCTGGGGTGACTGTGAGCCAGTCACTGCACTTCATCCAGCCTGGGCGACAGAGTGAGACAAAATTAGAAAATATAACATTTATTATTGTTATTTTTTAAAATAGCTAAAAGTTACATAACAATAAAACCAGTGGTAAGCAAATTTAAGAAAATAAAAGTGGAAACAGCTAAAAAATAAATGATTATATGTGAGCACTGAATGATAATAAAACAATCCAGAAAAGAAAAAACAAAAGATAAGAAAAAGATGAACAAGTATTGAATTATTGAATGCATTCTTAGTATTTAACAAATCATATAAATAATAATCAAAACAAACATTTATACAAATATTAACAGATATGATTTTTCAGTCTTTAAAAATCAAAAGATAAAAAGAAAGTACATAATTATCAGAAATTATAATTATAATTAGGTATTTGTATACTTATAATTAGTATAAGTATGTGTATACTTATAATTAGTCATTCTTTTCTTTTTCAATATCAGAGGATATGTGTAAACATTTGTTCATGTACTTGCTAAGATAATTTAAGCAAATTCCAAATAACAAAGTAAAAAAGATAACAAAAACAAATACTTTTTAAAAACACAATAAAAATGTAAAAATTTAAAGCACTTAATATATAAGTCTTATTAAATGGAATAAAGATAACATTGTAGGCTGGGCACGGTGGCTCAAGCCTATAATCCCAGCAATTTGGGAGGCCAAGGTGAGAGGATTGCCTGAGCCCACAGGTTTGAGACCAGCCTGGGCAACATGGTGATACCTCATCTCTACAATAAATCAAAAAATTAGCCGGGCATGGTTGCATGCACCTGTAGTTCCCACTACTTGGAAGACTGGGGTAGAAGGATTGCCTGAGCTCAGCAGGTCAAGGCAGCGGTGGCCAGGAGTGTGCCACTGCACTCCAGCCTGGGCAACAGAGTGAGACTCCAACTCAAAAAAAAAAAAATAACATTGTAAATTTGTGTTTATATAATGCCGATAAAGTAAGTAAATCCATGTGAGTTTTTTTGTTGTTATTGTCACATAATTCCCTTGTAACCAAATGCAGTTTCCTTTCTCTATCTCCTTGTATTATGTTGCCTTATAAATGTGCAACTTCCATTAAACTCAACAGTTATTTACTCTGGCCATGTAAGTGGCCAGAGCATATAAATGAGATTAAAAAGGAAAAAAAAACCACAATATCTTGCTTCACTTCATACTGATGTTATTCAATGTAAAGATGTCAGCACCATTTGACATTTCCTATTACACATTTGTTCTCCAACTTTCCAAAATAAATGTTTGTGCATTTTTCTATTTCCTCAAATCTATTATGCCTGTACACCTACTAGCACCATCAGCTGATGTCTTTGACTTAATACATTGAAAAAGAAAAGTTATCAAGCAAAGCAGCAAACAGCAGACACTCTTGCTGCTGTCCTGCCTGTTGTACCCTTCACAATATACATTCACTTTAATAAATCTACCTTTCTTAATTCATAACTGTCATGGCTATACCATATGCAGAGAACTGCACCACTTTGGGGGCCTTTGAGTCCAAGACCAGAACACAAAGAACATAGAACACATGGCCTACTGTGGTGTGTCCAAGAGGAAGCAAGTTTTTAGGCTTTGTCTGTTAATAAGCAGTTTAAATAAACCAACTTAGAAAGTGATCAGACAAATCTTTTCTCATGTTTACATATTTATATTAGTATTAGTTTCAAGATAACCTTAAATGATATGTATTAATATCATATTATTGTTATGTTATTATTATTTGACATGTACTTAATTTTATTTAACTTTCTAATAAAGAGCTATATAATTTATATATTCAGATATTCATTTATTTTCAAAGATTTCAGAATTTAATGATTTTCTATTTTATTAGCTGAATCTTCGCGGGAGTCCAGCTCCTGTAATGTTCAGAGATTCCTGGAAGTGAGACGGAGTCGGCGACTAGGGGAGAAAGAAAGGGACTGGACTACTGTTCAAGGTTGAGCAGAAGCCATTTATTGAATGTTAACAGTGGGCTTTTATCCCCAATTTTTGCACAGTCAGACTCACATGCATTTCACGTGAACACAAAGCCAGGTGCATGAGGGATATCCCCCACCCACCAGATGTTTTTTTAGGCATGAGGAAGAACAAACCCAAAATTGTCTTTTCTGTTCCTCATGCTTGGTTAATGTTCCTCAAATACAATGCCTTCTAAGAATACAAAGTTTCTATAATCAATAACCTAAAAGTCCATTATGCACACCAACCTTAATCTATGACTAACTTATCCTATTTCATTCTATGCTAATTATATTAATACTAAGTTAAACAATCCTAATGAAACTTAAACAATCACTCTTACAACCTAAGGCAGCCTAACCCAGAATGTTTGGAATGTGGCCCAGTCCAAAATTTGTGGTGGGCCCAACCTGAAGTAGGCTGACTGCATTCTTTTAACAAAATGGCTACCCAAAAACTTATAAATCTATAAGCTATTTTCTAAAACTTATATTCCCAATTTCTAAAATCACATACAGAAAGCCTGTGACCAGCACTAAGACTCCTTGATGTGACCTAGAGTTGAACTGTAGACTGTATAAAAGTCAAAACCACAATCTGTGAAAAAATGGGAACAATGAGCTTCCAAAGTTAGCTGTATTCATCCCAGTCTCAGAGTTTTAAGCTTGAGCTTGCAGGAGTTTTTTCTGGCAGTAGTGCTAAGCGGAAAAGAGGGAGGAACGGGGTCAACAGCTTCCGAACGCATCCTAGCGGTCTCGGGTCAATGGCCCTACCTGATCCCTACCTGATCCCTAACGCTCAGTGGGCCTCCATGGCCGGCTCCCAACAAATCTTGATCCTCAGACTTAAAACTGTTCTTAAATAAAATATTCTATCAACACTTATAACTTGCCATTATGGATTTGCATGAAGCAGTCTATGAAAGTGTAAGTAACTTTTAACTTATAAGCCTTTTAAGCTCTTTTTTCCCTTAGGAAGTCACTCTAATTCTACAATATTCCTGCTTGCTTTAATAGTCACTGCTCTTAAATATAATTAACTATATAACTGTAAGGAGGTTTTGACAGATGATTCTTTTGAGTTTTCAAGGTATAGGTTTATATCATCAGCAAAGAGGAGAAACTTAACTTCCTCTTTTTCTGTTTGGATACCCCTGATTTTCTTCTCTTATCTAATTGCTCGAGCTGTTGAACAGGAGGGATGAGAGTTGGCAGCCTTGTCTTGTTCCAGTTTTCAGGGGAAATGCTTCCAATTTCTTGGGTTTACTGTAAATGTCTCTCACTATTTTAAGGTATGTCCCCTCTATGCCTAGGTGTTCAAAGATTTTTATCAAGAAGTGATGCTGATTTTTGTTGAACACTTTTTCTACATCTAGTGATATAATCATGTGGTTCTTGAACCAAATAAAGAGCACAATTCTATTCACAATAGCCATAAAAAATTTAATACCTCAGCATCTTTCTAACCAGAGAAGTGAAAGATCTTTACCAAAAAAACTACAAAACACTTCACAAAGAAATCAAAGAAGACACAAACAAATGGAAAAATATTCCATGCTCATGTATTGGAATAATCAACATTGTTAGGATGTCCATCCTACCAAAGGCAATCTACAGATTCAGCACAACACCCATTAAATTACCAACATAATTCATCTCAGACCAGGAAATGACAGCACAGAAATTTGTATGGAAACAAAAATGACCACGAATAGCCAAAAATATCCTTAGCAAAAGAAACAAAGTGGGAGATATCACACTTCCAGACTTTAAACTTTACTATAAAGCTACAATAATCAAAACAGTGTGTAATTGGTACAAGAATAGGCATGTAGACAAATGGAACAGAATAGAGATCCCAGAAGGAAAAACCTCAATTTCTCAATCAATTCATCTTCAGTAAAACCACCACAAACTACCAGCCAAGGCTGGTCTCAAATCTCTGGATTCAGGCAATTGTCTCACCTCTGCCTCCAAAGTGCAGGGATTACGGGTGTGAGCCACTGCTCCCAATGAGAAGAAGATTTAAAATACATAAAAGGAATGTGATTTTATTAATACACTGTAAAAAAAAACCATAAGAATCCCAAGCAGGAAGAAACAAATGTGATTACCATAGAAATAGATTCAGGCTTACAAGTCTGGGCCTGAAAAATCTTAACATCATACATGATTGGAGGTAGCTGAAATGGGGATGGGACGTAGAAAGTTTTTTTTTTTTCTGAGTTAAATCGTCTTGTTTAAAATATTTATTTTTGAGATAGTACATTGTTCAATTGGTTACCTATCTTCCCTGATGCCATCATAGACTACACAATATTTTTTTAAAATAGAGATTTTTGCCAGTAGACCTGATGATGCTTTAATTTCCACAAAAGTTAGCCAGGCTCAGAGCATTTCACTTCTAGAAAGGGATCTCATCATCTAATATACTGAAGACCCCAAGCGTAGCATGCTCATGTGACTAAATATGTGACACATTTTTTAAAGGTTCAGGTAATCTGAATCTGAAAAAATTATGGGAACAGAAGGAAGGCAATTTCACACCAAGTATTAAGGGCCTCCAATACAATAGCTAGAAACAGTTAAACTGTTTCCCAAAAGTAATACTAGACAATTGAGTGGTATTTGATTTATACCCCAAATAATGAGAGAGCTTCATACCATTAAGAAACTGAGAAGGGGATGAGTCTATCCAAAGGTTGCAGTTTTGAATAATGAGCCAGAATGATTGGCAAACAAAGCATCCTTCTATAAATAAAATTGATACACAAGAGAAGATGTCACTTTGGGTGAGTATAGCTATTTCTTGATTTTATTTTATTTTATTTTGAACTTGTGGGATACAATTCAGGTTTATAAACACAAGTAGTCGGTGGAGCGCCTCCGCCCTAACATGGCGCCCGAAGCAGCCAGACCACAAGACAAAACAAGCCCTAATAAGGCAACTAAAGGATATCAGCATACAATCCTCTCTTACGGGGCGTGCCGCGTTACCTTAATTGATTGGCAGAGATACTAGATTTAAGGTCACGAATAGGAGAAAGAGGAAGAAGAATGATGTAGTAACCTGGGATTAAAGCAGCTTGCAGAAGAATCGTGTGAGAGTCGTTATTGAAAGCGACAAGTGGTGGCCCGTACGGGGAACTCGAAGAAGCCGAAATCCTTGGATTCAGAACTGCAGCTGCTCAGGGCAGTCGACTGGTATGTAGATCCCACAAGGGAGGGAAAAAACTAGAAAGGTCCTCGGTAAAGAGGCGATTTAAGAAGGTCCTCAGTAAAGAGGCGATTTGGGAAGGTCCTCGGCAAAGAGGCGATTTGGGAAGGTCCTCGGCAAAGAGGCGATTTAAGAAGGTCCTCGGTAAAGAGGCGATTTGGGAAGGTCCTCGGCAAAGAGGCGATTTGGGAAGGTCCTCGGCAAAGAGGCGATTTAGGAAGGTCCTCGGCAAAGAGGCGATTTAAGAAGGTCCTCGGCAAAGAGGCGATTTGGGAAGGTCCTCGGTAAAGAGGCGATTTGGGAAGGTCCTCGGCAAAGAGGCGATTTGGGAAGGTCCTCGGCAAAGAGGCGATTTGGGAAGGTCCTCGGCAAAGAGGCGATTTGGGAAGGTCCTCGATAAAGAGGCGATTTGGGAAGGTCCTCGGTAAAGAGGCGATTTAAGAAGGTCCTCGGTAAAGAGGCGATTTGGGAAGGCCCTCGGCAAAGAGGGTTTTGGGGAAGGTCCTCGGCAAAGGGCGTTTTGGGGAAGGTCCTCGGCAAAGAGGCGATTTGGGAAGGTCCTGGGTAAAGAGGCGTTTGGGGAAGGTCCTGGAAAAGAGGCGATTTAAGAAGGTCCTCGGTAAAGAGGCGATTTGGGAAGGTCCTCGGCAAAGAGACGATTTGGGAAGGTCCTCGGCAAAGAGGCGATTTGGGAAGGTCCTCGGCAAAGAGGCGATTTGGGAAGGTCCTCGGTAAAGAGGCGATTTAAGAAGGTCCTCGGTAAAGAGGCGATTTGGGAAGGTCCTAGGCAAAGAGGCGATTTGGGAAGGTCCTCAGAAAAGAGGCGATTTGGGAAGGTCTTCGGCAAAGAGGCGATTTGGGAAGGCCCTTTGGTAAAGAGGCGATTTGGGAGGGTCCTCGGTAAAGAGGCGATCAAAAAGGGCCCTCGGTGTAAGGTGACCCCCTTTTTGCTAGCATGGGCACTACTTCCCTCACCCGCTTTTTTAGGCTCTTAAACTCTCCTAAGAACAAAAGGACAAAAATTTAAAGGGAAAAAACCCTTTGACTGATTTTATCACACAGGTAGACGAGATTGCACCGTGGTTTGCCGTTTCGGGGAATCTCACAGTGGGTAGTTGGGAAAAATGGGGCAGGATATTGACCGCGCCCGAGAGCTAGGAGAGGTGGCAGGCGGGGTCCAGCCCCTTTGGAGACTGGTTCGTGCCTGTTTGGAAGATCAAAAGTGCGTGCAAACAGTCGAGCAAGGCCAAGCAGCGCTTGCCCAAAAAATAAAAGAGAAACGATCAACTTCCTCAAGAGGGAACAGCGAGGCAGCCTTGACTCAGAACTGGAGTCAGATGAAAAACTTAGAGATCTCGTGACTCGAGTTGAAAAGTTAGAACTCAGTCGGGCCGCGCCGGAGAAAAGGGCGGATCCTCTGTCCCTGGGTCGGTAGGAGTTCCCCCCCCGTATAATCCTTCTGCGCCTCCCGGAAAAGGAGGCGCTTTTTCAACAATGAAGTGTGGAGGGAGGTCCATGCCAGCGGCACATGGAAAATTTTTCCCGGTGTTCGTGGACAATGCGGGAAAACCGGTACCATGAACCATTAGATTTAAAAACAGTAAAAAACCTTGCGGAGGCCGTACGAACATAGGGCTCACTGCTGCCTTCACGACAGCAATGGTGGAGGCACTAGACCGGTTCGCCATGCCCCCCGGAGACTGGCAGAGATTAGTGAAGGCTTGCATAAACCTGGGACAATATTTAGTTTGGGAAAGGCCTATTATTAGAATTGGCTAATGAGCAGGCAGAAAAAACCGGGGGCGGCGGATAAGGGGGCTTGGGACGTTGATATGCTTTTGGGGGCAGGGCGTTTTGCTAACCAAAGGCTTTTACACAAGTGATTAAGGCCTTGGGGGCCCCAGGGCCTCTATATTTCTCCTGATAAGATTCAAAAAAACAAGATAATGACTATTTGGGATCAAAAATCCCCCCTGATACTATCACCCCCCAGAAGTTCCATTAAAACAGATAATTTGAGAACCCTCAACGATTTCCAAAAACTGCTAGGGGATATTAATTGGGCCCGCCGTCATTAGGAATTCCAAATCAAGATTTATGTTTTATATGACATCTGTTAGGAGACCCGCATGCAGACCCCCCTAGATCCCTCACAGAGGAGGCTAGAGGGGCCCCTACAAAAGGTAAAAAAAGCAATTAGTATAGCCGCTCTTAAGCGTGTTTCCTTAGCCCTATATGGCTTTGTATTTCCCTACTCAGACTCAGCCAACGGGAGTACTGTGGCAGGATGGCCCTTATTATGGATCCATCCAAAGACTGCCATACTAAAAACAGTGGAGCATTACCCAAACCCGCTGTTGCTGAGTTGGCCATCCGTGGGCTACAACAATGCCTAATGCTTTTGGCCCAACAGCCGCACCCCTCGTGGTGCCTTTAACCCCCTATCAAATGCAGACATTGGCAGCTACAGTGGATGTATGGGCTATCCTAAGGTGAGCTTTGTGGACAGATAGATATCTTTTCCCCAAAAGATCCCATGCTGTCCTTTGTAAAAACACCGGTCTTTTTCCCCTCAAATCACTCGAAATGACCCCATTCCTCGGGTATTAAAACTTCACAGATGGTTCCCAAAAATGGCCTTGGTGCATATGTAGCAGATGGACATTCCCCACGGTAATACAATTTTAGTCCGGCTCTCCCCAGCAGGTAGAGCTTCAAATTGTTTTGGCCGTATTTCAACGTTTTTCTCAATCGTTTAACTTGTTGTCAGATTCCCAATAGTAATCATTTAGAAATCTCTTGAAGTGGCAGGCCGAATATCCCCCTAGCCTTACATACATTTGCCCCCAAAATTCAACAGCTGATATGGAACGTTTAGAGCCATTCTTTGTTTAGCATATCCGTGCGCACACTGGCCTACCCGGACCCCTCAGTGAGGGTAATGCCAGGCTGACAACCTTACGCGACTTCAACAGGCTTTCTTTGTAACCCCTGCCAAAAGGCACAAGATTTTCATGCCCAGTTTCATGTTAACTCAAAAAAATACAGACCCGTTTCCCAAAAACCACGTCATGTGGCAGAGATATTGTAAAATCTTGCGGATCATGTGTTATTTCCACCCCCCCCTTCATGGGGGGGGAATCCAAAAGGCCTTCTCCCCTCACGGGTTTGGCAAATGGACGTCACTCATGTGGGAGAGTTCGGTAAACCCCAAGTATGTCCATGTTTCCATAGATACCGTTTCCCGGGAAATTTTTTTTGCCCCGGCCCTGGCTGGAGAAAAGGCACATCATGTTATCTCCCATTGCTTGGAGGTGTGGGCGCCTGGGCATGCCTCAGCAAATCAAAACAGATAATGGCCCCGCCACACCTCCCGAACATTTCAACGGTTCTGTGCACAAATGAAAAAGTGGACCTCGCCATGGGCTCCCTTATAATCCCCCAAAGGGCAAGGGATAGTCGAGAGGGCTCATCGCCACTAAAAGAACTACTTCAAAAACAAAAAAGGGGGGAAAAGGCATGGGTTACAAACCTAAACAAAGACTGTCATTAGCTTTTAACTTTAAATTTTCTTCAGCTGGACAACGAGAACAATTCTGCTGCGGACCGCCATCTGGGCGCAGTACCCCAAAAAAAGGGGCTATGTTAAATGGAAAGATGTTATCACGGGACAATGGAGAGGTCCCGACCCAGTATTAAAGTGGGCGAGAGGATCTGTGTGTGTTTTTCCACAGGACAGCCCAGACCGGTGTGGGTACCTGAGCGACTAACACGCACTACAAAGACCCCCGAGGAACGAACCCGATTTGGGTGATGAGTCCGACGACGTGGCTTCTGTGGGAACGCTGATGTGAACCTCCCCCTAAGTCGTGTGAGCAACAATGGGGAATTTTAACAGTTTTCCCAGACACTTATTCGGCACGTACTTTCCCCAGATTTTTAACTGGACCAGCCCTGATTTTTATTACACTCTTGCTGGGGCCCTAATGCTCTTCTCCTTTTAGACAGAGGAGAGACTTCGGCATTACACCGCCATCATTGCAGCAATTGCAATGGCGGGGCCCTGCAGCTGCTACAGCCCCTGTTGCCATGTGTACCCCAGTACAGACGCCACCCCTTTAAAACCTTGTTTCCCCTGTTGCTGCGGCATTAAAACCCCAAAATAATATTAACAGTCACTTGTGTGGCGGCATTATGATCTTAGATCAAAGAGTTGACGTGGTACAAGAACAAGTAGACATTCTCTGGCTCATGGTGCAAATAGGGTGTGAATGGCACACTATTGCTTTATGGTAACCCGGGATCCCATACCACAATATGACCGTTGCTGCTAACCTCTCTCAAAAGCTTTCCCCCCATCTTTCAGGTAATTGATCCCAAGAGTTTTGACAACCCGACGGAGGCTCTACGTCGTGAAAACATCAGCGCCTCAGAGTAGATCCAGTAGTCGCTCAAAACCCTTTGGGCCCCCCGGGGCGCCCAGGCAGCATACCCCCTTAAAAAGTGGGGGGAATGGGTTCAATGGCCTTTTTGTTATTTCTTGTTGTGTCCTGTGCCTCTATTTCTCTGCCGTATGCATCGATGCAATGCACGTGACCCTGCGCTACTAGCGCAGGCCTTTGCTGCCATGGAGGTGGATCAATCCCCTCAGGTCTGGGTTGCCGTGTTAGGGCAATAAGAAAGGGCAGGATGTGAGAATAGTACTGTACACGGGGGCCCCGGGGGAGTTATCCCCTGGAGGGCATGTCCCGCTCCATATGGGTTTACACCCCCCTCCCATCCCCAGAAATCGGTTGTCGGACAGGTGGGCAGTCGGTTGGCGATTACACGCGCGAGATAGACTGTTTACATGGTCCTTGTTATATGGGGGGTGTGAACTACCCTCTCCTGCCAAAAAAAATAAAAAAGGGGGGGCTGTGGAGCGCCTCCGCCCTAACATGGCGCCCGAAGCAGCCAGACCCCAAGACAAAACAAACCCTAAAAAAGGCAACTAAAAGGGTTCAGCATACAATCCTCTCTTACGGGGCGTGCCCCGTTACCTTAATTGATTGGCAGAGATACTAGATTTAAGGTCACGAATAGGAGAAAGAGGAAGAAGAATGATGTAGTAACCTGGGATTAAAGCAGCTTGCAGAAGAATCGTGTGAGAGTCGTTATTGAAAGCGACAGTAGTCATTGTAAGGTAAAGTTTGAACCTCCATTTAGTCCCCACTTCTCCTGGTTTGAGATCAGGTACCCTTTTTGATGTTATGTGCCTCTCCTACCCTGGAAGTTTCTGGCTACTGCCAATTCCTTTCTTATAGTATTGTGATAAATGTTCAGAGTCCACTTATGAGTGAGAACATGTGGTACTCAGTTCTTTGTTTCTGTGATGGATCACTGAGTATTACAGACTCTAAATCCATCCAAGTTGCTGCGAAGTTCATATGCTTGTCCTTCTTTATGGCTGCATAGTATTCCATTGTATATATGCACCACATTTATTATTATTTTTTTGTCCAGGCCACTTTTGATGGGCAGCATGATTGCATCTATGTTTTCGCTATTGTGAATAGTGCTGTGCAATAAAAATACATGTGCAGGTATCTTTTTTATAGAATGATTTGAGTTCTTCCAGGTATATTCTCAGAAGAGGGATTGCTGGGTCACATGGAAGGTAGATTTTCAGATGTTTTAGGAGTCGCCACACTGTTTTCCAAAGAGGTTGTACTAGTTTACACTCCCAGCAACAGTGTAGAAGTGTTCCCTTTCCCCTGCATCCTCTCTAGCATCCATTGTTTTCTGAATTACTGATGATGACCATCCTGACTGGAGTTAGGTGGTGTCTCAGAATGGTTTTAATTTGCATTTCTTTGATGGCTAGTGAGGCTGAGCATTTTTTTCATGTATCTGTTGGCTGCTTATATGTCTTTTTCTGATGCATGTCTAATCATATCTCTTGCCCACTTTTTAATAGGACTGTTTGCTCTTTTCCTTTGGGCGTGTTTGAGTTCCTTGTAGACCCTGGATGTTAGACCTTTGTAAGATATGCAGAATATGCTCAGTCTTTAAAATCCCTCAAGTGGCTATTGGGTGGTACTGTGGAGGCAGGACAATTTGAGCCCTGTTGTCACCCAAATGGATGGGAACCTGTGCTTTAATTTGATTGGCTATTCCATTCATCCTGGCACTTCAAAACCACTAATAACTACCAAAATGGTCAAATGATCATTACCTGGGCCACCAGTCGTTTGACTCTAATGTATATCTAGATGCTACCGATGTCCACAGGGGAGTTCCTAATAGATTCAAAGTTCAAAATCGAATAGCTGCAGGATTTAAATCTCTCCTTTGGTGGGTAACTATAAACAAGAATGCAGACTGGGTCAATTATATTTATTATAATCAATAGAGATTTATTAATCATACTAGAGATGCTATTAAAGGAATTGCTGAACAATTAGATGCCACTAGTAGGATGACATGGGAAAACCATATAGCCTTAGACATGATGCTAGCAGAAAAAGGGGGAGTATGTATCATGCTAGGAGGACAATGCTGTAATTTTGTCCCAATGCAGCCCCTGATGAAACTATTACCAAAGCATGACAAGGATTGAGTACGCTAGTCAATGAATTGGCTAAAAACTCTGGTTTCAAAGACTCCTTCACAGATTGGTTAGATAAATGGTTCAGAAAATGGAGAGGAAAAATAATCTCAATCCTAACCTCCTTTATAATGATAATAGGGATATTAGTTGCTCTGGGTGTCAGAGGCTTGATCAAAAAGCTAATGAAAACAGCTGTAACAAAGAAAATGTCTATGAGTTATACCTATGTTATTGAAACCAAACTAAATTTTGAAAAAAGGAAGTGAAAAATTACTGAGAATTAATTTGAAACTGAACCCAAAATGAATTTGAAATCTGAACCCAAAATGAAAATACAATCAAAAGAAAAAGAGGGGGAAGATAGTAAGAAAAAGGATGATTTATTTTTATAGTAAGCCACAGGCCAAACATAACTGCTTTTTGCTGAGTCACTTCCTGCTTCTTTAGGTGGGCTTTTTCATTTAAACTTAGACAGGAACCAATTAAAACAAGACCTTGTAGGTTAATCGGCAATTAGGACATGCAAATGGAGTAAGTCCGTCACACCTATGTTAACCAATTAATAGACAGAACACACAAATAACCTAACCAGGTAACCCAATCAATGTACAACTTGCAGGTGATGTCCAGGAAAGTGGTGTAACCTCTGGAAGTACCCAGCCTATGGGGAAACAGAGGAAGGACTTGCGTTGTAGGGCTCAAATACTCTAGCTGTAACTTCTTCAGTGCCTGCTCATCTGAGGGATCCCTGTTCTTGCAAAAGTGCTGTTGAAAACTGGCCTCTGAGTATCTTTGTTGCTTTTGGACAACCCAATCTGGAGGTAGGGATGTCTCCTAGGATCCCCATTTCTGGCACTCACACGTCATGGGAGTTGATCCCTGACACCCTCACAAGTCCCTCAGTCGCCTAAGGGAGTCTGTTTGCACAGACCAAAGGGAAGAGGGCCTCTTATCTTCAACCCAGACCGGAGTCTGGGTTCATAAAGGTGGAATTCCCTATTCTCCTGAGGGTTTTCACCACCTACATAAATACTACACAAATAAAGGGAGACAGCAACACTTAGGAAAACATAAAACAACATAAAAGAAATGTGTGCCACTTTGATGGATTTGGAATCAATCATACTCGGTCATCTGTCACAGAAACAAAGAACAGCGTACCATATATTCTCACTCATAAGCAGACCTTGAACAATTATAATACTATAAGAAAGCATTTGGCAGTAATGGGAACCTGTTAGGGAGGTGGGGTGGGATTGGCAGTTGAGGGAAACTGCTAGGGGAGGGAGGGGCATACCGCATCAACAAGGGTACCTGCATAATCAATGTTTGCATACCTAACCCTGAATTGTACCCCACATCTTTATGATATAAATAAGTACATAATAAACGTGCACCAATCAAGTCTTTAAAATATGACATGTCCCATCAAATAAAGCATAACAAACCAGCCAGCTTTCTTAGCAAATTCAAATACAAACAAAAGGATATCCCAACAAAAACACTAACAGGTCAGTTCCGCATTCCTCTTGTGCCTACAAAGAGGCCTCAAAGAGCCCAAGTGAGCAGAATCATTTTAGAAAGACCTCAAGTTCAGCTCTGCTCCCTGGATTCAAACTCAGAAATAAACTTCTTTCTGCCACTTCCCTGCTCCTTTGATTTATTGGTATCAAGGGGAGCAGCTGATCATTACTCGGAACCTAATGGGGAGAGGACGCAGCTTCCGCATCTCATCTGTGTAAGGGCCCTGGTCCCACCCATGAGGGCTCCACCTTCATGGTCTGCTCACCCCCCAACATTTCCACTCTAATACTGTCACCTGAGAATGTCAGGGAAACACCAACGTACAGTCCACAGCAGATGGAATGGCTGGCCTCCACTGCCTCGGCTCTGGTCCTAGTAACCCATGCTCTGCTGTCACCTTCCACCCACGGTGTCTGTCCCACATCTCTGCATGGCTGCCCTGACTGACATCTGCAAATCCTCCATGGAAAGGTCCGTGTGAGACCCAGCCTGCCATGGAGCCTGCACGGCATGAGCTACAGGAGGCTGGGCTGGGCCTGCCTCGTGGCTCCCTAAGCCATGGAATCATTGCAAGGAGGTGGAGGCAGTGCTCAGCAGCTGGCCTCACCGGCTGAGGTCAGGTGTCAACAGGGCTGCACTCCTGCTTGGAGGCTCCAGGGGAGAGTTCGTTGTGGTGCCCCTTCCAGATTCTGGAGGCTGCCCACGTCCCTTGGTTCATGGCCTCGCCCTCGTCTTCACAGCCAGAGACAGAAGATTGTTCTTAGACCGCGTTGCTGTAACGACGCCCTCTTCCTCCCTCTTCCTCCCTCTTCCACTCTTAGAAACTCTTAGATCACTCAGGACCATCTTCTATGATAAGGTCAGCTGGTGAGTAACCTTGACTCCATCTGCAACCTTAAATGCCCTTTGCCATGTAACATCAGTCACGGGCTCCAAGGATTGGCCCAGGGACTTCTTTGTGGGGCCTTAGTCTGCCTACCACACCGGGCAACTTTTTATGAATCAGAGCAAGCATTTGTGAGGGCCCAGTGTGCACCACTGCACTCTAGTCTGGGTGACAGAGTGAGACCCTGACTCAAAAAAAGTTGTAAAATTAATATCTGATATGATATTTAATTTGAAATCTATTTAAATATTATATTAACTATTACAACTAGACATTGGGACTTTTCAATTATATCCCCAACATGCATCCAAGCTGGCCACCCAAGCTTTGCTGGAGGGTCCAATTATGAGAACACGGGGGAGTTGCCTTATGTGGGGTCGCCAGATGGTCAGCACATGCCGTGGCTGGACTGTGGGACCCTGGTGTGGAGCAGGGGGTGGCGAGAGGTGAGGCTGGAGAGGTCTGCAGGTGGTCAGACCAGGAGGACCTTGCCTTCTACACTGAGCTTGCCGCAGGCAGTGGAAATCGAGCAGATACTGGGAAAACGAGTCCATCATAATTAAACTGCACTTGGAAGAACCATTCTGGCAGCAATGTGGAGGGTGAGCCAGAAACACAGGATGTCAGCTTTGCTCGGAAAACGAACTCACTGGCAGCATACATGACCTGTCCCCCGACATAGCCTCACACCTCACAGCGTGCCAGGTCCGTGGAAAGCAACCAACACCCACTAAATGAATGAGTGAATGACTACACAAATGGCCTGCCCGAGACCACCTGCACTCAGCCCTCATCCCTGCTCACTGGAAGAGGCTGCCTGCACTCCAGGAAGACTCCCCCCAACGACCATGTCCGTGGCTGTGCGGTTCATCCATCCTCCCTGAACAGGAGCCCTCTCCTCCCTCGACTCCCTCCTCTGCTATCGTCATAGTCTAGGTACCTACCATGGCCACACGCCGTCCTACACGTTTAGGGAGTGGGCATGCGGAGTTGCCCGTGACCTGCCCCTCACTCCCTAGTCTCAGCTACATCTGGTGGTCCTCCCATAATACACATTTCTTCATTCACAGTTCGGGGCATACACTGAGGCAAAATCTTGAGAAAACCACCTCACTCTACAGAAAAAATAAAGTTGGACCCTACCTCAAACCATACACTAATATGACTTCTGGGTGGAAAAGTAAATGAGAAGTAAAGCCATAAAGATAAGAGACGAAGGCCAGGCTCGGTGGCTCAGCCTGTCATCCCAGCACCTTGGGAGGCTGGTGTGAGTGGACTGCCTGAGCCCGTGGGTCCAAGACCAGCCCGGGCAAATTGGCAAGACCTCATATCTATAACAAAATTTAAAAATTAGCCAGGCATGGTGGCACATGCCTGTAGTTCTGGCTACTTGGAAGGCTGAGGTAGAAGGATCTCCAGACCCCAACAGGTCAATGCTGGGTTGGCTGTGAGTGTGCCCTCCAGCCTGGGCAACACAGTGAGACTCTGACTCAAAAAAAAAGAGAGAGACAAGAGAAGAAGACACTGGAGTCTATGTTTAAAACCTTGGGGTGGAGAGGGACTTCTGAAACAGAATGGATTTGACCACATTCAAGCATATGATCTCTGTTCAGAAAGGACACGCCAACAACAGACAACACTAGTAGCCAGGTGACAGAAGATAGCACTGTGGGAGACTGAGGTGAGAGGATTGCCTGAGCTCAGGGGTTCGAGACCAGCCTGGGCATCTTGTCAAGACCTTGTCTCTACCATAAATCTAAGCCAGGCATGGTAGTGCACACCTGTAGTTCCAGCTACTTGGAAGGCTGAGGCAGAGGAATCGACTGAGCCCAGCAGGTCAAGGCTGTGGTGGCTGTGAGCATACCTCTGCACTCCAGCCTGGGCAACAGAGTGAGACTCTGACTCAAAAAATTAAAAAAAAAAAAATAAGATAGTTGCAATATCTAAAATGGACCCTGCTCAAAATCGTAGGTATCATAGGTATCCTACGTAATATCCTAAGTATCATAGGTATACAGAAATCCTACAAAAACAGTAACAAAGTGGCAGAGAACACAAGCAAAACAGGCAAATCTATGAATGGACTACTCTCTCACAAGAGTGTAAGGAGCTCGTCATCTTTATTAGTCATCCATGACAGGCAAGAATAATTCCACAGTGAGGTGTTGCTTCACACCCACTGAAAATACAGAAAGTCAGAGGACACCAAATACTGCCAAGGAGGGGACATCCATGATTTTAACAACCATGATGCTGTATAAAAAAGAAAGAGAATGCATTTCTTAGCACCATATTTATGTAAAGTCTAACACATGCACAAGCAAAACAATACAACACTTTTTAAAGATATGTATATGTTCAGGGACTTTTATCAAACACATTAGTGCTCCTGTGGGAAGACAGGGGAACAAGAGTGCAGTTTGTAGATAAAATAAAGATTCAATTAAAATAAAATTGCAGCAAATAAGAAAGAGGTCTGGTGTGAGTAGTGTTATTAGCCTGCCTGCTTCTGAGTTCCAAAATAAATAAATAAGTGCAGAGAACAAGCCTCAGGGAGATTTCCCCTCACAATCCCTGATTTACGGAGGGTAGTGCACTCACCGCTGAAATACAAAAGGCTTTCATTACTTCCAGTCCAGAGGTGACTGCTTTTCCAACTGGAGTAACAGAAGGCAAGTTTGAGATCTGTCTCACTCCCAGAGTGATGATCTCACAGATGATTGTCTGCCTTCAATCCCTGAAGCCCACTCAGGTAAAAACCAAGACCACCCCTGGGAAAGCATTCTCAGGGGAGGAGTTTGGAGGAAGTGAGGGCTTAACTCACAGTTGGCTGAGTGTTCATTTGACTCTCTTGGCCTTGGGTTTCTGAAGGGGTCCAGCCCCGCAAGGGTCATGCGATTTCCTGAAGGAGAGACGGATAGGTGAAAGATGAGAATATTATACTCGGACACCTGCTTCCTGAACAGATGACCATTTAATGTTAGTTAACACAGAACTTTTATACCATTCGTAAAGGGGCAAGACAAAGAAAATTCCTTCACGTACATATGCTTTAAAAGTTACCACCATCTAGCGGTCTAGAAGTGACAAACAAGCCAAGAACACTATCTACTTTTAGTTAATGAGTCTTTATCATAAAGCCAAAAATGATAGTTTTAGTTCAAAGTCCCAAATTACAGTCCTTGAAATGTCTCAAGAAAGTTTTCAGGTGCAAAGTTCTTCATGTAGCAGTAGTTTTTCTCTTTTGGGCTTCTATGACCTTCAAAGCTTCGTAATTGCCTTTCTTGTCCAGGTGTCTTTGTTACTTTTCTCTTATCCTACAGTGTTTATTTCTAAAGAGAATTCAAAAGAAGCTTTTAGTGATGTTTCTCAGGCCCCCAAGGTTGCTTTCTGTATTTAGTTAATTTATCATAAAAGTATCTAATTAATAAATTATGAATTCAGTGAAAACTCACTCTATAAACATTCACTTAAAATCTTAACTATAGAATTAAGTAAAAACCTTAACAATTAATCTTTATCCTAGGTCTGTGAAAACAGTGTTATAAATCACCTACAACTCCTAGATAAGTGTTAGAACTTATAATGAATTCATAATGAACTTACTATAAACTTGTGCTTCTAAAAAACCTTATGTCTAAACACTAAACTGCATAACCCTAAATCAAATAAGGAGTGAATATACTTGTATCATTTATTACTTAAGCAACATCTAGTAACTTATAACCAAGTGAAAGAAAGCATTCTTGAGGTGCTTCAGAGTTGAACCCTTGCATATGTTAGAAAAGGCCAAGCGGCATCGTGGGAAATGGAAAAATGAACCATGACATTGCCAGGTTAGCTGTGAGTACTTCGCATAAACATGCCATCTTCTTCTTCCACAACTGCACAGAATTCTTCGGCGGTGCCAAACAGCAAAGGTGGAAGACAGAAGGGCCTCGGCTTCCCGGGCTCGCCCTGCGGCCCAGGGTCTTCGGCCGCCGGGACCCTGTCAGTCAGCCGGGCCTCCGAGGCCGGCTCCTGGCAGGTTTCCACGTGGGGACACGCAGCCATGGCCAGCAGGGCCTTTGGAGAAAGTGTGTCAGTGGATTCTTCTAAAGTTTTGCGGGAACAGAGTGATGGTTGTGGAAAGGGGGTCTTATTATTGTTACGGCTACAAGAATGCCTCAGCACCCCGTAGCACGTTACATGCCAAATGCAGGAACAACAAGGTCCTGGCCGGAGCTTCAGTGGGGTTGTCTTTGCGCCTGCTTGTTTCCAAGGGCTGGGGTGCTCGGGGCATCAGAACGTCACCAAGCGGGGAGCCCTGGTGGAAGGAGGATACTCCGCCTGCGCCTGCCTAGCTTCCGAGGAACAACCATGCCCAGCCACTCAGCTCCTGCTTTGTGTGGAGGCAGGGCTGGTGGGCAGGGGACGTCATAGTTCACAGCACTGGCTTTCATCGGGCAAGATGTCAACTAGTGTGATCACAACACAGGAAGAGATATAGGTGATCTCATGGACTTGTTGGGGAAATGAAATCAGACACGGAAGTGACGTCCAACTCCAAAGAGGAGGATCAGCTGCAGGGTGCAGACACCTTCCCTAGAGCGGTGGCCTGAAATCCCACCCTGTTTTCTTTCCAGCTTCTGAAGGCTTTTCTGAAATTCAACGTATTATGTTGAGAATCTTACTAGTTCAGCTTTTCTATTTGGAACAGGTAAAGGGTATAGAAATTGATTTCACAACTGGAGGGAAAAGACAGTAAGTTGCTGGGAGTCCACAAGGCAATTCGGGGTAGCGCCTGTTCACACCAGAGGGAAACATGGCCAGCTCCTGTTGGAGAGACCAGGGTTGCACTCCCAGCTCAGCCCTCTGGTTGGTGCCCTTGAGCGAGTTTCTTCACCTCTCTGAGCCTGGACTTCCTTCCTTGCATAGATCTCAAGTGCTTAAAGACTCAGGGCTGTCAACCACATAAGGGCAGGCACCCCTTTATGCAGAAATGCCCCCTTTACTTCTGGAAGTCTCACATGCACTCTCAAAACAGCTGCTGGCTGGGCACAGTGCTCACACCTGTCATCCCAGCACTTCAGGAGGCTGAGGTGGGAGAATCGCTTGAGCCCAAGAGTTCAAGACCAGCCAAGGCAACAGAGTGAGATCTTGTCTACAAAGAATAAAAAATTAGCTAGGTGTGGTGGTGCATGACTGTAGTTACTCGGCAGGCTGAGGGGGAAGGACTGCCTGAGCCCACTCTGCCTCGGGGACAGTGAGAACCCAACTCGAAAAAAAGTCACAGCTGCAAAATGCTCCATTGTCCACACCCACTGCCTGCTGAGCATCTTGGAGATGCCTTACAGCTACTGCTAACCACAAGGAGAGCATGGGGTATTGTCCAGACTGGACTGTTTCCCCCCATACCTGGCTTCTTCCTGCCCCCTCCCTCAGGGAGCAGCCTCTGGCCAAGGCTGTTCTCTGAAGGGTGTGCATATTCTCAGGAATGAGTCACAGGATGCAGGTGACCAAGCAAAGCTGAGAAGATGTAGTTGTCATTCTTAATCAGTGTCATGATAAACACCAGGTAGGAATTAGAATGATTGGCTTGATTGCTTTGATGATAAAATTGCTTGCTGCACTGCCCCAAGATATGGATTCTTCACCCACCAGATGGCACCTCGCATGAGTTCTAATTAACCAAAGTCTCTCTCTGCCAGTCCTCCAGGCAACTTCTCTGGAACAGGTAAGCATTATGCACAAGCCCTCTCAGAGCTGGGATGACTGCATCCCTGAGGGACAACAGCAATGCTGAGTGAGGTGGCCAGCCCCCAAGATGACTCCAGGTCTGGGCTAAGTCTTTGCTGCCAGGGCTCGGAAGCAGCCCAGGAGCCAACGTTTTTCTTGACCTTCTGCCTTCCTGTCTCTAGCCCCTCGTTCTCCCCTGAGCCGGCACAGAAACTAGAATCCCTCTTCCCCGGGGCGGGGATAGAAACCAGAACCCCTCATCCCCAAAGCCGGCCATAAAACCTGAAAATATTACTCTAGCTTTCCTTCACCTCTCTGTGTAAAATCTGGCCGTAAAGAAATGACCGGACCTGCCTCATCTGGGTGTAGGTCATGATAGCCCCGTCCAGGGATGGCCCTGCCCCACTCCCAGAAGGAAGGAGTGTGCTCAGTAAGGCCAAGAGGGCTCTCAACAGGCCTCGCTGGTTTCCCCTCTCAGTCTGCTGGCACTACCCGGTTCGTTTTGGGTCCAGTCACACTTCTGCATGGCTGTCCATGCTTCATCGAATGTACAAATAATAAACAGCTTCCCCTGTACCTCTGGTGTGAGAAATGAACTCACCTGTCCAAGATCAAAGGATGGACACAGAGACAAGGTGTGCAGCAGAAGCAAGACTTTAGTGACGGTCTTGCGAGATCGAGTGTCGGTGGGCAGTCACACCCAAGCCATTACAGCTAGTATATTTGTTCCCCAGAACACAAGTCCTTCCCCTGCTTTCTCACAGGCTGGATATTCCAGAGGTTACATCACTTACCTGGACGTTGCCTACATGGAACACATAGCTAGTTTATTCGCATGCCCTATTGCTGATTGGCTTAAAGATTTGCTACAAAATCCCTTTATTTACATGTCCTATTTGTCCAATCATGGTTTACAGGATTTCATTTTGATTGCTTCCCTCCAAAATTTGAACATAAAAGCCTGCCAAAGTGAAAGCCAGTGAAAAAGAGAACAAAGAAGCAGGAAGTGACTCCACAAAGGCATTTAAACATGGCTCAGGGTTCGTTTTGAAAATAAATGGTCAGGCTCAGTGGCTCAGTCTGTCATCCCAGCCCTTTGGGAGGCCAAGGCGAGTGGATTGTCTGAGCTTGTGGGTTCGAGACCAGCCCGGGCAACTTGGCAAGACCTCGTGTCTACAATAAATCAAAAATTAGCCGGGCGTGGTAGCATGCACCTTTAGTTCTGGCTTCTTGGAAGGCTGAGGCAAAAGGATCACTGGAGCCCAGCAAGTCAATGCTGGGGTGGCCGTGAGTGTGCCACTGCACTCCAGTCTGGGTGACAGAGTGAGATACTCAAAACAAACCAAAAGAGAATTATATTGGCAGAAACACTGCCAGCATGACACAGAGACAGAACAAAATGACAAGAACCCTTCGTATTCTGCTTAAGAAAGCAAACAGGCAAAGCTGCACGGGAGCTGCTTCTAATGGAAAAGGAAGGATGACTCAGAGTAGAATCGATATCCCAGAGGCCGGAGCCAGGAGCCATGGAGTGTCATTGCTGGGCAGGAGTAGTCTGAGCCCTAATCAGGCAACTTCCACGTGCCCAACTGGACTTAAGCATCTGTGGCCTAGTGGCTTCTCAGGGCCTCCCGTCCTTCCTCCTTTTTGAGCAGAAGTGTCTGTTCCTTGTCCTAAGCCTGTCCCATCACTGTGTGCTGAAAGTGGAAGAGACACAGGTGCTCAGATGAAGTGTCCTATAGAAGCTTCCATTAAAAAACTACACCCGGGCAACCCCTTAGCGTCCTCTCCCACTGTGGGAGTTTTTCTGTCCTCTCAATAAATCCTGCTGTCTCAAAACAAAACAAAACAAAAAAAACCCTACACCCAGGCACCTCATCCACACCTGATCCCAGTTTAGATGGCAAGACTCTGGCCTTTGAGCAGATAATATAGTGGGTTGAGACTCTTGGGGCCTTGAATGAATGTATCTTACACTTGAGAGATGTGTGTTTCTGGAGACCATAGGGCCGACTGGGTCGCCAACTCCAAGATGGCCCCAGAGATTCCCACCTCTTGGTACTCAAGCCCTGGGGCAGTTTCCTGCCATACACAATAGAGCTGATCTCTGTAATCAATAGGTTCTTTTGGAAATGACAGCGTGTGACTTCAGAGCTTAGGTCATGAGAAATGTTGCATCTTCTCTCCACCCTCCCTCATTTTGGGAGAATTCAACACCCACATCTCAAGGATATCCAACAGCCCTACAAAAGTGGCGAGGCTTCTTGTCAGCTGTCCTGTACGGGAGCTGTTTTGGAAGGTAAGCCTTCAAGTGACATCTTTATTGAAATCCCTCCAGGACCCCAAGCCAGCAGAACCACCCAGCCAAGCTCCTGCCAGACTCCTGGCTCACAGAAACTATGTGAGATGATAAACTTCAAGGAACAGATTAAGTTGCACATGCTCCCAAACACCCCAATTCCTGGGGAGTCAGAGGATTCTGATTCCTGTGCTGAGACAGATCAGCCACACCTTGTCACAGGAACTTTGCGGAGACCCTTTTTAACGGTTTCATCAGCCTCTGCCTCTAGGACCCTCGCTCCACAGGGGGCTCAGGGAAGGATTTTAAGGTGTCAGACACTGGACTGCACAGTATGGTATCTTCACTTTCTGGCAGGTAAAATTCAGTGGAAACAATAGCACAGTAACGACACACCTGTTCCTCCCCAAAGACCCTGGACACAAAAGCCCTTTGAGGGGGCGGTGCATGAGAGCATGTTGTGGTTTCAGGTGCTATTTGTCGGATACTTTCTTTTCAGGAGGGGCATCAATCCCTGTTTCAAATGCAGATGTGGATATAATTTCCAAAGAAATTGTGTGGAGGGAGACAGAAACGTGTATGGAATTGGAACAAAACAAACTTCACTTTTTCAACATTCTATAGAATTGTTTTGAGGTTAGAAAACAAGTTTCTAAAAAGTAAATAACAAAAGCTGCATACTCTATCCATGGAGATGTTTCTCACCCAACCTCATGACCTGGAAGTCCTAGCTCGGCCCTACCCAAGGGATTCAGTGAAAACCAGGCACCCCTTCCCATTCTCCTTGGCCACACCCCAGCCTCCCCCCGCCTCCTCTCCCAAAAGTGCACGAAACAAGAGCTCTTCTGTGAATAGGATGCGGACCCAGGGCAGGGACAGGAGCTGCCCGCACCACCAGCTGAAATGCCCTCGGTATGCCAAGTAAGTTCCTCCAAGGGGCACTGTGAGCACTGAATAAAATCAGTGTCAAAAATGGGTAAAGGGTAGTTGGCCAGGTGTGCGTGGTGGTTCACACCTAATCCCAGTGCTTTGGGAGGCTGAGGTGGGAGGATCGCTTGAGCCCAGATGTTGGAGACCATCCTGGGCCAGGACTGAGACCTCATCTCTACAAAAAGTTTTACAGATTAGCTGGGCATGGTGGTGCGGACCTGTTGTTCCAGCTACTTGGGAGGCTGGGGCGAGAGGGTCGGTTGAGCCCAGGAGGCCAAGGCTGCAGGGAGCTGTGATCGAGCCACCGCACTCCAGCCCGGGCGATACCAGGAGACCCTGTCCCTGATCACACAGTGCCCGCACCCACACTTCATCTACACTCGGGAAGGCCGGTGCTAACACTTCCCTTTACAGTTGGCATGCAGCGGAGCGAACACGGAGCTCGTCTTGGGCACGACGTGGGGCTGCGGGCCTCAGCAGCCGGCATCGGAACCAGCTCTCGCGAGGACACCCAGCCGGCGCGCCCTGGCACCCACCGCGCGGGGCCTCGTCTCCTGGGCGCGTGGTTGGAGGACCCCCGCCCAGGCCTCCCTCCCAGGTCGGCTCAGATCCCCCAGCAGGCCTGGATCGCTGGAACGGAGGCGCCGGCCGAGGCAGGGCCGGCTGGCGACGGGAGCAGGTCGGGCGGAGCGGGCCGGGCACGAGCCGCCGGCCGAGCTCAGTGCAGCCCCGAGCTTCTCCCACGGCCCCCCACCTCGCGCCGGGGCCCCACACCCAGGGCCGGCCCGGCCTCAGGACCCCGGCCAGGTGGCAGCGCGGCCGGCCCGGCCCGGGCCCCTGGCCGCCCAGAGCGACCCGCGCACGCCCTCGGACCCTCGGGGTGCGTGGGCAGGCCCGACCTCCCCGGAGAGCCAAGCCCTCCTCCGGCCCCTCCTTCCAGCCTCCGCCTCCCGCTCCCTCCTCCCCGCTCCTCCATCCCCCACGTCCGTCCTCCCCTTCCCTCCCCCTCCACCCCTCCACCCTTCCCGCCACTCCCGCAGTGGAGGCCGAGGCTCCCGGCAGGGGCGCAGCCCCTTTAAGCGGCTCAGGAAGTGAAAGGAGCCCCTGCAGGATTAAACCGGCGGGCCGGCCAGAGACGGGGGCGGGGTCGGCGCAGGGGCCGACGGGAAGAGGCGGGGCGAGGCGCGGGGGCCGGCGGGAAGCGACACGCGGCGGCCTCGCACGTGGGCGGCGAGGGCGAGCGGGCGGCCCTGGCCGCTGCGCCCTGGCGGCTCCAGAGGCAGCGAGGCCTCGGCAGCCCGCCTGTCCCATGGCCCCTGGGGGCGCGGCCGGCGAGGAGCCGCGTGCGGCCAGCGCGTGCGAGGACACGTGCGAGCCCGACGAGGCCCGCGCCGCCACCGCAGCTGCTGCTTCCGCCGCCGCCCGCCGAGGTGCCGGGCGGCGCGCCGCGCCACCGGCGGGCCGCTTCCGTGCGCCTGCAGGTTGGCGGCCGAGGGGCGGACGGCGCGGCCCGAGAGCGCGTCCCCGACGAGAGCGGACGGAGGAGGACGGCGGGCGGAGCGACGCGGACGCGCAGGACGGCGAGCCGGAGAGAGACGCCCGGACGCAGGGGAGGCCGAGGCGGAGGGCGACGCGGAGGCCGAGAGCGCGGCGGAGCGCGTGGCCCGCGCACGTGCCCGGCCCGGGCTGGCCCGGAGCGCCCCGTACCGGCCGTCGAGGCGCGCCGGGGCCTGCGCGGTCACGCCCGGACGAGGCCTTCGAGGAGCCGAGTGTGCGCGTGGGGCCCTGGGGGCGGGACGGGGGCACCCGGCCTCCCTGCGGGCCCCACCTGGTTCCGCGCCGGCGGGGGGACGGACGGCCAGGGGAGTTGGGCCCGGAGACGTGTGGCACGGCTCTGGCGGGCACTCCCGGGGCGCTGACCCCCTCCGGCCTCCGCCCCGAGGGTCCCACTGGTTTGGGTCGTCCCTCGTGTGCGCCGCTCGCTTTGGGTTCGTCGTGCTTGAAACTTGGTGTGGGCGGCACGTGCGGTGGGAGCGAGTTCTCTGCCCCCGCCTTCGCGCCTGGCACCCAGCTGGTCCTGGCCCAGTGACTGGCAGGTGGCGGGCGCTCAGCGAATGCGTGGAAGAAGGGGGGGCGGGGGAGCGCTCGGACGGCGCGTGGACTCCCAAGTGCCCCGTGTTGGTGAAGGTCGTCGCCTTCTGGAGACTCCTGCCCCCCCCAGGCTCCCTGCGCTTCCTGGCATTGAACCGCAAATGCTGGATACGGGGCTCCTCCGTTTCAGGGGTCCCTCTGCAAGTCCTCGCACGAGCGGAAGGCTCGTAAAAGCACCGAGGCCTGACTGTCGTCATACAGCAAAGCCGCGTGGCCTCCGCCCACTCTAGGTGGAGCCCCCAGCCCTTCCCAGCGCGCCCTCTCCGGTCCCCGTGGGCCCCGGTCATCCCGACCCTCGTGCGGGTGTCCTTGCCTTTCCCCGCCTCGCCCCCCACGCGCGCCCCGGCCTGTGCCTCCGAAGTTTAGCTGGGACCCCGCACCGCGGTCTCGTGTTGGTCACGCCTCCTCGGTCACGCCTCCTTTCGGGTTTGCGTCCTTTTCTCAGCATCGGCTGGGCGATTCCACCGGCGGCGGCCGTGGCCAGTTTCAGTTGGTGTTCAGTGCTCTGCTGTTGCTGTTTTACGACGACGCGACGGGCCCCCTGCGCTCCGGACACGAACGTGTGGTTTGTTTCCCGGGTCTGCCCCTTCTGGCTGTCGGAGGCGGAGTTGGCCCCGACACCCTTGGTCCTGTCTCCCGTGCGCGTTCGCGTGCCTTTCAGTGGGCGGCAAACGCGGCAGGAGGGAGGTTGCGGCCCGGGCTGTGCGTCTCTGCCAGCCGCTCTCCAAAGTGCTGGGCCCCGTTGGCATCACGTGAAGAGCAGACGATGAGCGAGTTCCTGCCGCTCAGTCTTCCCCGGTGCTCGCCGTTTCGGCGTTTTCCGTTGTGCTCAGCCTTGTGGACGTGCAGTGGCATCTCGTGGTGGCTTCGGTTTGCTTTCCTGCTTACTCATGACTTGGAGACTCTTGTGTTTTCTCCTGGGTGAAGTACCCGGCTGGGTCTTTTGCTCGTTTTCTACTCAGCTGTCTTTTTCTCTTTCCTTTGTAGGAGTTTTTATATGTTTGTTTCTGATTTCTTTGTTCTTCATATGGGTTGTGTCTTCCACTGGTGGCTCTTCCCTTTCTTTTTTAATTGTGCCTTGGGGGACCAGGCGTGGTGGCTCACGCTTGTCATACTAGCGCTTTGGAGGCCAAGGGGAGAGGCTGGAGGATGGATTGAGGCCAGGACTTTGCGACCAGCCTGGGACACCTGAGGAGACCCAGTCTCTACAAAAACATTAGCTGGACCTGGTGGTGCGTGCCTGTGGTCCCAGCTACTGGGAGGCTGAGGCAGGAGGATCGCCCAACCCAGGAGGTCGAGGCTGCAGTGATCACATCACTTGCACCCCAGCCAGACGCTGTCTCTGGAAAAAATAATAATAAATTGTGCCTTGAATGGAAGTTCTTTGAGGTGGTCAAGTCTGTCAGTAACTTGCTTTGTGACTGGTGCTTTTTGTGCTTGCTCCACTTAGGAGTGCTCTTTCTGTAGTGGAAGTGGGGGCACAGGCTCCCTCCTCCCCCTGCAGAGAGCCGTTGCTCAGCCGCAGTTGTCGCGAGCCTGTCCTTGGCGCAGGTCTGCTGTTCTGTCCGTGTCGAGTGACTGTGGGTGTGAGCGTGGGTCTCGTGCTTCCGGGCTGTGCTGTTCACCTGTGAGTGTGTCCTCAGTGACCACAGCTTTGTGGCAACCTTAGCATCTGGGAGGGCGGTCTGTGAATGCTTCGGCAGTCTCTGCTTTATGTTTCTTAGACTCCTGCCTCAACCACCTGAGCTGCAGGAGGGTTTGTTTTGTTTCTTCCATACTCTGTTAACTGCATAAATGCCATCGCAACACAGATCTGTTAATTTGAGTGTTGTTTATTGTGAAGTTTATTCCTAGATGTTTCATAACTTTGTAGCATTATTAAAAAGTCTTCAAGTCTTGCTTCCAAATTGCATATAGAAATATGGTTAATATTTTTATAACAACCTGTCTGCCAAATTCTTACATGTCCTAGTAATTTATCTATAGAGCCAGTCTGCTTCCATGTCGTCTTTGAAGAGGGACAGCTTTTGTTTTTTCTTTCCAGTCCTTATCCTGTTAGTGGCTTTTTCTTGCCTTAGTGCTGTGGCTAGGACCTCCCGTACAATGTTGAATAGATGTGACAGTGGTGATTTTGACCTTGATCCTAAGCTAGTGATAAGATATGTGCTTGTATGTGTGCACTCGCGCCCTCTCTCTCTCTGCGTGTATGTATATGTATATATGTGTGTATACACACACACACATATTTTTTTTTCTTTCTTTTCTTTCTTTTTTTTTTTTTTGAGTTGGAGTCTCACTCTGTCACCCAGACTGGAGTGCCATGGCCGTTCCTGGCCACCGCACCCTCGACCTGCTGGGCTCCGGCGATCCTTCCGCCTCAGCCTTCCAAGTAGCCAGAATTACAGGCATGCACTACCATGCCCGGCTGTTTTTTGTATTTATTGTAGAGATGAGGTCTCGCCAAGTTGCCCAGGCGGGTCTTGAACCCGCGGGCTCAGGCAGTCCACTCACCTCAGCCTCCCAAAGCGCAGGATTACAGGCTGAGCCATCGAGCCCGGCTCACATTTTTTTCTTAAAGCAGGATTTATTAAGAGGACAGAAAAGCTCCCACAGTGGCAGGGGACCCTGTGTATATATTTTTAAGAGGCAGAATCTCGCTCTGTCACCCAGGTTGGCGTTCAGGAGCATGCTCATGGCTCCCTGCAACCTTGAACTCCTGGGGTCAAGCCGTCCTCCTGCCTCAGCCTCCTAAGTAGCTGGGACTACAGGTGTGAGCCACAGGCCTGGCTGACCTTTTTCTTCTTAATTTTTTTTGAACTCCTGGGCTCAGCTGATCCTCCCACCCTGGTCTTCCAAAACACTGGACTGTAGGTGTGAGCCGCTGCACCTGGGCCCGGTTCTTTTTTGAAATAGAGAACGTTTTGCCTCATTAACGTTCTAGTCCTAATCTGCTAAGTTTTCCTTAATTTTTGAACAGATACTCAATGTCAGATGGTTTTCCTGCCTCTGTTGAGATGTTCGTGTCATTTTACTTTTACTGTGTTGTTATGATGAGTTGCATTAATTTGTTTACTGTTTTTGACAGAGTCTGGCTCTGTCACCCAGGCTAGAGCACAGTGACGCGTCATCGCTCACTGCAGGCTTGAGCTCCTGAACCCAAGGGACCCTCGCGCCTCGGCCTCCTGAGTAGCTGGGACTACAGCCGCTCCGCTGTGCCTTGCTGATTTTTTATTCTTTCTCTCTCTCTCTCTCTCTCTCTTTCTGTCACGGCTGCAAATGCTTCATTATATGTCATCCATTAAATTCTTAATTTAAGGTGCCATGTTTTCAACTCTAGAATGTCTGTGTGGTTACTTTTTAGAGATTCGTTTCTCACTCTTGATTGTATGGTACATTCTCCTGGTTCTCGTCATGTCTCATAGTGTTTCATTTTATGCCAGACATGGTTTTTATTCCTTTGCCGGTGGGTCACCTGCCAGCAACTTGACTTTAGTTTTTAATGAAATGGTGAGAAAGGAATCGCTTCATACTGAGTAGTATACCGTTGGAACCAATTATTTTATTGTAATGATATTTGGCTTATGATGGAATTTTGGACATTGACAAAAAATGTAAATTTTATGCCTTTTTTTTTTTTTTTGAGTTGGAGACTCATTTCATTACTCAGGCTGGAGTGCAGTGGCACATTCACGGTTACCCCAGTGTCAACCTGCTGGGCTCCAGAGATCCTTCCACCTCAGCCTTCCAGGTAGCTGGAACTAGGCATGTGCTACCACGCACAGCTAATTTTTTATTTATTGTGGAGATGAAGTGTCACCATGTTGCCCCAGCTGGTCTCGAACCCACAGGCTCAGGCAATCCTCTCGCCTTGGCCTCCCAAAGTGCCGGGATTGTGGGCTGAGTCACCACGCCTAGCCATGAGAGCTTTTGAAGCATCTTCAGTCGTGTCACATTTTCTTAGCTTTTGTGTGTCCAAAGAACACTCCTCCTCCCTCTGGAATGATGGCCTGGCTGCATATAAAGGTCTAGATGGTGACTTCCTCAGATCATTGAAGCTGTAGCTCCCCTGTTTCCTGGGCTTTGTTGCAGCTGCTGGGAGTGTGCTCTGTTGCCATTCCCTTGAGGTGTCTGTTCTTTTCCTCAGAGCTCTTAAGCTTGTTCTTGGGTTGCTAACACTGTGCATTTTCTCAGCAGTGTATCTGATACAGATTCGTGTTTGTACAGTCTGAAACTTTTTCCTGCTTCATTTTTTATCAGGCGTAATTTGCATGAGGTATAAGCCCAGCCCAATTCCAGGCGCACGTCCATCCGTGTTGCCACCACCTCCCTCAGAGCCTGGAACATTCCCCGGGGCTGCGGGGCTCCCGGAGCCCTCTCCTGGTGGGAGGCAGGCCTGCACTTCGGGAGGCTGCTCTGCGCCAGGCCCACCAGCCCCTCGTGCTCCTGGACCCACCTCGCGCCTGCCAAGGCCATCTGCCGCTCTTGCCTGCTCTTGCCCATCTCTGGCGTGTGGAGCTGGGCGTTTGCTTATGCGGCCTCATAATTCGCTCATTCCCTTTCTCACTGTGTCCTGTCTAGAAGACGCTCCACCGATGGGTTCTTTTTATTTCAGGGACTTAATTTTTCATTTTTAAGATTTCTGACTCGCTTTGCACTTTAGACCAGTGCTATTTTGTTACCTATCTGTGCATCCTCGTTTTCTTATTTCTTGTTCTTGTGATGGTTCTTTACTTTCATTTATTTTTGAACATCCTCAAGATACTTTACAGGTGTTGACAGGTAGCACTCAATAAATTGCTGCTGAGATGAATTTCTGTTCCAATTAATGATACAGTGGCTTGCTTCCTAGCATTAGGTTTCTTCATGTTTTCAGATCTTTGGGAAGTCACTTTTGAGTGGCAGGCTTTTGTTTCAGCGTCTTCCCACACGCCTGTCCCCACTCCTTAGTACTCTGCTGTTGATGTTGGGGGTATGGGCCGATGCTGGGGGGTGTGGCTCCACCCTGGGAGTGAGCTGTTGCTCTTGTCTGAGACCCCAGTCTCTGATGAGAGCCACAGCCTCAGTCGGCTTGCTTGCCCGTTTCATCAGCTGGTGATGAGCACACGCCCGACTTAGCCAGGGCATCAGGTGTGAATCTGCCTCGAGTCCCCTCTGTCCAGCAGGTGATTCGCCATCCCTGTGACTCCCCAGAGGAACCACCTTCTCCTCTTCCCCATCTGGCCTTGAGGACCAGGAAGCAGCTCTTCAGCAGACACTGCAGGCCCTGCTCGGCACTTGTGAGCTTCCAGACCTTTCCTGTTGTGCAGAGCCCATCCTTGTCTGACCTCAGCTGGGTCTTTGATCTTCCCTACTTGTGCTTTATTTATTTATTTATTTTGAGTTGGAGTCTCACTCTGTCACTCAGACTGGAGTGCAGTGGCACGCTCCCAGCCACCGCAGCCGGCGATCCTTCCTCCTCAGCCTGCCAAGTAGCTGGAACTACAGGTGCATGAGGTCTTGCCAAGTTGCCCAGGCGGGTCTCGAACCCGCAGGCTCAGGCAGTCCACTCGCCTCGGCCTCCCAAAGCATGGGATTACAGGCTGAGCCACCGAGCCCGGCTCCTTCTCGTGCTTTATATGAAGTTTTGCCCGTTCATGCTGTGTGGTGCCAGCTGGGTTCTGAGCTTGCTGTGAGGTGTTGACCCAGAAATGCTGTCAATTGTAAAACTTCTCTTCGTGGAAGAATGGCCAGAGAGTGTGAGAGGGGGATGAGGGTCTGGAATTGATTTGTTCAGAGGTGAATACGCAGTTGTCTCTAAGGCGTGATTTCATTTTGAACATTTGCTCAGTGACCTTAGTCATAGCTTTTTTAATATAACAAGTAAAATTATATCCATATGGAGCTTTTGAAAAATACAGCAGAGCATACACACACACACACAAACAGACACACACAATGAGAATTACTTGTATTCCACGGCCCAGAAATAGCTGCAGAAGATTCCGGTATTAACTCATGTTTATACGCCGTGTGTATGCACATATTCATGTTCATTTTCTAAAAAACAGAACCAACCCAGTCTTGTTTTACAGGTGAAGCCGTGAGTGCCGGCAATGTCTTGTGTGAAATTGAGACCGACAGAACTGTGGTTACCTTGGATGCCAGTGATGATGGTGTCTTGGTCAAAATCATGGTGTTTTCAACAGGTGAAGCTTTCTTAAGTGTTCCTTGAAATAGAGTTTCTTTTTATTATTATCTCTTTATTTATGATCTTGTATGATCTACTGCGTAATACATTTTGTTCAAGTGCTTAAAATATTTTAGCGTTAAGGTCCAATAACCCATTTTTCTGTCTTTTCTACTTTATAATGTGTATGTTCTTTTTATCATGGAGTCTTTGTGTGAAGAGTGAGGAAATTCCATAAAGCTACATATGGTAAAAGGGTGACTTTTTAGGGTCCATGGTGCACTCACTGATGGAGCCAGCTGGCATGTTTCTTGCTTGACTTCTCGAACGCTGGCGAGGTAGGGTGGGGGGCAGCTGAGACTGGGTCCTGCTGTCCCTGCTGCAGGTTTTCCCAGCTGCATGATTCAGCCAGCTCTCCGCCATGCGACCGCTAGCAGGTTCTCTCGCCTCTGCCTATTTCTCTGTGCTCTGGTAGGGATTATGGTGCCTGCGTTGGAGACAATAGGGAGGATTAGGGGACAGGTGCGTGCCTCTGGTCCCGGGATCCGGGACCACCAGGCACTCCTCGCAGGCTGCTTTTCCAGCTTTGATCTGTTCCTCGGCTCGCGGTGGCTGCTAGTCCCAGACTGGTCTGTGTGTTGCCTACTCGCTTGCACTGGTCAGTGGTGGCAGCCCCAGAGTACCCATTTGTGTCCCTCCCGCTGGCCTTTGCAGATAAGATGCACATCTCTGGTCGTCCCTTGGTGGTGTGTTTTTAGCTCTGAGCCTGCAGTTCATATCTGCCTTTAGCCTGGGGGTAATCCCTTCCTGTGTGCATTCTATCCAAAGACCAGGGCATGTTACACTCTAACTAGATGTAAATCGAAACACAGGGTTTTATTCTTGTTTCTCACTAGAAAATCCCCGTTCTTTCTTTCCCAGCATATTCCAGGTTGCTGTATAATTTATCATCCACACTGAGGTGGAGAGGAGTGCGAGGTGTGTTGCAGTGCTTGCGTTTTGTGTCCTATCAGCAAAAGCAGGTGTTGTTGACCGGCACTCTTGGTGGGTTGGGACCTGCTGCTGCAGATGCCGTGTGTCTTGTCTGGAGCATCTCCTGTCCTCAGGACAGGGAGAGTGAGGTGGTTGTGGTTAGCACCTTGGCAGGACGTTCATCGGCCAGCTTTAGAAGCAGCTCTGTGAGGAGGCTCTTGCGAGGGACCCTGGCCAAGGGCGGAATCTGGCTCTGAGGAGTCTCAGGAGTCACTTGTCTGGGGCCCGACCTCCGGTTGTCCTGAATGTGTCTGTTTACCCCAAATGCTGCCAGCCACAGGCTGAACCTCAGCATGAGTTTCCAACCCTTACCAGGGGGCACCCCCAGTAGTCAAACTTGATCTTTGTTGAGTGTATTTTTTTGTTTGTTTTAAAAATCAGTCACCTGAAGGAACACACCAGGACAGCAGTAACCACCATAATGACGCCTTTAACAGTTATATGGCAGCTGGCTGCCGGCCACTATTCTAAGGGGCAGACACAGAATTCATTCATTCCTCATGACGACTCTGAAATGACTGCCATCAGTGCTTGCATCGATGGTCAGGACACACAGGCTGGTGCAGTAAGGAGCTGTCACTAAGGTCACTTGTTGGCAGGTAGTGGAGTCAGCGTCGAGACTCGGGAAGTCTGCTTACAACTGGGAGGGAGGGCCAGGAGTACTTCCAGGGCCGACTCGAGGTTGAATGTTAGCACAAGGAGCTATAAGTTAACAGGGCTCAGTGTAGAAACTATGCATTTAGCATTCTATGCACAAGAATGAGGGAGGGCTTGGATCAAGGGAGCAAGTGGTGGGGGTGGTGCCTGGGGGCGTCCTCTGCCTGGTTCTTCAGTGAAGCAGGTACTGGGCGTCCAGGGCCACCCAGACACCAGGAGCAGTGGCGGTGGCCAGCGGGCCTCTGACCCGTGACTGAGTCAGCACCAGTTTTGAACGTCTGCCACAGCTAAGCAGATGTCCGTGGGGGACCAGCATGCTTCTAAAGTGAATGGAAAAGCCAGATTAGCTCCAACTCACATTGTGGTCTGGATGGATTTATAGTCGACGCTACTTCTGTAACTTCTGCCACTACTCAAGCTGTGTGGTGTCGCCTGTCCTTGTCCATCGTGTCTGGGTTTCATGCTTCTTGGGGCCCTCTTTGAATGGAAAGCTGTGAGTAGGTGTGCTGTTTAGATACGGTAGCACCTGGAGTGACAGTAACCACTCCTGGGAGGTGTCAGGCCACACTGGTGGAGGACGCATGGAGTGCCTTGTATGGTTTGCGTGAGTGAGACAGTGGCGGTGTCAGCTTAAAAAATCTTTTCTGTTTTAAATAAAGTTTTACATTTGAATGGTGTGCTCTGTGCTTGGGATATCAGTCCTATTTCTGGCTCAGTGGACTTCATACCCCTTAATGGTGCTTTTTTCTATCCATTTTTAAAGAAAATTTATCATTTTACTTTGTGATTTTGAATTAGCTGTTTGTAGGCAGATAATTAAACACTTTTAGAGAGAGAAAAAAATGTTAGCTTAATAATAATCTTAACTGCACTTTTGGACATAGAAAGAAAAATGAACAGTCCACAGAAATAAGACTTTCTAGCATGTGGCAAACAAGTAAGCACCTGCCTTCTTCTGAGCTGTGTTAGTCTTTTTCCATAGCTTGTGCTTGGCCAGACATTCTTGCCCGGTTGTCTGTGCCCACATCTTAGGTATATTTTGCTCCACCAAAATGTCGCTCCTATTCTTCTCCCTCAGTAATCAGTCAACTTAGATGGCTCCTGGCCCTCAGCCTGCTATGCCATTTGATTTTAAGAGTAGTGCACGAGCCATGTGCAGTGGCTCATGCCTGTCATCCCAGCACTTTGGGAGGCAGAGGTGAGAGGGTTGTCCGAGCCTAGGAGTTCGAGGCCGGCCCGGGCAACTTGTCAAGACCTCTTCTCTACAGCACATCAAAATATTAGCTCGGTGTGGTGGCGCACATCTGTAGTTCCAGCTACTTAGAAGGCTGAGGCGCAAGGATCCTCTGAGCCCAGCAGGTCGAGGCTGCGATAGCATGAGCATGTCCTTGCACTTCAGCCTGGGGGACAGAGTGAGACTCCGACTCAAGGAAAAAAAAGTCCACATACTAATAAGCGTCAGAGTCAGTGTCGCTCTAGCATGCCCCCCTCACTCTTGGATGAGGCTCTTCCCTCTCGTCACTGTCTCAGTGAGGGTCCTGCAGCCTGCCGTTCCGTTACTCATTCACTGCATCTGCAGTGAACCTTGTGGAGAGTCACTGAGAGGGAATAATAGAAGACCTTAAAGGAATGACATTTTCTTCCATTACCAAACTTATAAAATATCATCATCTGAAGGTTTTCTAGAGGCTTCTTTTCAGTAAATAAATTACATCAGCCCTTTTTAAATAAATGCAGAAATGCTTAAAGTACCTTTTTCTTAATCAAAAATTTATCTTTTGTCTTACTTAGGGTTTTTGATTGGTGTTATCTATTTTCTTAAAAGTTGGTTAGCTGAGCCACCACCGTATTTATGATGCACTTACGGAAAAACTCGTGAGGTTTTGTGTTATTTCTCAGGTTCTGTAAGTAGATACGCGGGGGAAGAATTAAATATGGAGAAAGAAGTAAACTTTACTTCACATTAACCAGAATAGTTAACCATTCTCTCTGTACAGTGGAATGTTCTTTTTATCCAGAGACTAAGATTCTGCTGCAAGTTAATTTCAGTAGCTAGGACTAAGTTCTTAGAATTCGCAAGCCACTGGATAGAAACTGGAAGGACACATAGTTGAGACACATAACCACAGTCTCCTGTTTGGGATTTGTGTTTATGGACAGAGAGAGGTGGTGATGGCAGTGCTTCTACCTGGAGGCCGTCAGAAGGGGGAGTCTAGATTCATCCTTTATTTGGGAGAGCGTTTGTAACTGGAGGGGACGGGGTGGGAGGGAAGGCATGAGTGGAGGAAGGAGCAGGTGGAAGAGCAGGCACGCATCTTGGAAGCAGCTCTTAGCCCGATGAAGACAATTCCCCAGCAGAGGAATAAGCCACCTCCTGCAGTCATGACCCTTTCCATCTCTCAGTTGGTTTTTTTTAAGTGTAGGTTGTAGAAGGAACTAAGAGCATACAGCTTGGTTCACTGATTGGTCTGATGGTTGAAGAAGGAGATTGGAAACGTGGAGATTCCCAAAGATGTCGGTCCTCCACAGCCAGCCTCAGCACCATCCATGCCTCACCCCTCCCCAGAACCACAGACCTCTGTCCCTGTCCAGAAGGAACACACGCCCGGGGCACTGCAGTGAGTGTTGATTCAAATGGTGATGTCAGAAAAGTCGTCATGGCCGCTCTTGGGGTACTTTGATCATGGTCCTACCCAGACTTGTTTGTATGTAAGTAGGAAGTTGCTGGTCTTGGGCCTTGGAGTGTGCTAAGTGGTGTCTCACTGTGGCCATGACCTGTGTTTCCCTGATGATGAACGGCCCAACGGGACCGGGGCCTACTGCAGCAAATAGTTTCTGGACTCCTGCTGTATCCTGGGTGCTCCCAAAGCCCAGCTTGCTCAAGTGGTGGCAAGCACCACCGGCCGTGTCCACGCGGAGCTGGGATCGGGTCTAGGATGCCAGGGTGGAAGTTGGCACTCCAGACTTCATGTGGTTTCCATTCGTGCTTCTGATGACTGCTGTGTGGATTTTTGTTCTGAATGTATAACCAGTATCGCATGGGTTGCGCATTAACATGCTTTCCCTTCCAGACTGCTCTGCGTTTGAGCGTCACAAACAGGCTTCACGTTAGCGTTACGTGGCTTTAGTCGGTGGACTCTGTATATTCTAGGGAGTTGTACTGAATCAAGTATTCTTGATAATGATTAAAAAATTACCTCCTCTTTGTAAGAAAAGTTCAAAGAAAAGCAAATCTTCCGTGCTTAGGTCCTTTTTTGCTTACTGGTGTCAGTTCTTGTCAGAAAGGAATGCACAGGACATTTGAAATCCTGACTTTTAAATTCCCTTTGCAAGGCATTTCTGACTCCATTGCCCTCACTGCCCTTTACTAAATTCTTTCCTCACCATGAACATCAGAAGACAGTCTCGGTTAATGACCTTCTCTTCTCTCAGAGATCCCAGTACTGTGTAGACCCCGGTCCCGTTGGGCCAGTCATCATCAGGGAAACAGGTCACGGCCACAGTGAGACACCACTTCATTCCATCAGGATAGCTGCTATTGGTGAGAAAAAACCAGAATACAATAAGCTTTGGTGAGGGCTGGAGAGATTGGAACTTATGTGCATGGTGGGTGGGAATGGAAAACGGGGCAGCCGCTGTGGGAAAGGGTGGCAGTTACTCAGAAAATCAGAACTGGACACATGTGCAGAAGAAGTGAAAGCAGGAGCCGGAAGAGAGAGGTGTGCATCAGTTCGCAGCGCCGTAATTCCCAGGAGCAAGGCGGTAGACACATCTCGTGTGTTCACATGCTGCACACACACAATGGAATGCATTTAGCTGTGAAAGGAGGGAATTCTGATACATGCCGTGTGGATGAACCCTGAAGGCGCTGTACTGAGCAAAATTGGGCGGGCACAAAAGACAACCCATGAGTCCGTCATGGGGAGTCCCCAGAGCTTTCAGATTCAGAGAGACAAGAGCAGAGCCATGTGCCAGGCTGGGAGGGAGAAGCTGAGAAACTTCTTGAGATGCCTGGTGTGCAGTGCCCGGTGTGGATTGTACTCGATGCTGCTCAGGTGTATGCCTGGTACACTGATCGTCTAACCATGAGTTCACACCACACTTTTTTGTTGCCACACTCTTAATTATAAAATTTTGTAGGATGCTTAAAATGGCAACTTTTCTGTGTGGTTTGCCGCAGTGAAAAATGCGTGAAGTCACAGTGTCACCAGTCCTTACTGATGTGTGTGCTGAGGGGCCATGGGAGGAACCAGTCGGGATGGAAGCTCTGTCCCTTCATGGGCACTTAGGCTTACTGGAAGGATATTTTGAGATACTAATTAGGTGCATTGTTATGAAAATGCTTTGAGAATAAAATAAACCAGATGGCTACAGGTTAACATATTTGACTGTGACCATGATTGTGTGCATTTTAGCTGCATTGTAAGGTTTGCCTTTTTTTTTAATCAATATTTTTTATTTTGATATTGTGGGGTACAGTTAAGGGTTAGGTGTACAAATATGCTTCATTTAGGCCCCCTTGTTGATAACAAGTATCTCCCAGTACCCAGACAGATGTTTACTACCATTAGTCCCATCCCCCCCATGGTTTCCCACCACTGTCAGTCATTTTCTTATGGTAGTGCATTGGATGATCAAGGTCCACTACATGAGTGAGAACATGTGATACTCAGATCTTTGTTTCTGTGAGAGGTCACTCAGTATTATACACTCTAGCTCCATCCAGGTTGCTGCAAAATTCATGATTTTGTTCTTTTCTATGGCTGCATAGTATTCCATCGTGTATATGTGCCACATTTTTTTAATCCAGTCCTCTTTTGATGGACAGTGTGATTGGTTCCAGGTTCTTGCTGTTGTGAACAATGCTGCGATAAACATTCGTGTGCAGGTATCTTTTTTATAGAGTGATTTGAGTTCTTCAGGATATATTCCCAGTAGGGGGATTGCAGGGTCATATGGGAGGTTGATGTTTAGAGCTTTTAGGAATTGCCACACTGCTTTCCACAGAGGTTGCACTAGTTTACATTCCCACCAACAGTGTAGGAGTGTGCCCTTTTTGCCACACCCTCTCCAACAGCTGTTATTTTTTGAGTTATTGATAATTACCATTCTGACTGGATTTAGGTGGTACCTCAGTGTGGTTTTGATTTGCATCTCCCTGATGATTAATGAGGTTGAGCATTTCTTCATGTGTCTGTTGGCTGCTCGGATATCTTCCTTTGTGAAGTGTCTGTTTATATCATTTGCCCATTTTATAATGGGGTTGTTTGTTTTTTTCTTTTCAGCACGTTTGAGTTCCTTGTAGATGCAGGATGTTAAGCTTTTGTCAGACCCGGAGTTGGCAAATACTTTTTCCCAGTCAGTAGGCTGTCTTTCTGTTCTCTTGATGGTTTCTTTGGCTTTGCAGAAGCTTGTCAGTTTAATGAGGTCCCACTTGTCTATCTTATCCCTTATGGCCTGTGGGTTTCGAGTTTTGTTCAGAATTGGATGCCAGTTCTTATTTCCATAAGGGTATGTCCTACATTTTCTAAAGTTTTTATGGTTTGAGGTTTTACATTTAGGTCTCTGATCCATTTGGAGTTAATTTTTGTATGTGGGGATAGATAGGGGTCCTGTTTCAATCTTCTGCATGTGGTCAGCCAGTTTTCCCAGCACCATTTACTGAATAGGTTCTCCTCTCCCCAGTGGTAGGTGGTGGAGGCTTTGTTGAAGATGAGTTGGTTGAGAAATTGAGGTCTTGCCTCTGGAATCTCAATTCTATTCCATTGGTCTATATGCCTGTTCCTGTACCAATACCAAGCTGTTTTGATGATTGTGGCTTTATAGTAAAGTTTGAAGTCTGGTAATGTGATACCACCTGCTTTGTTTTGTTTTTTTTTTTGCTGAGAATTGTTTTGGCTATTCTTGGTTGTTTGTGTTTCCATATGAATTCCTGTGTTGTTTTTTCTAGGTCTGAGAAGAATGTTGCTGGTAATTTGATGGGTATTGCATTGAATTTGTAGATTGCCTTAGGTAAGATGGACATCTTCACAGTGTTGATTCTTCCAATCCATGAGCATGGGATATTTTTCCACTTGTTGTGTCATCTTTGATTTCTTTGAGCAGAGTTTTGTAGTTTTCATTGTAAAGGTCTTTCACGTCTCTGGTTAGGAAGATGCAAAGGTATTTCATTTTTTTTGTGGCTATTGTGAATGGAATTGTGCTTCTTATTTGGGTTTCTGTTTGTTTATTATTGGTGTAAAGAAATGCGATTGTCTTTTGCACATTTATTTTATATCCTGAGACTTTGCCGATGGCCTTTATCAGTGTAAGGAGGTTTTTGACAGATTCCTTGGGTTTTCAAGGTACACGATCATGTCATCTGCAAAGAGAGATAATTTGACTTCCTCTTTTCCTATTTGGATACCCCTGATTGCCTTCTCTTCTCTCATTGCTCTAGCCAGGACTTTCAGTACTATATTAAACAGGAGGGGTGAGAGTGGGCATCCTTGTCTTGTTCCAGTTTTCAGGGGAAATGGTTCCAATTTTTTCCACTTAGGAGTATGCTGGCTATGGCTTTCTCCTAGATGGTTTTTACTACTTTGAGGTATGTTCCCTGTATGCCTAGATGTTTGAGGGTTTTTATCAAGAAGGGTTGCTGGATTTTATCAAAAGCTTTCTCTGCATCTAATGATATAATCATGTGGTTTTTGTTTTGACATCTGTTGATGTGTTTAATTACATTTATTGTTTTACGAATGTTGAACCAGCCTTGCGTCCCAGGGATGAAGCCTACTTGGTCATAATGGATGATTTTTGAGATGTGTTGTTGAATCCGGTTTGCTAGGATCTTGTTGAGAATTTTAGTGTCTATGTTCATCAAAGATATTGGCCTGTAGTTCTCTTTTTTTGTTGGATCTTTACCTGGCTTGGGTATCAATGTGATGTTAGCTTCATAAAATGATTTGGGGAGGGTTCCATCTTTCTCAATTGCTTGAAATAGCTTCAGTAGGATTGGAATCAGTTCCTCCTTAAATGTGTTGTAGAATTCTGCTGGAAAGCCATCTGGTCCGGGCCTTTTTTTGTAGGTAGTTTTCTTATTACATAGTCAATTTCCTTGATTGTTATTGGTCTATTTGGGGGTCTCAATTTCTTCTTGTTTCAACCTAGGTAGGTTGTGTGATGACAGAAAGTCCTCCATTTCCTTGAGGTTTTCAAGTTTGTTTCCATACAAGTGTACATAGTAGTCTCTGATGACCTTTTGTATTTCTTCAGGGTCAGATGTGACTTCATCTTTTGTGTTTCTGATTGTGCTTATTTGGGTTTTTTCTTTCTTTATTTTTTGGTCAGTTTAGCTAGGGGAACATCGATCTTGTTTATCCTTTCGAAGAACCAGCTTTTTGTTTCATTGATTTTTTTTGTATTGTCTTTTGTCTTCTATGTCCTGGATTTGGGCTTTTATTTTGGTGATCTCGATTCTTCTGCTGAAATTAGTGTTTTTGTGGTCTTGCTTTTCCAGCTTCCCTGGGTGGCTTGTTAGGCTGTTAATTTGTGCTCCTTCCATTTTTTTCACGTGTGTTTGTAGGGATATAAATTCCCCTCTTACTACAGCTTTTAAGGTGTCCCAGAGATTTTGATAAGATGTTTCTTCATTTTCATTTGTTTCTAGGTATCTTTTGATCTCTGTTTTGATTTCATCATTGATCCAGGAGTTGTTTAGTATCATGCTGTTTAGTGACCATGTCTTTGTGGGTTTGGGGGGACCTTGTTGGTGTTAATGTTTATTTTTATTCCACTGTGGTCCAAGAAGGTGCATGGTAGAATTTCGGTCCTTTAAAATTTGATTATGCTTGATTTATGGCCAATTATGTGGTCGATCTTAGAATGCGTTCCATGCGGTGATGAATAGAATGTGTATTTTGTGGTCTTTGGATGCAGTGTTCTGTAGGTATCAATTAAGTTCATTTGGTCCAGAGTTACATTGGGGTTCCGGTTCTCATTGCTGACTTTTTGTCCCGATGATCTGTCAAGGGTTGTGAGTGGGGTATTAAAGTCCCCAGTTATGATAGTGTTAGAGTCAATATCTTTCTTTAGTTTTCCTAGGAGTTGCTTTATAAAAGTTGGTGCATCTATGTTAAGTGCATATATGTTTAGGATAGATATTTCTTGTTGATGGAGTGAACCTTTTATCATTATGTAGTGGCCCTCTGTATCTTTTTTAATTTTTGATAGCTTAAATGGTATTTTGTCTGAAATTAGGATTGCGACTCCTCCTTTCTTTTGTGTTCCATTCGCCTGAAAATTTGTTTCCCATCCTCTTACTTTGAGTCTGTGTATGTCCTTTCTAGTGAGATGGGTCTCTTGAAGGCAGTTTATTGTTGCCTGGTGATATTTTATCCGTTTTGCCATTCTATGTCTTTTCAGTGGTGCATTTAGTCCATTCACATTCAGGCTAATTATTGAAATGTGATAGTTCGTCCCTATCATAGAGTTCTTATAGAGTTGTTCTTCCACTTGGTTTATTGTCTTTCTTTTGTTTGGGGGGTTGGTTCATGTGTATTTTATTCTTTTTCCTGTACTCTTGTGAAGAACGTTGCTCTTTTTTCCCCTTTTCTTCTGTGTTTAGTACTTTCTTAAGTGTTTCATGTAGAGGTGGTTTGGTGGCAGCGTAAGTTCTTAGGGATTGAATATCTGGGAAAGATATTAATTCTCCCTCACTGATGAAGCTTAATCTGGCTGGGTAGGTTATCCTTGGTTGAAATTGTTTATCTTTTAGAACTTTGAAGATAGGGCTCCAAGCTCTCCTACCCTGCAGGGTTTCTGTAGATAAATCTGCTGCTATTCTAATTGGTTTTCCATGGTAGGTGATCTGGCCTTTTTCTCCTGCTGCCTTTAGGATTTTTTATTTTATGCTCACTTTGTTTAGGCGAATTATTATGTGTCTGGGAGTTGGTCTTCTCATTTGTTGTCTTGCAGGGGTTCTCTGAATCTCTTGTGTTTGAGTTTTTGCATCATTGATTAGAAAAGGGAAGTTTTCTTGTATGATCTCATGGAAGGATTGTTCCAGTGTGGTCTCTGTCTCTCTTTCTGCCTCAGGAAGGTCAATTACTCTTAGGTTAGGCCTCTTGAGGTAATCGCTCATCTCTTGAAGGTTTTTTCCTGTCTTTTTGAGCTTGTTTTCTGTGTTTCTGAGAGTTTGGGTTCTCTATTTTGGTCCTCAAGCCTGAGAGTCTTTCTTCTGCTTGGGAAATTCTGCTCTCCATGCTCATCAGTTTGTTATTTATTTCACTCACAGTGTTCTTTATTACTGTTATCTCAGATGTCAGCTCCTTTCTAGTTTCTTCTTGAGTCTCCTCAATTCTTTTCAATCTCTCCATTAATGTCTTGATGTCTAGGGTTGTAGTTTGAGGCCAGTCATTCAGGGGCTCTTCATTGTTTGCATTCCGAAGTCAGTTGTCTCAGTCTGCCCTCCCAGGAGTCTGGGAGAGACCCATATTCTTCCTTTGGTTTTTCTTCATTTGTGTAGATTTTTCTCTTGTCCTGTAGTGGCTAAAGTCCCTTGAGCTCTGATCTCCCGCCTCTCCCCTCTGTTTTTGTTGCAGGCAGCTAGCCTGTTGCCTTGGAGGTCTGTAACTCTTAGTTGTCTCAGTCTGTTCAGCGTAGGGGAGGGGCTTTGTCTCCTGTTTAACGATGTCACCGTGGGAACCGAGGTGGAGACTCTGATAGGTGGGCGGGGCGATGCAAGTCTGCCTTGCAAATGGTGGAGGTGGTCGTTTTACTTTCACTTTTAGAGATGCTCATGTGGGCCTCTAGGCGGGACCAGCTGCACAGCTGGGCCCTGGATCTGGGGTGCCACCAGCAGGCTGGGGTGGAGGAAAGGGTCGGGCGTTCCCTCCTCTGGAGCTGGGAGCCTCCGATAAGCACCTTACACAAGCTTGGGATTCTGCTCCCTTACACAGGCTTGAGGTGGCACGCTGAGTGCCTCAGCCAGAGTGGGCCCGGGGCTCCAGATCTCCAAAGCTCCAAAGGGCAGGTGGTGGCCTTGGGTCCCTCACAGGGCACTTCAGCCAGAAATGGGACCAGTATTTCTGAGGGGTGGGCACCCAGAGCCTCCCTGGATGACCGGCAGCTTGGTGCTGGGTGCTGGTCTTGACGATGTAGCCAGGGAGGGATCAGAGTCCGGGATTTTGGATTCCCCAGCTGGCAGGAATCACATATAGTGGAGCAGCCGCAGCTGGGCCGCAATATCTGGCCCTGCGTGGGACCAAAAGTCCCTGGGCCTCGTACCAGTGCAGCTGGCATTGGGCAGGGGGCTGCAGGAAGAAAAAGTAAGAGTGTTTTTGGGAACTCACGTTCGGAGAGTCTCACGGATCCACCTATGCTGTCGTCATCTTCAGGAGTCCCGAAAGGTGGTTTCCCTTTTTAATGATTAGCAAAACTGTTGACATTTAGATCTACTGGATGTAAGTGTTAATGGATTCCATTGACTTTCATATTTTTTTCTTAGGTTCTGCTTAAGTCCAGCTGCCTGCAACCTTCTGGAAAAACACACGCTGGATGCCAGCCAGGGCACAGCCACCAGCCTGTGGGGGATAGTCATGAAAGAGTATGTGTTTGTTTTTTGTAACAGCCAGTTCCATTATTTATCATGATTGTTTTTTTCTGAAAGAATTTAAAAAGAGCTTATTCAGGACTAGAATTTAAAAGGAGGTACACTGTGCTTCTGTGCTGTGAATTGCTTTTGTCATTGTAAACTGCATTCTGTGAGAGTGTTGTTTTCTGAATAATTGCAGCATCACTACAAAACAGTTCTAATTTGGTAACCGAGCAAGATCCTTAGAAATGGCCAGGATTGCAGGAAAGTAGAGTGCAGAGCAGTGAAATGTGATACAGCATTGTTCTAGTTTGTGTGAAATCATCCTGCAATAATGTTTACATTTCTAAGATGTGGAAATGTATCTTTTAAAATAATTTCATTATTATCCATTTGAATTGTATTCGCTTGTAATGTTACAAAGCAATTTCCATAAAATTTTCCATGCAGTTGGGTCTCTTTGAATTTACTGTTGCATTGATCTGTCTAACCATAAGTTAGCATCACCCCTTTTTTTTTTTACCACACTCTTAATTCTAAAACTTTATAGGATGCTCTAAAATCTGACAGAGGCAGCCTTGCTTTTTTTTCCTTAATTAACCAGTTTTCTTGGTTTATTCTTATTTTATTATTCTTCCAAATGAACCTTAACCTTTGCACATGGATGGCCCCTCTCGGGGACATAAAACGATTGCTGGTGATTATATAGGACAGACTTATGCCAGCACAGATTTTTCAAGAATGTATGTTTGCTTGAAGTTTTCTCTTCAAATTGCATGAAAAAGCAAAGGAAGAGATGGAATATGCACTGAGATGTACGTAAAAAAATATTCACTGGCATGGTGCAAAGAAAACGTTCTTCCACATTGTCTTCAAACAGCAGACGGGACAGTGAATTGCATGTTGTTCACGCGGGAGGCAGAAAGTAAGTCTGTGTCATCTGCTTGAGTAGAAGAGCACCAGGTGGAAGATATCCAGCAAATTCCCATTGCACAGCCTGTAGCAATGAGCTTGCACGGTCTGTCGGTGACTGTTTTCACACATTACCACTCAGAAAAATGTAAGATATGGAGTTTTGATTTTGGGATCATAAATAAGTTCCTCAGTGTACAAAATTCCATTATCAGCCAAATGTCATTACAGTAAAACAGTTGGTTCTGGTGCTTTACCGTTTAATAGGAAGTGATGCACTTTCCACTTTTCATTTTAAAAAGGGTGGTTGAGTTGCTGGTAAGTGACCCGCAAGGTGTCTCCAAGTACAAAGGGTTAAGCAGTCCACGCAGGAATCGGGACGATTGCATTCATACGGTATTATGTCACCTCTTAACTTGGTGAGAATGGAGGTCTTTATGACAGTGAGTCTTCCTGTTCAGCAGCACTGGTGTGTCTTTCCACTTTTGTGTCTTCTGAAGCAGATGGCCTTGGCTCTGTGGAAGCTTGGTCTATTGGAGTAGACAGAGATGAATCCAACAGGCTTCTGAGCTAGTGTAAAAGCTCAGTTGTGATCTGAGAGGTGCTATGTTTCCATGGGCAGTAACAGTCAATACTTCAAAGGGAGTGGTGTTTTAAAGCAATGTGCTCATTCTGTGTGTATCTAGCATTGATACAAAGTAATCAGTATTGACCAGAATTTTATTAAGTCGAGATAGGGCAACTGTCATGAAATTATTCTGGGCAGTGCTGGGCCAGGTGATGTACTGGGACGGAAGTTCCTGCTGCGTGACCTGAGTTAATTAGTGTGTGGCTCTGTTACATACGTCCGTGGTGTTTTGTTCACATGACACAGGCTGGAACCTGCTGTCCTGAGTGCTGACTGAAAGGCAGCATCCAGGCCAGGGGGTTTAGTTAAAGAACTTAAAAGTTTCACTTAGCGCTAAAAAAATTGAAGTTAAGAATGCTGATAGTCAATCAAATCTAGTTGTATTTCACATCAGTTCTCATCTAGTATCTACTGTTGGGTATCTTAATTTGTTAATCTTCTGCCAGTCTGTACATTATGAGAGCGCTCCAAAGAAATAGAGAAAATCAAGTATTTTATAGCAAGGTAAACTTGCCTTGATTGTATTTCTGAGGGATAATGGATTTTTTTTTTTTTTTTTTTTTTGAACCCAGGCTGGTCGTGAACTCCTGGGCTCAAGCAATCCTCAACCTTGGCCTCCCAAGCTGCTAGGGTTACATCTGTGAGCCACCATGCCTGGGAGCTAACTAATGATTATTTAACTCATGAATCACTGAAGATTTGGTGAAATGTAAAATAGCCATAGCTGCACCTTTGAGGGATCAGCTTTGCAAATCTCTGTAAGTCAAATTGGAACAGAAAGAGGCATGACAAGAAGGCAAATGAATAGGTTTATGAGGTCATCCAGGTGGGAGATCACGAATAGTTGCATGTAGGTGGAAGAGGAAAAGGGGAGATTTCTGATACAGCGTCGTGAGACTGGAATCCGGAAGCCTCTATGAAGATGGGATGCGGCGTGAGGACTAGGGTGGCGGCAGGTCACAGAGTGCGGGACCCGGGCCTGGTGATGGCCACTGGCTCCAGAACTAGAAGTGAGGGCTTGGGAGTGTCCGTCTTGGTGGGGTAAGCATGTGTGAACTGTATTGCCCGGCCACATGGGTGCCGGGATCCATGAGATGAGGACACGTCCCAGGAGTGCTGGGGCTGGGAGTGGGCTTGGCGGGGGAAGGGGCAGGTGCTGGACTGCGGTCGGCACAGGCACTGCCCAGAGGGGACACTCTCATGTGGAGACCTGTGAGATGGAGATGGTTCCCAGGAGTGCTGGGGTTGGGAGTGGGCTTGGCGGGGCATGGGGCAGGCTCTGGACTGCCATCCCAGAGACTGTCCAGAGGGGCCGCTCTCGGGTGGGGAGACCTGGAGAGGATGGAAGGCCAGGGAGGGTGGGTCTGAGAAGGCCCTGGAAGAGGCGACAGGCAAGGGTGAGCAGCTCAGGTGCCCTCCCTTTCTCCTCCTCCCATGCGTGCTTAGTGCACATGTGATCACTAGTAGCATTTTGAAGACTGAGTGGAAACTTACTGATGCCGCCGGCGTCTTTGGAAGCCCGGGGAGGCAGTGCCAAGGGCTCCCTTCCGTGCTCTGCCGCGTTCCTCCTGCTGCTCGGTCCTCTGCCCTGCCCTTGTTACTTGGCTCTGCCAGAAAAGCGTCAGCGCTTGTCTTGCAAAGTAAGAAATAGGACAGAAGGCTCCATGAGAAAAGCAGGTTTGTAGAGCACGTGTGATGGAGAACTTTGTGTATGCACTACTGAGATGCCCGTGTTTAGGTTAAGGGAGGGTGGGCTTTGGAAGGAGATGGAGTCTGGCGTCACACAGAACTGGGATCATCTGATGTGGTTGAGACCTCGCAGGCTCTGGCATGCCTTCCCCAGAAAACCTCAGTGCAGCCTGGCCATACAAGTGGTGTCCTTCCTCCATGCCTTGTCAACCGAGCGTGTTGGGGGGGACTCGGAGGTCCCATCCAGCTGCCGAGGACATGGCTCTGTTGTCAGTGAGAAAAATCAGAGGTGTTAGCTGCCATTTTAGTTTTGCCTTAAAACAAGACACGTGGTACACAGCATGCAGACTTCACCTGGCCAGTGCATGACGTGAGCTGCTTTGAGAGACTGGAGTCCCGGCTGCGGCTGCCATGTCTTCAGCATGTCTGCGTCTTAAGTCACAGTCCTAATTCTTTTTGTTTTTTTTGAGTTGGAGTCTCACTTTGTCGCCCAGACTGGAGTGCAGTGGCCGCTCGCGGCCACTGCAGCCTCAACCTGCTGGGCTCCAGTAATCCTTTCACCTCAGCCTTCCGAGTAGCTGGAATTACAGGCACGCGCTACCATGCCCAGCTGATTTTTTGATTTATTGTAGAGATGAGGTCTCGCCAAGTTGCCCAGGCGGGTCTCAAACCCGCAGGCTCAGGCAATTCACTCACCTCAGCCTCCCAAAGTGTGGGATCACAGGCTGAACCACCAAGCCCAGCGTCTTTTTTTTTTTTTTTCTGAGTAGGAATCTCACTCTGTCACCCAGGCTGGAGTGCCATGGCACACTCACAGCCACCCTAGCATCAACCTGCTGGGATCCAGCAATCCTTCTGCCTCAGCCTTCCAAGTAGCCGAAACTGTAGGCACGCGCCACCCTGCCTGGCTAATTTTTGATTGATTGTAGAGATGAGGTCTCACCAAGTTGCTCGGGCTGGTCTCAAACCCGTGGGTTCAGGCAACCCACTTGCCTTGGTCTCTCAAAGTGCTGGGATGACAGGCTGAGCCACCAAGCCTGACCTCAGACCTAGTTCTTATTGGTATTCTGTCACAGCACTGGAAGCCTAGTGAGCTTGGCAGGCTGGGGTCGAGTGGGTTTTTGGTGACATTTCTTTTCAGAAGTAACTGGCATCTCACCCACATGTACTCCTGTGCCAGGAGGCCCTGCCTGACAGGACTCCTTCCGCGGCCTTGCCTTTCTGCAGAGGTGGGGGTGTTGGTTTTTCCCCTAGTTGTACCTTTTAATGCCCCCTCATTCAAGTTTAGTCTAATTAATTAATGTACAGAAACCATTAAAATCATTGTTTGTCTGCACTGCAGAAGCTGAAGTGTTGGCTGTTATTGAACAGTAATTAACATTTCTGCCTCCTGATGCCTGTAGGTATGAAATCAGCAGTCAGGGTTTTCTGGGAACCATGGCCGGAATCAGCTTCCTGCTTGCTTCTTTATGATGAGTGGCTCCTGTTGCTTTTATTCATACTAAGTGCTGTTTTACCCACGAGTCCAAATTACCACAGGGACACAACTGAGCTGCCTTTCTCAAAAGATAGGACAGGAAGAGGTGGGCTGGTTGGGAGAGAGCAACGTGTCTCTCTCGCCTCCCAGCCTCCTTGAAAATAGGCGTATTTGGGCACCAGTGATGTGGGTTATGCATCCCAGTGCAAAAGAGTGTCCTGCCTGCTGGAGTAACAGGTCACAGCATATGAGCAGCTGAAAACAACAACTGTTTCTCCCCCAGCAGTTTAGTCAGTCAGCAGCCCCAGCACCATATGGCCAGGCCTCAGCTCCTGGGCTCATGGGGCTGACCCCAGGCATGGGCCATGCCTGGGGTCTCGTGTGGAGCTCCGTGGCCTCCCAGATTCACGTAGGTGTTGGCAGAATTCAGTTCCATGGGGCTGTGGAACTGTGGCCCCTGTGTCCTTATGTGCGACCCAGGAACTGCTGACAGCTCCCTTGGGCCACCTTCAGGGTTTTGCCTTGCGTCCTCTGTGGGCTGCCCACAATGGGCTGTGCTTCTCCAAGGCCAGCTGTGGGATCTTTTTCCAGTTAAATCATTTCAGGAGCCGGGCTCGGTGGCTCAGCCTGTAATCCCTCGCTTTGGGAGGCTGAGGTGAGTGGATTGCCTGAGCCCGCGGGTTCGAGACCCGCCTGGGCAGCAAGATCTCATCTCTACAATAAATCAAAAAATCAGCCGGGCGAGGTAGCGCATGCCTGTAATTCCGGCTACTCGGAAGGCTGAGGCGGAAGGATCGCCGGAGCCCAGCAGACGAGGCTGCGGTGGCCGGGAGCAGCCACTGCACTCCAGTCTGGGTGACAGAGTGAGACTCAAACTAAAAAAAATAAATAAATAAATAAATAAATCTTTTCGGAAAGGCCCAGTTTCTTTTAGGGGCTGCCTGCCGTGCCTGGACCCCCCTGGATGAGTTGTCTTTTGGTTAAAGCAAACTGAACTCCCGCCGACTTTATCATGACTGAACTCCTTAGCTGTGTCTGTGAACTCCCGCCGACTGTACCGTGGACTGTAGCCTAATCACGGGAGTGACCCCCAGCTTGTTCCAGTCACCCACACTCCAGGTGGTTGATGACACAGCGGGGGTGCAGCAGGCACAGGAAGGCGGGGCTGTCCCGGAGTTCTTGCACCATGCTGCCACAAGCCCGAGGTTTGTTTGGGGGAGGAAATTGCCGCCTCAGATATGCTCTCCAGATGCGAGGTTTTTCCTCCCATCAGCCTTCTGATAAACAATACTAGCATGATAATTGTGCTTGAGAACTATTTCTTCTTTAGCTGTGTGTCACCCTGAAGTTGTTTTTAGATTATGTAAAACAGATTTTTTAATTGAAAAAAGTACTTTCTAATTAATTGTTTGATATTAACATTTTCCAAAAATTATCTTGTTTAAGAAACTCTGTTGCCTTATACTGTGACTTAGCATAGTGCGTTGAGGGCTTGGCATATTTAGTAATCTAATTATATTCTTTGGCAGATCAAAGATGCTTTTGTTTTACAGAGTAATACGAAGATAAGTCTGTAACTAAGCTAGTTAGTTTTCATTCTTAATGGTGTTTGTGGGTTAGATTCATTATGTTAGGTTGTACTGATAGCATATTGAGTGAAATTGAAAATGATTTTATTTCCTGGTCATAAACAAGCTGATTTGCACTAGAATAAACGAATGGGTCAGTAAGTACCCTAAAGAAAGCCATAGGTGTAATAAACTTGACACTTGCTGAATGCCATGTGAAAATCAGTCCATGAGTGTGGAGGATGAGGGTATAGTTTCACTAGTGAATTGTTCCCCTGCCAAAGGGCATCCACCCCACAGGAAAAAGACGCATCTACGAGAAACCCACAGCCAGCATACTCCTAAACAGACAGAAATTGGAACCATTTCCACTGAAAAATGGAACAAGACAAGGATGCACACTCTCACCCCTCCTGTTCAGCATAGTTTTGGAAGTCCTGGCTAGAGCAATCAGAGAAGAGAAGGCAATCAGGGGTACCCAAATAGGAAAAGAGGAAGTCAAATTATCTCTCTTTGCAGATGACATGATTGTGTACCTTGAAAACCCAAGAGAATCTGTCAAAAACCTCCTTACACTGATAAAAGCCTTCGGCAAAGTCTCAGGATATAAAATAAATGTGTAAAGACAACCGCATTTCTTTACCCAATAATAAACAAACAGAAACCCAAATAAGAAGCACAATTCCATTCACAATAGCCACAAAAAAAAATGAAATACCTTTGCATCTTCCTAACCAGAGACGTGAAAGACCTTTACAATGAAAACTACAAAACTCTGCTCAAAGAAATCAAAGATGACACAAACAAGTGGAAAAATATTCCATGCTCATGGATTGGAAGAACCAACATTGTTAAGATGTCCGTTACACCTAAGGCAATCTACAGATTTAAGGCAATACCCATCAAATTACCAGCAACAGAGCTAGAAAAAAACAATACAGGAATTCATATGGAAACATAAACAACCAAGAATAGCCAAAACAATCCTCAGCAAAAAAAACAAAGCAGGAGGTATCACACTCCCAGACTTTAAACTATAATATAAAGCTACAATAATCAAAACAGCCTGGTATTGGTACAAGAACAGGCATATAGACCAATGGAATAGAATTGAGATCCCAGAAGCAAAACCTCAATTTCTCAACCAACTCATCTTCGACAAAGCCTCCATCACCCAACCTAGCCTTTTCAGTAAGTAGTGCTGGGAAAACTGGATGACCACATGTAGAAGATTGAAACAGGATCCCTGCCTATTCCCATACACAAAAATTAGCTCTAAATGGATCACAGACCTAAATGTAAAGCCTCACACTGTAAGAACCTTAGAAAATGCAAGAGATACTTGTAAGGAAGTGAAACTGGCAGCTGATTCCTGGTCAAAACCCAAAGTGCCCAGGCCATAAGAGATAAGATAGACAAGTGGAACCTCATTAAACTGACAGGCTTCTGCAAAGCCAAAGAAACTATCAAGAGAGCAAGGAGGCAGCCCACAAACTAGGAAAAAATATTTGCCAACTCCATGTCTGACAAAAACATCAAGGATCTACAACGAACTCAAACATGCTGAAAAGAAAAAAAAAAACAGCCCCATCACAAAGTGGGCAAAAGATATGAATAAACACCTCAAAAGAAGACATATGAGCAGCCAACAGACACATGAAAAAATGTTCAGCCTCACTAGTTATCAAGGAGATGCAAATCAAAACCACACTGAGATATCACCTAACTCCAGTCAGAATGGCCATCATCAGTAAGTCAAAAAATAACAGATGCTGGAGAAGATGTGACCGAAAGTACAGCCTCTGTGGAAATCAGTGTGGCGATTTCTAAAACTCCTAAAAATTGACCTTCCATATGATCCTGCAATCCCCCTCCTGGGAATATACCTGGAAGAACTCAGGTCACTCTATAAAATAGATACCTGCACGCATATGTTTATCACAGCATTGTTCACAATAGCAAGAACATGGAACCAACTGTGCTGCCCAGCAAAAGAGGACTGCATTTTTTAAAATGTGGTACATATATGTAATGGAATATTACGCAGCCATAAAGAAGAACAAAATCATGAACTTTGCAGCAACGTGGATGGAATTAGAGTTTATAATACTGACTAATCTCTCACAGAAACAAAGAGATGAGTATCACATGTTCTCATAAGTGGACCTTGAAAAACTGCCTTATTACTATAGGAAAGGGATTGAAAGTAGGGGATACTTTCAATCCCTACTTGAAAGTATGTGGGGGGATAGCTGGGATTGATAGTAGTCCACTGATATCCACCTGGGGAAGGGGGGACACACCTCATTAATAAGGGTACTTGCACAATGAACATTTGTATACCTAACCCTGAATTGTACCCCACAATTTCAAAATGAAAATTAAAAAAAAAAAAGACTCATTTCCTTTTCCACATCACTGCCTGTACCCAACTTGGATAAAGTTCTAATTATTATTAGGCTTTTGAAAATGTACACATATTATACATTGGACAAATAATACGAATCAGCAGACCAGGTAAGAGACAGGAATTAATTCTCTGGCTCAAGGAATTGATTGGAATCATAGCCTGACATCTGTCTCTTCCCTCCACACCATCCGGGCTTTTCTAGAGGCTCTTCTCTCTCTGGGTGCTAATCATGGGTTCCTTCTTCCTCTGTCTCCAGGGATGCTCTCAGACTGGTCCTGCTGAACCAGACGGGCAAGGTTCCAGAGTCCCTACCAGCCCCTGCAGCCCCTGCTCCTGCTCCAGCTCCTGTGCAGGCCACTGTGGGGCTGGCTTATCCCCAGCCAATGATGCCCCCAGTGTCCACTCCTGGACAGCCCAACGCAGTGGTAATGTTCTCTGAGTCGATTTTTACTTTCCAGATTTAAGCAAGTGAGAAAATAGGAATAACTGCCACATGTTTTGGGAGCAGTTTTACTGATCCGTTCTAGCAGTTGCACTGAAGAGACAACATGGTAAGGGAAGTGTGATCTCAGCAGTGCCAGAAGTGACACAGAGCATACTCCATACAGACTCCCTAGCAGAAACCAGATCTGTTTCTAACTGGCTTCCAAATAGATCATTGAAACCATGATTGACAAGATCCACGACTCTGCCAACATACATGTGTGCCACAATCATGACGCTCTTCATGCTTTATTAACTGAAGTGTGTCCCTGTTGTGGACGCGGCTTGTTTGCTGACCACGTCATGTCACGCTGAAGCACCTTACAGCCGAGTGGCATGTCCCTTTCCTTCTGGAGTGCGTGCAGTAGGACCACCTCTGTATTTTCAAGTGGCTCCATTCTACCTCTGCCTCCCTTTCCAAGTGCCTTTCTGGCTATTTCTTCTGTCAGAAGCAGCATGAGATGTTCAATTGTATTTAAAATCGAATGGGCAATTCAAAAATGAAAAGAAGTAAATAAACATGCTATTTCTGATGAGGAAGTGTATTCCACTGTAACATTTGAAAAATGCTATTGCCAGGGTCCTGAAGTGACTGTCGTGAAATCCCAAGACAGTGAGGCTGAGGAGGGGCCTGGATGGAACTGAAGGGCCATCATGCCCCTTCGAGGAGCACACCGGCGCAGTGGCCGCAGGATGTTGCTGGAGGGTCTTAGGATCTCATTCCTGCTTTGTGTAAGGAGTCTAGGGAATATGATGCTCATGTGATTTTCTTTAATTGTACATCCGAACAGACACAATTTGGCAGATTGTCCAGCCTCTTGGATGATCATTTTCTTCCATGTGCTGTTTTTGTAAGAATTGTCTGCATAGAAGTTCTCCAGCCTTTTCATTCCCCTTGCAATTTCTTTGTGAGCTATTTGTAACTATGAATTTAACTTTAAAATATTTGAAGACTATCCAGGTATCTTTCGTTTATCATTTCTAGCTTAACTCCATTGTGTTTACAGAACACACTCTGCGTGATTTCGGTCTTCCTAAATGTGTTGAGCTCAGTTTTATATTCGTAGCATGTTCTGTCTTGGTGAGTGTTCCATGTGTCCTTGCAAAGGTGGTTCCACTTAGAACCTTTTAGCTCTATGATGTGAGAGTGTCCCATGTTTGGTAGAAGCAGGATGGCCCTCCCTTGCAGTGCAGAAGAGAGCTGCAGCTCTCACTAGATCAGAGGCTGACCACTGGTGCTCTGCAGTATACTGTGTCACCGGAGCTTTTGCAGCTGTGGGATAAGAGAAGTGCTCTGAGCACTTTGACGGCAGACTGGGCTAAGCCAGGGTGCTCAGTAGATTAGACATGCTGAATGCATTTCAGTTAACTGTATTTTCAGCTTATGATATTGAGACAATTGTAAATTGAGGCGCATCTGCAGTTGATTGTGTTGGTTTATTGCTGATTTGAGCTTTATTAAGTGTTATTTGTAATAAAAGCTGCTTACAGGTGGTATGTATATGTCTCACTGTGTGTGTGTGTGCATGTGTGTGTGTATAGTGTGTATATAGTATGTGTGTATGCTTGTATTTGTGTGTGTACATATATATGTATATATATGTACACATCCATAGGGGAATTATTCATTACTTAATGATTAATTTCCTTTTAATCATCTTAAACATAATAACCTAAGATATCCCATCACAACTGAAACATGAATTTTGTTTCTTTTTTCTATAGTTATATCCCATAAAGCTAAAATTCTTCAGATTTTTTATATTCCCCCTTATACTAAAAATTTTAATGGTGCTTTTCTTGTATTAATCTTTAATTAATAAATTAGGCCACTGAGAATGAATTTTATTTATGAAGTTTCTTGGTTTCTGGGTCCCCCCTCCCCTCTGTGGTTTAACAGGTTGCTCTTTTTTTTAGGGCATGTTCACTGAAATCTCTGCTAGCAATATTCGAAGAGTCATTGCCAAGAGGTTAACTGAATCTAAGAGTACTGCACATCATGCCTGTGCTACCACCGACTGAGACCTCGGAGCTGTCCTGAAAGTTCAGCAAGATCTGGTCAAAGGTCAGTAAAGGGAAGTGACTTAATACAGTACACATGCGCCTCCATTTCCATGGAAGCTTGCATCGTGTAGCCTTCCATTTCAGCTCCCTAATGTACTCATCCTCTACTCTGATAATATTTTGTGCTAGAGGGGGCAACCCCTTCGGGTCCCCTCCCGCTGTGGGAACTTTTCTGTCCGCCCAATCCTGCTTTTAAAAAAATTGTGCTAGAGAAAGAGAATTTAGTTCTGTTTTCTGTGAGAAACGTGTGACTTTGTTGTGGCGAATGGATTGCAGGTGCTTTCCCTTTCTGCAAGTGAGGGGCTCTGCTCCACCTTGCTCTTGATCATGGCCCTTTGGCCGGTGGTCGCTGAGTCCCATTCTCTGCAAACACAGGGTGAGTATCCCCATCCAAAAATCCAAAACACTCCCAAATTTGAGCTTTTCTAGTGCCACGACACTCGCAGGAAATTTTCATGGAAGCATTTCAGAGTTCGGATTTCAGGTTGAGAGGCTGAGGCTGCCGAATGTCATATTCCAAGTCGGAGCACTGGTAGATCCGAGGCACTTCTGTTTCTGATCATTTTGGATAAGGGATACTCAATCCTGTAGCACTGTGTTTGGATTCGTTGGTGGATTTAAAAGCAAAAGTAATAGGCTTAATTTTTGGTTTGCTTTAACTCTTACATATGTAAATTTTTTGTAAGAACGTATGAACGGCTTGCTCAGCCTAGATGGTTATTTTTGCTTTTTAATATTTTTGAGTATGATATTTGAACAGGAACGTCCTTAACATTCTAGCAAATTTAAAATCCAAAAAGTTTAAGAATGTTTTAGATTATAAATATATCTTAGATAGCATTTTTTAATGCAAGTTTTTATTTTATATTTCTTGTTCAAAATGCATTTTCAGGTTATTAAATTTGTAATGTCTCCCCCAAAAAAACAATTAAGCATAAGGTTGCTGAGAGACATACAAATCTTAGCATGAACTGATAGTTGTTTTTTTTTTTTTCTTTTCAGTCTCTGTGGCTTTTGTATTACTTTCTTGCCTTATTGCATTAAGACCTCTGGTATAATGATGAATGTAAGTGGTAAAGGCAGGCATTGGTGCCATGGCCTTCATCTCAGGGGGAGCATTCAGTCTTTATCATTAAGGGTAAGCTTTTTGTAGATTGCTTTCAGGTTGAGGGAATTTCCATTCCCGATTGCTGGGGGTTCTAAACATGAGTGGGTGTAGAATTTTGCCAAACGCTTTTTGTACGTCTTTACTTTTTTCCTTTTTCTATTTCTGTGGTAAATTACATCAGTTGATTTTCAAATGATGAGTCAACTTTGCATTCCTCATACACTGAGGAAACCCGTTTAATCTCCTCATACATTTAGGTTCCATTTCTGAGGTTCTATTAAGACTCCTTACATCTATGCCCATAGGAAATGCTAGCCTGTAGTTTGCTTTCCTTGGGATGGTTTTTTTCCTGGTTTCTTACCAGATCTAGTGGAGTGGGTGGGGAAACATTTTCTCCTTTTATTTATTTTACTTGTTTTTAGTCAGGGTCTCACTCTGTCACCGCAGGCTGGAGTGCAGTGGCTCGATCACAATGATCATGTCTACCGCAGCCTCACCTCCTAGGCCCAGGCAATCCTTCCGCCTCAGCCTCCCAAGTAGCAGGACTACAGGCATGCACCACCATGCCTAGCTAATTTTTTAAATTTATTGTAGAGATAATGTCTTGCCATGTTGCCCAGGCTGGTCTCGAGCTTGTGGGGTTAGGCCGTCCTCACTGCTCAGCCTCCCAAAGTGCTGGAATTACAGGCATGAGCTACCCGGCCTCCTCCTCCTTTGTTTTCTGGAAGAGGTTGGTATTATTTCTCTTTTAATTGTTGGGTAGAATTCACCAGTGAATCTGTTTATGGGAAGATTTCTAACTATGAATTTAACTTTTTAAATGGACACAGGTTATTTTTTCTTGGGTGAGCATTGGCAGTTGGTGTCTTTCAAGGAATTTGTTTATGTCATTTAAATTTCTGAATTTATCAGCATAAAGTTGTTTACAGTATTATCGTATTATACTTGTGACATCTATGTAATCTGAAGTGATGTTTCTATTTTGATATTATTTCTTTGTATTTTCTTTTATATTCTAGATTAGTCTGATTAAATTAGTTTTATCGCTCTTAACTGCTCTCTTCAAAGAACCAGCATGTGATTTTATGGTCTTTCTCTAGTGTTTCTATGATATTGGTTTAATTGCCTTCTGCACTTTATTATTATTATTATCATTATTATTATTATTTTACTTTGGGTTTAATTTGCTCTTTTATTTCTTTTAGTTTCTCAAGGTGAAAACCTGGATCATTTACTTGAGACCTTACCCTGACATAGTTCTCTTTAAGCACTGCTTATGTTTTATTTCATTCTAAATGTTTTTAAACTTCCCTTGTGATTTCTTTGATCCAAGAGTTATTGATAAGTGAGAATTTAATTTCAAAATACTTGAAGGCTGTTGAGTTATCTTTCTTTTATGGTTTCTTTTCTTTTCTTTTTTTTTTTTTTTTGCCTGAACTGACATGTCTTTATCGGCAGCGACTACTTGGAGTGGGAGGAGTGGGTGGCACCAGTGCCGGGCCGGCCATGCTTCACAGGCCTGTACGTGATGGAGAACTGGCCCAGGTGGTGGCCGATTGTCTCTGGCTTGATCTCCACCTGGTTGAAGGTCTTGCCGTTGCACATGCCCACCATGCTGCCGCCGTCTCGAAGAGGATGATCATGCAGCACAGGTGCGTCTTCACCACCTCGGACTTCTCCATGGGGAGCGCCTTCTTCTTGGCCTTGCGCAGCCGCTTACACAGTGGGTGCTGCTTCCACCGCAGGCCTCAGTTCAGCTACCACTGCTGCTGCATGCGTCAGCTGCTTGTAGGACATGTCCAGCAGCTGGTCCAGGTCCACACTGTGGTAGGTGACCTTGTGGAAGGTCCTCTTCTTCTTCTGCTCCACTTCCACCATCTTGCCGGCTCCTCAGAAAGGCTCTTTTATGATTTCTAGCTGAACTCCATTGTGTTTAGAGAGTGTACTTTGTATGATTTCAGTCATCTTAATTTGTTGAGATTTGTAATGTGATCTGTCTTGGCGAATGTTCCATTCGTGCTTGAAAATAATGTATATTCCACTTTTTTGCAGGGAGTATTTTTAAGTGTCAGCTAAGTCAAGATGGTTGATGGTTGTGTTCATATCCTGGAGAGGAGTGTGAAACTCCTGACTGTGATTGTGAGCTGTAGGTTTCTCCTTTCAGTGCTGTTTTGCTTCCTGTATTTCAAAGGTGGACTGTTAGGCACACACACTGAGGAGTCCTCCGTTTTCTTGGTGGATGGGCCCGTCATCACGGCCTGTTTCCGTCTGTTCCTGGTGCTGCTCCTTGTCCTCACGCCTTTTTTATCATGTTGATTTAGCCACTTTAGATGTTTTAAAATTTGTTTTTGCAGTACATCTTTCTGCATCTTTTGCTTTTGGTGGTCTATGTCTTTACTTAAATAGGTTTCTTGCAGACAGCACGTTGTCGGGTTCTGCTTGCTCATCCAGTACTGCCATCTCTTTTAACTAAGGCATTCTGACCATTCCTATTTAATGTCATGGTTGGATTCAAACCTGCCGTTGTGTTTCTCTTTGTTTTCTTTGTCCCGTTTCTACCTTTTTTCTTATTTCCCTGTCTCCGTTTGGGTTAGTTATTTTGTCATGAGGGAGTCTTAGCCACAGCAATCAGGCTAAAGAAAGAAGAAAAACACATCCAGGTAGGAAAAGAAGACGTCAAATATCGCCCTTGGCAGACAATGTGACTCTAAATCTAGAAAACCCTAAAGATTCCACTAGAAGACTCCTAGACCTGGTGAGTGATTTCAGTAAAGCCTCAGGAGTCTACAGTCAGTGGCGTTTCCACATTTTGCTCTGATTCCATTCTACTTCTGTGTTCGTTCTCTCTCTTTCTCTCCCTCTCCCTCTCCCTCTCCCTCCCCCCCCCCCCCATGCTTTCCTTAGGGTTCACAATGTGATTCCTTAATTTTCCACAGCCTGCCTTCAACGTGGGTCACTCCACCTCATGTGTTTCATGCGAGACCCTTTCCTTCCTTCCACAGTTCGTGTTGTGACTTTCCTGTTTTACTTCTACATATGATCTAAGCCACAGAATACATGTTTAATGCTTTCTGCTTCAGCAGATCAAGTTTCTAAAGTTGTTTACAATGAGGAAAGAGTCTCTTTATATTTATTTGTAGTTTTTGTGTTTCTTTTAATAGAATCAAAGTGCTGTCTGCTGTCACACGTCAGTAAATTATTTTAGTTTTTGTCTGAAAAAGTCTGTTTGTTCTTGTCCTTTTCTAAAAAAATGTTTTGGCCATTGCCTTACTGGACTCTGGTGTGGCCATGTGCTCTTTGAACTGTGGCCATCACCACGTTTGCTAACTTTGGCCTCCTCCCCTCCCTTGGGGAGATGAACCCCCACTCCAGTTTACTTTCTAAATAAACTATGTTTTCCAACCTAAAAAAAGTGTTTAATTGTGGTTGAATATAGGTGACATAAGTTACCATTTTAACGATTTTAAAGTCTCCAGTTAGGTCTTTGGCATGAAGGGCATCACGTCGTTGTGCAGCCACGACCCCCGTGCTCCCATAGGACTTTCGCGCCCTGCAACACTGAGCTGCTGTCTCCACTCTCCCTCCCAGCCCCTGGAGACCACCGCTGGCCTTGTGGCCTTGTGTCCCTGCAAATGTCACACACACACCCTGCCAACCCCTGGCAACCACCATGCTGCTTTCCATGCCTGTAAATGTCACATCCCCAACCCCCGTGACCGCCATTTTTTTTCCGTCCCTATAACTGTCACCACCACTCTGCTGTGCATCCAAGTAAGCCTGGCACCTCCGCATCCCTCAGTGGGTGGCATCAGAGAATGCTCGCCCTTTTGTGACTGGCTCCTTGCCCTTGGACACTGTCTTCAGGTTCCTGCCTGTTGTCCTCCCTCCAAGGCTGGGCCACACCCCATCGCATGGAGACTGCATCTTCTCGATGTCTGTCCATGGGTGGACCCGTCGGGTCGTTTCATCTTTGGGCAGGCTGTGCTGCCGTGAACTGGGCGTGCAGAGGCCTCTTCGTGCCTTTGCCCGCACGTGGGGCTGGTCCCGGAAGTGGAACTGCTGGATCGTGGGGTAACGGTGCCTTTCCTTTTTGAGGAACTGCCGTCCTGCTCTCTGTAGTGGCTCTGCTGGTTGGCCTCCCCACGGCCATGCAAGATTTGGGTTTCCCCCTAGCTTTGCCTGCACTTGTTGTTTCTGCTCTTTTGATGGGAGTCCTCCTAATGGGTACGGAGTCTCCATTTTTGAAGGATATTTTTGCTGGGCATAGAATTTGGCGCTAACGAGACTTTTGTTCCAGAGCTTTCCATGGAGACACTCCTCCATTCCTGTAGCTTGCTGGGTGCCTGCCGCCATTCCTGACGCTCCTGTGTGGCCTGACTCTCCCCGTGTGGCCTGACACTCCCATGTTGCACTCCACCCTCTCTGGCTGCTCTCAGGGCTTTCTCCAGCAGTGGTTTGGCTTTACCTGCCCAGTTTCTCTTGCTGTCTTATTCCCCCATTTGGGTTTCTCTCAGCTTCACAGATCTGTGACTTGTCTTTCCTTATTCTTTGAAATTACTTCAGCCGCACTGTCATCTCCTGGGCCTTCAACTCTAAATGGGAGGCTTTTTAAGCTATCCAGAGCTCATTGGCAGGCTGCTCCTTTTTGCTCGTTCCTTTTCCCCTTGGGGTTTCAGCTTGGACATCGTGCTGGCCTGGCTTTGAATTCACTGATTGTCCTCTCAGCTATGGCTCAGAGCTGGACACTCATGTTTTTCATCTCTGGCTGTGGCTGCCCCCTGGCTTCCATCTGGGCATTTCTGTGGCTTCCATCTCTCGCACGTCCCCCGCTCACCTTGCAGCCTGTGCTCTGCCCTCCTCCTCCCACACTAGCTCCTCAGTGGCCATCACTCTCTGTGGGTCAGCCGCCCGTGGCTGTGTAGTCAGTCCCCATAGGCCCAAGAGCAGTGTGGTTCTCTGTTGATCCTGCCCTCTCTTCCCCTGCTAGGGCAGGGCAGCTTTCTTTTGCATCTCCCACTTCCAAGTGAGAGCAGGACTGGGCTGAGTTGGTTTATATGCAGACTCCAGAATTTCCCAGGATGACACTGGGCGGCCTTTAGAGCTTCCGGAACCAAATGGAAAGTTACATATCTAAGAAGTCAGCCCGGGAAGTGCCTCTGTAGTTCTTGGGTCGCATTGGCTCCTTCATGATGTAGAGGTTGGCATGGGAATGATTTTCCATTGTCTTGCTCTCACAAGGCAGGAAATAGTGATGGGTCCATGGAGATAGGGATGAATGTAGGGTCTCGCATGGTCCAACTTGGTCGCTTCTTGTAATTGGGAGTCTCCACATGAGTCTTGAGAGAACCACGTTATCTGTCTTCCCTCCTTTTTCATGTATGAGGTTATGGTATATAACACGCCCAAATATATTCCACACTTTGCTTTTGTGACTTGACAAGTGCAGATGGGACTATTTTATGTTCCCTTACAAACTATTTCCTCCTCAGTAAACGTCATCAACATATCCTTTTAGTGTGCTTGAAAATGTCCATCACAAAGAGTTAAAAATAAGCCGGGCTCGGTGGCTCAGCCTGTAATCCCACACCTTTGGGAGGCTGAGGTGAGTGGGTTGCCTGAGCCCGCGGGTTCAAGACCCGCCTGGGCAGCGAGACCTCATCTCTACAATAAATAAATAAATAAATAAATAAATAAATCAGCCGGGTTGTGGTAGCACATGCCTGTAATTCCGGCTACTCGGAAGGCTGAGGCGGAAGGATCGCCGGAGCCCAGCAGGTCGATGCTGCGGTGGCCGGGAGCAGCCACTGCACTCCAGTCTGGGCGACAGAGTGAGACTCCAACTCAAAAAAAAAAAAGAGTTAAACATAAAGGAATTTGAAAAGAAATCTGCTTTACACATGCTGGATTTGAGATGCCTTTTGGTGTGTGAGTAGAAACATCACGAGATAAGTTGGATATACAGGTCTGTTGCTTGACTACACCAGGCTCAGAGGTAGAACTTGCAGGAGGAGTCATACTCCTTGGAGCCAAACCTGGGAGCTGAAAGTTTCTGCCTGGGAGCTGCCAGTATGGAAGATGGGGCCAAGCATCTCACTTGAGAATGCTCCTGAGTGAGACCATGACTGGGAGGCAGGTCTGGGGTCATTGGCTGGCCGGTGCTTGGGAAGTCTCCACCATGGGGGTCTGTGGATGACCAACAGCATGAGGAGGGGTAGATAGCCACGTGAGGTGAGCAGAGGGAACTCACGGAACAGCATGCCCACACGCTTGAGTTCTTGCCACCAGTGTTTTGTGTTGGTTGCCATTACAAGTCTCCAAGTGCTAGAAATCCACTTATATTTCTGCTCCTCGAAGGCCTTTGAGCAGACAAACAGGAAGGTTTCCAGCTCTTTGGGAAGCAGGGGACCCCAGCTTTATCTTAAAATCATTACACGTGCTGGAAAGAAGTTGATTCAAGTGTATTTGCCAGAAAACCAGACGGGGAGCCTCATGTCACTGGGCGCTCTGGGACCTGTGCAGCGTTGCTGCGTACTAGGTGCTTGGCAATTCCTGTTAAGTTAAAAAGCAGCTCTCATTTTAATACAATGATCTGCAAGTTTTTCCATGTACACCCCCTTAATAAAAAGAAATTTGTACACACTCCCTCCATGTATGCATACAATTGTTTATGTAGAGTGCCTCCGTGTACCCCTGCACTGATGTAATCAGTGCATTGAAAACGTGCAGGGAATGAGGGCATTTCCTGTAGGCTTTGATGGCACACACCAGAGACTATTTGTCTTTCTGGAGATGTAGGAGTTGGCTCTCTTCTTTCCTGGTGCTGGTGATGCTTCCTTCAGGTTCTCGTGTGTGTCATCTGAGCAATTTTTAAAAATTCTGAGGCCCAAAGGAAACTGTGCATCCAGGGCTGATACTAAGTATCCAGGAGCGCATAAATGCAAGCTCTAATGATCATGGGAACCTTCTTGACTGAGCAGGTGAGGCCCTGGTCACTGCTGATGCACACGTTTGACATCCCAGTGTTCAGGGTTAAAGTTGTGTTAGAAAACTGAACTTGCTGTGTTTCTGTGTATTTCAGATGACATTAAAGTGTCAGGAAATGATTGCATCATCAAGGCAGCAGCTGCTACCCTTAAAGTAAGTAGCAAACTTCAGGTAATTTCAGCTCCTCAAGTAGTTTCCTGTCTCGGAATGTCTATAATGATAAATAGAATGCTTGCTTTTAAATCACAAAAATGTTACAATTTTGTCAGTGAAAATATCCTGTCAGTCACCCTCACTTTCACATGAAGACGCTGTGACTCAACAGGGCTCACCATGAACTGGCCCAGAGCAGGCTCTGTTTCTCAGCAATGCTAGCTGGTGCCGTCTTGGCTAAGGGCAGTCTCAGCTGAGAGAGGCAGCAGCCAGCAGAGGCCCAGGGATTTCTGCTCTCCCTCCAGCTGGGGAGACAAGGCACGTCAGGTGTGAAAGAGCAGAGGAGAAAGGCGCCAGGGCCAGAGTGAGCAGGACCTTTTCCAGACACAAGACCAGTGAAGTTCCGACCAGGCGGGATGGAGAGCGCCAGAGGAAAGAGGGAGCCCAAAGGTCCACACAGGGACTGCAGGCCCCTGCTGCAGGCCCTGAGGGTGGAGCCTGGTGAGCAAGGAGTTGGAGGAGGGGGGAGGGTGGGAGATGAAACTTAAAGAGGGGGAGATGGGAGGTCAGCACTAGGAGGCCTGGGGAGGAGGAGAAGGGAGGCCAGAGCACAGATCTGGGAGAGGCGGGAAGGGAGGCCTCGGGGAGGAGGAAAGGGAGGCCAGAGCACGGGAGGCCAGAGCACGGGAGGCCTCGGGGGGAGGATGAAAGAGAGCTGAAGGCTGAGGAGTCGCCTCTGTGGGGTTGTGAGCCAAGGGCTCAGGCGACATGACTTGGCCTTGACAGGAGGGACTGCTGGGTACTGTGTGAGGCGGTGGGGCTGCCACGGGCTGTGGAGGGCAACAGTGGCCCTGCCGGTGGTGCGGGGAGCTGGGTGGGGTGGAGAGTTGGTTGTGTCTGAGCAGAGCCAGCAGGTGTGCTGATGCGGGGTGTGGGGTGGAGGGGAGGGAGGATCCGGGGGGGATTGCCCCATGGACCAAACCGGGGCGGACAGGAGGGGGCTGGGGGGCGAGTGCCATTTGGTGCAGGCCACGGGAAGCCTCAGGAGCCTGGCGGTGCCCAGTGAAGTGGCAGGAAGCAGAGGCACAAGCCTTTGGGCGTGGGGGTGTGTCTGGAGCCCCCGTCCCCTGTCCTCTGCACAAGCTGTTTTGGGGATCACTGCTGTTTGCAGCCGTGCGTGAAACATGTCTGCCATGACTGTTTCTGTGTCTTGAAAATTGCTGTTACAGAGCTTGGAAGCCGTGCCCTCTCAGCGTGTCTGGCTGTTCATATGACTTTGCCTTTGACCAAATATTTTGGATTATATTAATGGTTTTCTAGTTGTGTATCATCTTTGTACTCCTTAAATGAGTCGCTAGTGGCCCTCAGTGATTGATATTTCATTGCATAATTTTGTGTCTGGAGCCATAAGTAGTTGGAATGTAAATTTTGTGCTAGCTTTATCAGACATTTTTTTAAATTATTGGCTTCACTAAAGGAATTTGCATTTCTGTTTCTCTATGTTCACTTCAATATTAAAGGATTTTTATTTTTTGTAATTTTATAGACTTCAGTAGACATACGTGAACCTAGTTCTATTTTGAGGGGAATCTTGGCAGCTTTCCTGGTTTTCCCCCTATAGTTACTAATCTGTTTAATTTTTAGCTTTTTCTTGGATCAATTTTTGGAAGGTAACATTTTCCCAGAAAACCACTTTTAATCTAATACCCAAAATGTGCACCAAGAGCCGTTTGAATTTGTTTCTTTGATGATTTTGACGTCCTCAGGGCTGGGGCCACTCCCCACTCAGCCTTGCTTCTGGGATCGTGGACCTGGGTTCTTAGCCCACGCTGCTTGGGTGTGTGTTTCCTTCCTTGTTTCCTTAGGTTCGTTTTGGCTAGAAATATTTGGTTAGAATATTTGGTTATATGTGTAATTCATATCTGTCCTTTTTCATCAATGCACCTTGAGTTTATGGATTTTCCTGTGAACACACCTTAGGCCATATCCTGTAAGACTTGTTACATAGCTTTGGATTTAAATTTACTTGCCAGGTAGTCTGTATTCATGATGTTTTCAGTTTTTTGTTTCTCTCTTTATTATTTTATTTTACTTCTTTTTTAGATTCAAGGGTGTATATGCATGTTCATTACATGGACATACTGTATAATGGTGAGGATTGGGCCTCAGGTGACCCATTCCCCAGATGTGAGCATCATGCCCCATGTGTAATTTCTGCCCCTAACCCCTCCTTCCCCCTTCTCTGTTACTTTAGTGTTGCCTATGAATAATTTTTTTTTTAGTAGGAGTCTCACTCTGTTTCCTGGCTGGAGTACAGTGGCATGCTCATGGCCACCACAGCCTATACCTGCTGGGCTCAGGTGATCCTTCCACCTCAACCTTCCAAGTAGCTGGAACCACAGGCACGTGCCTAATTTTTCATGGCTAATTTTAGACATGGCTAAAATTAGACATGGCTAATTTTTTTATTTACCATAGAAACGAGGTCTTACCAAGTTTCCCAGGCTGATCTCGAACCCCTGGACTCAAGCAGTCCCCTTGCCTTGGCCTTCCAAAGTGCTAGGATGACAGGTGTGAGCCTCCACACCTGGAAAATTTTAAATTGTCTGAGGAATTGAGACTTTATTGTTGACTCCTTTGACATACTGATGTTGCTGAATGAATGGAGCAGCTGAGCCTTGAATGATGGGAAAATGGAAAGAGCAGTTGAAAGTGGTGGGAAGGTCTCTTTGGAGGGGAGGTGGGTGTGGCAGGGAGAGGCCAGAACTGCGGAAAATTCCTGCAGGGGTGCAGTCGTGCTTCATGGGGTGGGTGGGTGGTGAAGACTCAAGCTTGTCGCCTGCTGGCGTGGCTTGCTGGGACCTAGGTCATTCTGTAGAACACAAAGAGCTTTAGAAAGAGAAATTAGTCTCTGCTTTCTAGTTTTCAACACTGTTTTTTCCTGTGGCTTTTGGCAACCCTATCAATACATGTTGTTTCCAGGCACTTGGTCATTTCACCCGAAGTGTTCGCCCTCAGTACAGTGGTGTGTATGTCAAGTGTGTGTGTGCTCACGTGTGGCATGTGGTGTGTTTCTGGAGCCTGGGAGATCCCTTACATGGAGAGTTCCCCGTGAGGCTGCTGTTGTGTGTCCTAGCAACAGGCTAGACATCCTCTGAAGGGATGAAGAAATGGAAATGAGTCTGTCCCCGGGACTTCCGAAACTGCTTCAGAAGGCGGCGTGCTGGTTGTTCTTCCCAGACATGAAGAAGGACAGTTAGCACAGAAATCACATCACTTTTAAGCCTAATTAGGGGGGGCCAGCCCCCCAAAAGAGATTTAGAGGGTCCCTGGAAGGTGGGGCAGCGTCGGCGAATATTCTGGAGAAATAGAAGGGAAGAAAGAGACTAGACTCTGTCTAGTGCAGAAGCCAATTCTGTAGTAGGGATAGATATTAAAAGAAAGCAAGATGGAGGCATAGATATAAGGAAGAAGAAAGAGAAAGAAAGTGGAAAACTGTTCAGTGAAATGAGCAGAAGCCGTTTATTGGGACCAGCCGTGAGTCTTTTATTCCAAACTTTCACATGTTAAATCACAAGACTTTCACGTGAGCACAAGGCCAGGTGGGTGAGGCGCATCCCCCACCCACCAGGTGTTTCATTAGGCATGAGGAAGGACAATCCCAATCAAATCACAAGACTTTTAGGTGAACACAAAGCCAGGTAGGTGGGGGGCATCCCCCACCCACCAGGCGTTTTCCCAAGCATGAGGAAGGACCATCCCAAAGTTATCTCACTGTTCCTCATGCTTGGTTTATAGTCCTCAAAAGCAATATAACTGACTAAAATCCTAATACCTTTCTTATCTGTGCTAATTTTACCTGTACTATAAACAACTCTTAATTATGGCTCAAACCAGTTCCTAAAGAATGTGGCCCAGCCCAAAGTTTGTGCTGGGCCATTTCTGGTAACCCTAGATAATCATCTCTATCATCTAACGCTGGAAACAGCCCTCTAAATGTATATACTAATTTTACAAATATACTTTTAAATCTTATAAAGAAGCTCGAGTCACGTATAAGGCTCCCAAATGTGATCTGAGTTTGGACTGTGTTAAGTTTAAAGCCGAAACCTCAGTCTGTGAGAAACGGGAACATTGGATCTAGAGTCAGCCATGCCTGTCATAGTCTCAGAACTTCATGCTTAGATCATAAAAGTCCCTGCCAGTGGGTAACGCTAAACAACAAAGAAAGGAGGAGGGAATGGGCCTTCAGCTCCTGAACCAGCCTGGTGGTCTCAAGGTCCGCAGCCCGCCTGGATCCCTAACGCTCAGGCAGGCCTCCACGGCCGGCTCCCAACACCTAATATCTGGGTATTTCCTTGTGCCTAGCTGTAGTCTCTGTGGACAGTGCATAATAATCCTGACTGTTTTTCTGTACCACCTTGATCTATAGCTGCTTTGCTAGTGACATGTTTTCTTTTTCCAGCAAATGCCAGGTGTCAACGTCAGTTGGGATGGAGACGGCTCCAAGCCCCTGTCCTTCATTGATATTTCGGTGGCTGTGGCCACAGATAAAAGCCTGATCACACCAGTCATAAAAGATGTGGCTGCCACGGGGCTGCAGGAAATCTCTGACTCTGTGAAGGTATGTCCTAGGCAGTGCTGCACTTCCAGGTTGCTGGAAATACTTCCAGGTGATGACTTTCTGGTAGGGTCTTGACAGGAGCTGGTCACATGGGGTTTTTTGGTGGACAGAGTGTTATTTCAAGTGATTGTCGCCTGTGTGTAGGTTTTTAAGTTTGTATACAGGTAGGACCCATTCTAAGAAAAGGCAATGTTCAAAATTTCAGAAATAGCGTATAGGTCAATGAGGGAGCAATTTTACTCAGGTTAAAGACCAACTTTATATTCCACAGCCCAGAATTCCACCCTAAACATGCTATTTCAGAGAGGTTGCAGAGTTGAAATAAAGGTGAAACTGAGTTTCTGTGAAAGTGGCGATACACAGATCTCAGTGTTACACATTTCATTCTTAAAGACAGTGTATTTCATTCATGTCCTCCCTAAAACTGAGACCATTAAAAGTACTTAGCATTCCAGAGGCAAAGGTACTGTGTTTTTTCTGGATTTCTTGAAAAGCAGTTTTCATAGCTTCAATATGGAGGAATCTAATTTCACCAAAAAAGCACATTGCATGGCAAGAAGCCCAGGGGAAGGGTCAGCTCAGCAGCCCAGGAACTTCCAGGAGTGATTTTGGCAGAAATAGCCCAGGTTTTGAGGGTTTACATTGAAGATTTCAAATTCATCTGGGTGAGTGATTATTTTCTACTTACTGAGGGAACAAGTGGCAAGGGAGCTTAAAAGGAGAGGGTAGGGCTTCTTGGGGCGCTTTCGTGTGTGGCTGCATGGACGTGAATGAATGCCGGTTACTCTGGCTTCAGCAGCTGCCTTGAAACGTTGAGCTTACTTAGACTTCTAGAGTTAGAGATCATCAAAGGTGAACCTGGTGGAGCTGACATCTTTGGTCTGCTCTCCCCTTGGAAGAGATTCAGAGTGTGTTTGTGTAGACACAGATGCAGCCGTCCTTCCTAATTGAAAGGGAGCATTGATTTGGCCGATTCCAAAGTCAGAGTCACAGAGGTGAGTTTACTGGGAAATGGGGACATGTCTTTTGCTGGTCCAGGGATTTCCGCAGCAACAAAGTGTGTACATTTGTAAATGTATCTCAGTGACTTGTGAAGGCCCAGAGAGATCAATTGTTGGGTCAACCTTAAGGCATGAGATGCTGTTGGTACAGTCTTTCTGGGACTTAACAGGGAACCCAGAGTGTCCTTCTTTGGATGTGCATCGTTTTGAGTCAGCCGTCCAGGGGGCCTTCGACTCTGCAGTTCACAGTCTGCACCGTGCGGGCTGGTTCCCCAGGCGCCATGTCAGCCTCCTCCGCCCCTGCTGCCCTGCCATGGAGAGCCAGGAGTCTGCCTGTGCAGTCTCGGGTGGGCCTCAGCCCCGGAGAGGCCAAGGGGAGCCCTGTGTGTGTCCTGTTCCTCCCGGCAGGCTCCCTGGGGTGTGGGGCCGGCTGCCCTTCTAGCCCGCTGTCCGTGACCAGCACGCCTCCTTGTTCTTAGGATGCCAGGCACGGGCCGAGCGCTTCCTTCCATCCTAGTCACCACGCTGTGGGAACCTGAACTCCATGAGGCTGTGGGACTGAGCTGCAGCCTCTCTGAGGAGTTTTCTTGGGGGGGTGAGGAGGAGCAGGGGCTGCGCCATGGGGTGGCAGGTGGGTTCTGTGCCACGTGAGCTCCGAGCGCCGCCCCTTCCCCCCTCGTCCTGCTTCCTTTTCTCTTGCCCTGTCTTCTTCTTCCTTGCCACGCTCGGCCGTTTTCCTCCTCATGCTTTCCGGAAGGGAGGGGTGGGCTTGGTCCACCAAGTGCTCCCTGCCTGCAGGACTCTCGCCGGGCAGGTCTCTCATCCAGGCCGGTGGTCACTGGGTGTATATGTGGCAACCTCTGTGAATGTAACCACTTTGGTCTGTTCGGGACAAATGGGGGCATGAGGGCCACAGAGGCCTCTCGTGAGAAGCAGGCACCTCACGTGGCTTGTCTGGTGTGGCCAAGCTCTCTTTAAGGGCACACACATGTGTGCATGCATGTATGTGTGTGAGAGAGAGAGCTGAACTCTGCAAAATTAGATTCTTGCTGAAATGGTGTAGAGAATGTGAGATAATTTTAAAACTTAAACCTTGGGTGGTGATGCTTAGACTGGCTTAAAAACAAGGCATTCAGATGATCTGCCAGGATGGTGTGCGTTAGCCACTTGAACAGACAGGCATTAAGCGTGTTTATGCACCAACTGGGAACCTGGGGTGGTGGGGGAAGGGTGTCTCCTTCATGTCCATGGCAGGTTTTGACTTAGTTCCAAATTAAGCAAGATTCCACCGAACTGTGTTCTGCCTGGCATACCAGGTGCAGGTGTGGGTCTTTGGTGATGAACGCATTTGCTCTCTTGTGCTTCAAAGTCCTTGTGTTTGACCCTGTCCTCCAAGAAGGTCGTGGGTGTGCGGGCCATGGAGGTCGGAGCCCGGCAGCCTTGTGCACTGCCCCCAGCTGCCCACTGCTCCAGGAGGGTTCATTATGGGAAAACCCCAGGGACTCAGAGCTGACAACACCTGGGGGTGCTTGGGAAACTTTCGATGGTGAATATTTGTTGGAAGGCACTCCAGCCATGAGCGTGGAGGCAGGCAGGCGGCCCACGGTCCTCTCACCACCTTCCTGCCACAGACTGAGGGGTGGCCTCCCAACCTCCCAGCAGTCCTGCTTGCTCTGGGGGTGCTTGTGGGCCTGTTTAAATGTAAAATGAGCAACTATGCTCTTAGCTGTGAGGTTGTAACTAGAAGAAACAAAAATAATTTTTTTTAAGTAAATAATTAAATAGCACGTAGCCCTCTTCTGTGTAGAGACCCAGTGCAGCTGGGGTGTGCAGTGAACAGCCTCACTTCTGGAAAACTCAGGGTGGAGGCCACAGGGTGCTGGGACCTCAGAGGTTGTGCCTGGCAGACCCTGGGGCCACCTGGCATTCCAGCCTCATCCCGGAGCCCCAGATGTGGACTAGATGGCTGGGGAGTGGCCAGTGATGCGACTCAACCCCCAACCCCCCAACCCCAGTTTCATCTCCAGGGAGGGAGCAGCGTGCATCTTCTGGGACTGGACAGTGGCATGAACTTGCCCTGGATCTTGGCTTTGGAAGGAGCAGGTGCAATATGGTTTTAGTATCAAGAAGTCTGGTGGGCAGGTGGCCTCCAGGTCGCATGGCCTTGTGACGGTGTGAGCCTGTGTGTGTGAGCATGTGTGTGCCCATGTACATAACACAGGGGGGAAATGTGGGCCCATCAGGAAGAGGAATCACCCAGCCACCCCTCAGATGGCTATTTTTTCAACACAATGTTGACATGTATTTGGAGAGGAGGAGGTCGGTGTGGGCATGGAACTGGGACCCATACCTGCCTACATACCACATGCAGAAACAGCCCTGACCCCTGTGTGGACCAGTCAGCCACCCCATTGTTTCCTTCACCCACGGATCTCGCCCTTCCCCCACTTCCAGTGGCTTCAAAGTATCCTTTCAACCACACAGTATTTCCCTGCAAGGAACCTCCCACAATTCGAGTGACGCTTTTGCACCACCAGTATGCCCCCAGCAACTTAGTTATGTGCTGCATGTGTGCGTGCATGTGTATGAGACCAGGCTGGGGGTTCAGTGAGGAAGGACCCCATTCCTCATCAAAAGTGTATGTGACATCCAGATCACAGCACTTCCATGGGGCTGCCACTGCCTTAAACAGGGTCCATGATGTTTGAAGTTAGAAGAGACTCGGTGGTGTGCTCTAAGGAGACGGGTGCCCTGGGTGTGACAAGCCCGTCTGGCCACGGTGAGTAGACGCCACTTGCAGGGACAGCCCTTCCTCCACCTCCTCCTCACCCTTTCCCCTTCCATGGACAGAGGAGCTTCATCCAAAGGAGTCCACGGCAATCATGTCTGGAAGTTCTGTGGCCCGCTGTGTCCCAAGTTCTCCTGGTGTGTTCACACCTGATGAGCATACACCAAGCCTGGCCTGGAAATGGATTGACCCGCCATCCCATTTCATGCTTCACGTGGCCTCATGTGACAGAACCCCAAGACAGCCAGTTACTTTGAGTTGGAGTCTCACTCTGTCACCCAGACTGGAGGGCAGTGGCCACTCCCGGCCACTGCAGCCTCGACCTGCTGGGCTCCGGCGATCCTTCCACCTCAGCCTTCCAAGTAGCTGGAACTATAGGCGTGCGCTACCACACCCAGTTAATTTTTGACTTATTGTAGAGATGAGATCTCACCAAGTTGCCCAGACAGGTCTCGAACCTGTGGGCTCAGGCAATCCACTCACCTCGGCCTCCCAAAGTGCTGAGGTTACAGGCTGAGCCACAGAGCCCAGCCAACAGCCAGTTACTTTAACTGGGAAAAAAATCACTTCAACCATCTGCTTGTCAGAGGTTAAATAGAACCACTGTGCTGATTAAATTATGCATGGGCACAGCTGAAGTGAAATCTTTCTATGACCTTGAATGTGGATCTTTGTATCAACATTAAACTCAAAGATTTGTTAATGAAGATGTAAGAGGGTGACTTTTCCAACAATGAACTTCCAGTTGGCCTCCTGTCCTGGGTAAGGCCGCCAGTGTTACTAGGCGTTCCACCAGCTGTCTCCTCCTGAATGGAGGTGGATTTTCTCTGAGAGAATGGGGCAGGCAGGGTACGCTCGGTGGCTCAGCCTGCAGTCCCAGCACTTTGGAAGGCCAAGGAGTGTGGATTGCCTGAGCCTGCAGGTTCAAGACCAGCCTGGGCAACTTGACAAGACCTCGTCTCTACAATTAAAAGATAACCAGGCATGGTAGCGTACACCTGTAGTTCCAGCTACTTGGAAGGTTGAGGCAGAAGGAACAATGGAGCCCAGCAGGTCGATGCCGGGGTGGCCATGAGTGTGCCACTGCTCTCCAGCCTGGGTGATGGAGCGAGACTCCAACTCAAAAAAAAAAAAAACAACAAAAAAAGAATGGGTCAGGAGGCCTGCGTCTGGCATTGCCTTGGTCACTTTGAGCAAGTAGGTTGCTTGCCCTGTGGCTCCATCCCTCATCCCTAAAAGGGAGGTCATTCTCGAACTGACCATGCTGGGTCGATGACAGGCTCAACAAGACAGTCGTGAAAGTCCCTGATACAGGGCCTGGCACCCACGAAGCCTCAGGAAATAAAACCACTGTCAGTATTTGTTATATTATGAACTGAGTTGTGAAGTGATACAACAAATTTGGAAGGGAAATGTGTTCAACCCTATTTCTAAAAATTTATCTGAAAGATATATGACATATGCAAAGCTTTGCTTAAGGATGCTCATATAGCATAATTTTTAATGGCAAACATACAGTAATGACCTAAATATTCACTGACAGGGGCAGAGACAAGCCCAGCTGCCCAGAGGATAGAGGATGACCCCAAGGACCTCTCAAGCCTGTTCTCGTGGTGAGTCAAGTACGCTTTTATTGCTCCCACTTCGACACACCTTTAGATGGATACTGGCACCTGGATCTAGAGAGAGGTAAGCCAGTCCTTGGTGTCACAGACCTTACTACTGCAGGTGTGAGAGCTCGCCCTCTGGTACAGAGTTGTCCCTTGGATTCAGGGCTCTCCCTCCGGTACAGAACTCTCTCCCGGGTTCAGGGCTATCTGTCCACTGCAGCACTCCCTCTCGGGTTCAGGCCCCCAATCTGGTATAGGATTTCCTGTTGGCTTCAGGGCTCTCCATCTAGTACAGGACTCCCTCTAGGAGAGCGCATAACTCCCTCTCAGGTGCAGGGCTCTCCATCAAGTGCAAGACACGTTCACTCGGGTGCAGGACTCTCTGTCCAGTGCAGGACATGCTTTCATGGGAGCAGGGCTCTCCCATCAGGTGCAAGACAATCTCCATCAGGTGCAGGACTGTCTTGTCAGGTATGGGACAGGCTGTCTCAGGTGCAGGGCTCTCCCATCAGGTGCAGGACAGGCTTTCTTTGGTGCAGGACTCCCCCATCAAGTGCAGTACAGGCTTTCTTGGCTGCAGGGCTCTCCCATCAGGTGCAGGAAAGTCTATCTCAGGTGCAGGGCTTTCTTGTCAAGTAAGGGACAGGCTCTCTCAGTTACAGGACTCTCCCATCAGGTGAAGGGAAGGCTTTCTTGGGTGCAGGGCTCTCCCATCAGGTGCAGGACAATCTCTCTTGTGTGCATGGTTTTCTTGTCAGGTACGGGACAGGCTTTCCCAGGTGAGGGTTCTACCATCAGGTGCAGGACAGACTTTCTTCTGTGCAGGGCTCTCCCAACAGGTGCAGTACAATCTCACTCGGGTGCAGGGCTTTCTTGTCAGGTACAGGACACTCTCTCATGTACAGGTCTCTCCCATCAGGGGCCAGACAGGCTTTTGTGGGTGCAGGACTTTCTTGTCAGGTATGGGACAGGCTTTCTCAGGTGCAGGGCTCTCCCATCAGGTGCAGGACAGGCTTTGTTGGGTGCAGGCCTCTCCCATCAGGTGCATGACAGGCTCTTGGGTGCAGGGCTCTCCCATCAGGTGCAGGGCAGGGTTGCTTGGGTTCAGGGCTCTTCCTTCAGGTGCAAGACAATTCCTCTCAGGTAGAGGACTTTCTTGTCAGGTGCAGGACAGACTGTCTCAGGTGCAGGGCTCTCCCGTCAGGTGCAGAACAGGCTTTCTGGGGTGTGGGGCTCTCCTATCAGGTGCAGGACAATCTCTCTCGGGTGCAGGGCTTTGTTGTCAGGTACGGGATGGACTCTCTCAGGTACAGTGCTCTCCCGTGAGGTGCTGGAGAGGTTTTCTTGATTTGAAAGCTCTCCCATCAGGTGCAGGTCAATGTCTCTCGGCTTCATGGCTTTCTTGTCAGGTACAGAATGGGCTCTCCGAGGTGCAGGGCTCTCCCATCAGGTACAGGACTGGCTTTCTTTGGTGCAGGCCTCTCTTAACAGGTGCAGGATAATCTCTCTCGCATGCAGGGCTTTCTAGTCAGGTACAAGACAAGCTCTGTCTCATGTGCAGCCCTCTCCCATCAGGTGCCAGACAGGCGTTCTTGGGTGCAGGGCTCCTTCATAAGGTACAGGAATATCTCTTTCGGATGCAGGGCTTTCTTTTCAGGTATGGGACAGGCTCTCTCAGGTGCAGGGCTCTTCCATGAGGTGTTAGACTGGGTTTCTTGGGTGCAAAGCTCTCCCATCAGATGCAGGCCAATGTTTCTCAGCTTCATGGCTTTCTTGTCAGGTACAGGATGAGCTTTCCCAGGTGCAGGGCTCTCCAATCAGGTGCAAGACAGGCTTTCTTTGGTGCAGGTCTCACTTAACAGGTGCAGGACAATCTATCTCGCATGCAGGGCTTTCTAGTCAGGTACATGACAAGTTCTCTCATGTGCAGATCTCTCCCATCAGGTGCCGGACAGGCATTCTTGGGTGCAGGGCTCACCCATCACGGGCAGGACAATCTCTTGTGCATACAGGGACTCTTGTCAGGTTCGGGACTGACTCTTCCAGGTGCAGGGTGCTCCAATCAGGTGCCCCACAGGCTTTCGTTGGTTCAGAGGCTCCCATCAGGTGCAAGACAATGTCTCTCTGGTGCAGGGCTATCTTGTCTGGTACGGGACAGGCTCTCTCAAGTGCAGAGCTCTCCCATCAGGTGCAGGACACTCTCTCTCGGCTGCAGGGCTTTCTTCTCAGGTATGGGACAGACTGTATCAGGTGCAGTTCTCTCCCATCAGGTGCAAAACAGGCTTTCTTGGGTTCAGGGCTTTCTTATCAGGTGTAAGACAGGCTTTCTTGGGAGCAGGGATATCCCATCAGGTGCTGGACAATCTCCCTCGGGTGCAGGACTTTCTTGTCTGTTACAGGACAGGCTCTCTCAGGTACAGGTCTCTCCCTTCGGGTGCCCGACAGACTTTCTTGGGTATTGGACTCTCCCATCAGGTGTCAGGGCAGGCTTTCCTGGGTGCAGAGCCATCCCCTCAGGTGGAGGACAATCTCTCGGGTGCATAGCTTTCTTGTCAGGTACAGGACAGACTGTCCCAGGTACAGGGCTCACCCATCAGGTGCAGAACTGGCTTTCCTGGGTTCAGGGCTCTCCCATCAGGAGGAGGACAGGCTTTCTTGGGTGCAGAGCTCTCCCATCATTTGCAGGACAGGCTTACTTGGGTGCAGGGCTCTCCCATCAGGTGCAGGACAGTCTCTCGCGGGTGCAGGACTCTCTTGTCAGATAAGGGACAGGATTTTACAGGTGCAGGGGTCTTCCATCAGGTTCAGGACAGGCTTTCTTAGGTGCAGGGCTCTCCCGTTAGATGCAGGACAATCTCGGGTGCAGAGCTTAATGTCTGTTACAGGACAGGCTCTCTCAGGTGCAGGGGTCTCCCATCAGGTGTAGTAAAATCTCCCTCAGGTGCAGGGCTTTCTTTTCAGGTAAGGCACAGGCTCTCTCGGTTGCAGGCCTCTCCCTTCAGGTGCAGGCCAGGCTTTCTTGGGTGCAGGGCTCTCTGTCAGGTGCAGGACAGGCTTTTGTGGGAGGAGGGCTCTCCCATCAGGTGCTGGACAATCTTTCTCGGGTGCAGGACTTTCTTGTCTGGTACAGGACAGGCTCTCTCAGGTACAGGGCTCTCCCTTCAGGGGCAGTACAGGCTTTCTTAGGTGCAGGGCTCTCCCATCAGGTGCAGGACAGGCTTTTATGGATGGAGTGCTCTCTCACTTGTAGGACAGGCTTTCCTGACTACAGGGCTCTCCCATCATGTGCTGGACAATCATTCTTGGGTGCAGGACTTTCTTGTTTGGAACAGGACAGGCTCTCTCAGGTGCAGGGCTCTCCCTTCAGGTGCAAGACAGGCTTTCTTGGGTGCAGGGCTCTCCCATCAGCTGCAAGACAATCTCTCTCGAGTGCACGTCTTTATGTCAGGTACAGGACGAGCTCTCTCAACTTCACGGCTCTCCCATCAGATGCAGGACAGGCTTTTTGGGTGCACAGCTCTCCCATCAAGTGCAGAAAAATCTCGCCTGGGTGAAGGACTTTCTTTTCAGGTACTGGACAGGCTCTCTGGATTGCGAGGCTCTCTAGATCAGGTGCCAGACAGGCTTTCTCAGGTGCTGAGCTCTCCCATCAGGTGCAGGCCAGGCTCTTGGGTGCAGGGCTCTCCCATCACATCCAGGGCAGGCTTTCTTGGGTGCAGAGCTCTTCCATAAGATGCAGGCTAATCTCTCTCGGGTACAGGGCTTTCTTCTCAGATATAGCATTGACTATCTCAGGTGCAGGGCTCTCCCTTCAGGTGCAGAACAGGCTTTTTTGGGTTCAGGGCTCTCCGTCAGTTGCAGGACAAGCTTTCTTGGGTGCAGGGTTCTCCCATCAGTTGCAGGACAGGCTTACTTGGGTGCCGGGCCTCCTATCAGGTGCAGGACAATCATTTGCGGCTGCTGTACTCTCTTGTTCAGGCACAGGACAGGCTTTTCAGGTGCAGGGCTCTCCCATTAAGTGCAGGACAGGCCTTCTTGGGTGCAGGGCTCTTCCATCAGGTGCAGGACAATCTCTCTCGGGTACCAGGATTTATGTAAGGTACGGGACAGGCTCTCTCAAGTGCAGGCCTCCTCCATCTGGTGCAGGACAAGCGCTCTTTGGTGCAGGGCTCTCCCATCATGTGTAGGATTGGCTTACTTTGGTGCAGTGCTCTCCCATCACATGCAAGACAATCTCTCGTGGATGCTGGACTTTCTTGTCAGGTATGGGACATGCTTTTTTAGGTGAAGGGCTCTCCTATCAGGTGCAGGAGAGGCTTTCTTGGGTGCATGGCTCTCCCATCAGGTGCAGGACAATATCTCTCGGGTGCTGGTCTTTATATTAGATATGAGACAAGCTCTCTCAGTTGCAGGGCTCTCCCATCAGGTACAGGACAGGCTTTCTTGAATGCTGGACTCTCCTATCAGGTGCAGACAGGCTCTTATGTGAAGGGTTCTCCATCTGATGGGGGAGAGACGTACTTGGGTGCAGGGCTCTCCAATCAGGTGCAGTGCAGGCTTTCCTGGGTGTAGGGCTCTTCCATTAGGTGCCGGAAAACCTCTCTCGGGTATGGGGCTTTATGTCAGGTACGGGACGGGGCTCTCTCAAATACATGGCTCTCCCATCAGGTGCATGACAGGCTTTCTTGGGTGCATGGCTCTCCAATCAAGTTCAGAGAAATCTCGCCCGAGTGGAGGGCTTTCTTTTTAGGTCCCAGACAGGCTCTCTGGGTTGCGGAGCTCTCCAGATCAGGTGCAGGACAGGCTTTCTTGGGTGCAGGGCTCTCCCATCAGGTTCAGGGTTGGCTTTCTTTGTTGCAGGCTAATCTCTCTCGGGTGCAGGGCTTTCTTGTAAAGTATAGGACAGACTGTCTCAGGTGCAGGCCTGTCCTTTCAGGTGCAGAACAGGCTGTTTGGGCTCTGGGCTCTCCCGTCAGGTGCAGAACCAGCTTTCTGGGGTGCACGGCTCTCCCACCAAGTGCAGAAAACTCTCACCCGGGTGCAGGGCTTTCTCTTCAGGTCCCAGACAGGCTCTCTGGGTTGCAGGGCTCTCTAGATAGGTGCAGGACAGGCTTTCTCGGGTGCTGGGCTCTCCCGACAGGTGCAGGCTGGGCTCTTGGGTGCAGGGCTCAGCCGTCAGGTTCAGGTCCCAGACAGGCTCTCTGGGTTGCAGGGCTCTCTAGATAGGTGCAGGACAGGCTTTCTCGGGTGCTGGGCTCTCCCGACAGGTGCAGGCTGGGCTCTTGGGTGCAGGGCTCAGCCGTCAGGTTCAGGTCCCAGACAGGCTCTCTGGGTTGCAGGGCTCTCTAGATAGGTGCAGGACAGGCTTTCTCGGGTGCTGGGCTCTCCCGACAGGTGCAGGCTGGGCTCTTGGGTGCAGGGCTCAGCCGTCAGGTTCAGGGCAGGCTTTCCTGGGTGCAGGCCTCTCCCTTCAGGTGCAGGGCAGGCTTACTTGGGTGCAGGGCTCTCCCGTCAGGTGCAGGACGATCTCTCGCGGGGGCAGGACTCTCTTGTCAGGTAAGCGGCAGGCTTTGACAGGTGCAGGGCTCTCTCATCAGGTTCAGGACAGGCTTACTTAGGTGCAGGGCTCTCTCATCAGGTGCAGGGCTTTCTGTCTGGTACGGGACAGGCTCTCTCTCCGGTGCAGGGCTCTTTCTTGAGGTGCAGGACAGGCTTTCTTGGGTGCAGGGCTCTCCCATCAGGTGCAGGACAATCTCTCTCGGGCGCAGGTCTTTATGTCAGGTAGGGGGCGGGCTCTCTCAAGTGCCCGGCTCTCCCGTCTGGTGCAGGACCGGCTTTCTGGGGTGCACGGCTCTACCATCAAGTGCAGAAAAATCTCACCCGGGTGCAGGGCTTTCTCTTCAGGTCCCAGGCAGGCTCTCTGGGTTGCAGGGCTCTCTAGATCAGGTGCAGGACAGACTTTCTCGGGTGCTGGGCTCTCCCGACAGGTGCAGGCCGGGCTCTTGGGTGCAGGGCTCAGCCGTCAGGTTCAGGGCAGGCTCTCTTGGGTGCAGGGCTCTTCCATAAGGTGCAGGCTAATCTCTCTCGGGCGCAGGGCTTTCTTGCCAGGTATGGGACAGACTGTCTCAGGTGCAGGGCTCTCCCTTTCGGCACAGAGCAGGCTTTTGGGGGTTCAGGACTCTCCATCAGTTCCAGGACAGGCTCTCTTGGGTGCAGGGCTCTCCAATCAGTTGCAAGACAGGCTTCCTTGGGTGCAGGGCCTCCTATCAGGTGCAGGACAATCATTTGCGGGTGCTGGACTCTCTCGTCAGGCACAGGACAGGCTTTTCCAGGTGCGGGGCTCACCCATCAGGTGCAGGACAAGCTTTCTTTGGTGCAGGGCTCTCGCGTCAGTTGCAGGGCAGGCTTACTTGAGTGCAGGGCTCTCCAGTCAGGTGCTGGACAATCTCTCTCGGTTGCAGGGCTTTCTTGTCAGGTGCACGACAGACTGTCGCCAGTGTAGGCCTCTCCCATCAGGTGCAGGGCAGGCTGTCGTCGTCGAAGGGCTCTCCTGTCACGGGTAGGACAGGCTTTCGTGGGTGCAGGGCTCTCCCATCATGTGCTCGGGGAGCAGGACTTTCTTGTCTCGTCCGGGACAGGCTCTCTCAGGTGCAGGGCTCTCACTTCGGGCGCACAACAGGCTTTGGGGGGGTTCTGGGCTCTCCGTCAGTTGCAGGGCAGGCTCTCTTGGGTGCAGGGTTCTCCCATCAGTTGCAGGACAGGCTTCCTTGGTCGCAGGTTCTCCTATCAGGTGCAGGACAACCTTTCGCGGGTGTTGGCCTCTCTTGTCAGGCACGGGCCAGGCTTTTTCAGGTGCGGGGCTCTCCCGTCAGGTGCAGGACAGGCTTTCTTGGGTACAGGGCTCTCCCACCGTGTGTGGGACAGTCTCTCTCGGGTGCAGGTCTTCATGTCAGGCACGGGACTGGCTCTCTCAAATGCACGGTTCTCCCATCAGGTGCAGGACAGACTTTCTTGGGTACACGGCTCTCCCATCAAGTGCAGTAAAGTCTCCCCCGGGTCCAGGGCTTTTTTTTTTTTTTTTTCCAGGTACCTGACAGACTGTTTGGGTTGCGGGGCTCTCTAGATCAGGTGCAGGACAGGCTCTCTCCAGTGCGGGGCTCCCCCGTCAGGTGCAGGACAGGCTTTCTTGGGTGCAGGGCTCTCCCATCAGGTGCAGGACAGGCTTACTTGGGTACAGGGCTCTCCCGTCAGGTGTGGGACAATCTCTCGTGGGGGCAGGACTCTCTTGTCAGGTAAGTGACAGGCTTTGACAGGTGCAGGGTTCTCCCATCGGATTCAGGACAGGCTTTCTTACGTGCAGGGCTCTCCCATCAGGTGCAGGACAATCTCTCTCTGGTGCAGGGCTTTCTGTCTGGTACGGGACAGGCTCGCTCTCAGGTGCAGGGCTCTTTCTTCAGGTGCAGGACAGGCTTTCTTGGGTGCAGGGCTCTCCCATCAGGTGCAGGACAATCTCTCTCGGGTGCGGATCTTTATGTCAGGTAGGGGGCGGGCTCTCTCAAGTGCCCGGCTCTCCCGTCAGGTGCAGGACCAGCTTTCTGGGGTGCACGGCTCTCCCACCAAGTGCAGAAAACTCTCACCCGGGTGCAGGGCTTTCTCTTCAGGTCCCAGACAGGCTCTCTGGGTTGCAGGGCTCTCTAGACAGGTGCGGACAGGCTTTCTCGGGTGCTGGGCTCTCCCGACAGGTGCAGGCTGGGCTCTTGGGTGCAGGGCTCAGCCGTCAGGTTCAGTGCAGGCTTTCTTGGGTGCAGGGCTCTTCCTTGAGGTGCAGGCTAATCTCCCTCGGGTGCAGGGTTTTCTTGTCAGGTACGGGACAGGCTCTCTCAGGTGCAGCGCTTTGTCCTCACGTTCAGGACTGGCTCTTTCGGGTGCAAGCTCTCCCCTTAGGTTGAGGATAATCTCCCTTGCTTGCGAGGATTTCTTCTCAGGTATTTGGACATGCTCTCCCAGGTACAGGGCTCTCCCTTCCAGTGAAGGACAGGCTCTCTTTGGTACTGGAGTCTCCCATCAGATGCAAGACAATCTCTCTCGGGTGCAGGCGTTTCTTGTCAGGTACTAAACAGTCTCCCTCAAGTGTAGGGCTCTCCCATCAGATGCACGACAGGCTTTCTTGGGCTCTTCCATCAGGTGCAGGACAATCTCCCTCGGGTGCAGGACTGTTTTTTGCAGGTATGGGGTAGCCTCTCTCAGGTGCTGGACTCTCCCATCAGGTGCAGGACAGGCTTTCTTTGGTGCAGGGCTTTCTTGCCAGGTACGCGACAAGCTCTTTCAGGAGCAGGGCTCTCTCATCAGGTGCAGGGCAATTTCTCTTGGGTGCAGAGCTTTCTTTTTAGGTACGGGACAGGCTCTCTCAGGTGTAGGGCTCTCTTCTCAGTTCATCACAGTCTCTCTCAGGTGCAGGGCTCTACCGTTAGGTGCAGTACAGGCTGGCTTGGGTTCAGGGCTCTCCATCAGGTGCAGGACCATGTCTCTCGGGCTCTGGGTTCTCCGTCAGCTGTAGGGCACTTGTGTGCAGAGCTCTCTATCAGGGGCTGGATGCTCTTTCGGGTTCAGCACGCTCTGTCAGGTGCAGGATGCTCTCCCAGGTTTAGGGCTCTTCATCAGGTGCTCTTTCTGCATTCACCTGTTGTCTTGTGTGAGCCTTTGAATAGACGTGAGAGTGTGTTTATCCACTCTGGCTTCTTCCCCTGCTCTCTGTCAGTAGTTATCGTCTTCCAGAGATTCTGGCTGTGGTGGCCATCCTACCACCAGGAGCTACCTGAATGCAAGGCCCAGAGCACCTGGCTCAGCCATACAACTCCAGAGTGCTGTAACTGTCTCACCCAGATTTCCTGTGTCACCATCCCTCATGTCATAGTCCCTGATGTCTTAGTGATGTCACAATCGATGATGTCACAGTTCTTGATGCCACTGCTTCCCTGACAGCCCTGGAGAGGTAGCCAGGACTTGGGATCCCTCCACAGCACTCTAGGTTGGGACCAGACGATGAGGACTGTGAGACCTGGGACGGGGACAACCTGACACATTCCAGGTCAGGGCCCCATGTGCCCAACAGCCATGAGGATGTGCAACTCACACCCTCCCCCACCCAGCTATCCCAGGCTCTCTCAGCTCCCTTGTGAGAGTCACTAGAGGCTTCATGACCCCAACACAGTGAAGGGGGGGCCCCTTTAGGCCTATGGGGAGAGCCCACCTTGGGTGGCCTCTTGCTGCTTGGGGGCTGAGGTCTGGGCCTCTCATGGGACTGAGGTCGTCCTCACAGTGCAGGTGGTGCCCCAACCCTTTTTTCATGCCTAAGTGTGACCCCTTGTTCTCGTGGTCGAGAGGCCACGGGGCGACCAGAGCAGCCAGGGCGAGGGTCACCGAGACAGGGAGCACTCAGGCAAGGTCCTTGCGAGGCAGCCACCCGTGCTGAGCCCTGTGCACCAGGCCCGCCTCTAAAGCGGTTATGGGAAAACAACCTTGAAGCACCCACAGGCTCTCACCTGAAAACTGCCCACACTCAGCCGCCGAGTTCAGTTGAAGTTCTTACTTTCCACACGTGCCCATGGGTTTTTCATACCCAGTACAACATTGGAGGTGCAGCCTGGACTGCTGATTTCTACATTTTCACTTTAATTTTTACCGTGAAAAATATTTCCACTTTGCAAAATCACACTTACCTCCCTCTTGTCCGTCCTTCTCTTCCTTGCTCTGTAATCAGTGTTAACAGCCTGAGAGCACCTCTCTGCATATTTATCCAGGTTCTTTCAAAATGAAGTAACAGTGAGCAGTTACTTAATGCTTATAATCATAAGGCAGGCCTTGTTTTCACTGTATCACCCCCTGAAGACACTGAGACCCAACATGTTCAAAATAGTCAGACGTAAACAAATTTGTAGACACAAATAAAAGAAGACTTTTGGTTTTACAAAAATGTTAGAGGCTGGGCGCGGTGGCTCAAGCCTATAATCCCAGCACTTTGGAAGGCCAAGGTGAGAGGATTGCCTGAGCCCACAGGTCCGAGACCACCCCAGACAACTTGGTGAGACCTCGTCTCTACAGTAAATCATGGTAGCACGTGCCTGTAGTTCCAGCTACTTGGAAGGCTGAGGCAGAAGGATCACCGGAGCCCAGCAGGTCAACGCTGGGGTGGCCATGAGCCTGCATGCCACTGCACTTCAGCCTGGACAACAGAATGATACTCAGAAAAAAAAGGTAGAGAAAACTGGGCATGGTGGTACCTGGACCCAGCTGCAGCCTCATTTGTTGTCTGTTTTGACTTTGGAACATGTAAAAGTTTCACATCAAGCATAAAACTAAATGAAGATGGAAAGGATATTCATTAAAGTTGGAAAATGGAAAAATGGTAATAATTGCATGTTGCATATTAGGGTGGTGATTTAGCCATACTGGGAGAGTTGTCTCAAATGACTCTACAAAACAGTGTTTTGACAGTGCCTGCTTATGGGCCCTATATCCCAGGGACTAGGAACCACGCAGGAATCACAGACTGCTTTCAGCAGGTCTGTAAGGTAGTGGTGGATGGGTCCATAAGGCTCATCAGGGTGGACAACATTGTGTCATGTTGTGGTAACAAACCTGAATCACGATGCCCTCAGCAGCAGAAGGTCCTTCTGTCTCACGCTGTGTTAATTGTATGTTGGCTGCAGCTCTGATCCGTGTTTCCTCCCTCTGTGTCCCAGGTGGGGAAGAGCATCTGTCCAGAAGGCCACACCAGTCATGGAGGCAGAAGGAAAAGACATGCAGGCTCTTCGACCATCTTTTGTGGATGGCCAACGTCCCTCTTACGCCTCTCACTTCACCGGCCAAAGGAAGTCCCTCGGCCCGAGTTCAGCCGGACAGGCCATCTGATCTGCTGCAGAGACTGCACCAAATGGGGTAAGCAGCACCACAGCCCAGCAGAGAGGGTGTCATCGTGTCGGTGTCGTCCTGAAGCCCTCCTGCCCGTAGTGCAGGGTTGGCACCCGTGTGCTTGTGTTGGTGCCATCGTGGACCCAGGTTTTCGGCACAAAAGACGAGAGGGAGGAAAAACCCAAGCGAGTTAAGACTCCACCTGACCTAGAACGCCCCATTGTGATGCATCACTTAGCAGATGGCAGACCCCTTGCGCTGGTTCCCTGGCTGGTAGGGTAGAGGTCATTTTGATAGGAAGGGCCCCATGGAGATGCCCTTTGTCTTGGCCAAGATAGTAAATCAGGCTTAGTATTACTACTTCATTCTCAGAGGGACTACAGACATTACTGCCACCTTCGAGGACCTAAAGGATGCAAGGATAGTGGCTCCCATCACCCCATATTCCATTCACCTTTCCAGCCCTTGCAAAAGCCAGACACATCACGAAGGGTGGTAAGGGCCATAGGAGACGTAACCAAGAGTGACAGCTGTGACAGCTGAGATGTCACAGTGGTGCCTCTGACATGGGATATGTGGCTGGGGACCTGGTGACCTATTTTCTTGTCTGTCCCTGGTAACAGGGAGGTCAGAGCAGTTCTTGGCACCACAGGGACAGCACAGACCTTCCCCACTGTCCCCGGTGAGACATCCTGGGCGGAGGAGGCAGGCACCATGGGAGTCTGGGCCACCTGCCCATGCCATTTGCTTGTGCCCTCTGTGGCTGCCCAGGCCAAATCCCAACCGTATCATTTTCATCACACAGTGGATTGCTGCGTGTCCACCCAGCCTGAGGCGTGTGGGCTCTGTAACACTCAGGTCACAGTGAACATCTGTGGCTCAGGGCGGGCACTTGGTGGCCTGTGGTTGGGCATGGGGCCTCTGCTGGGACTCACCAACACGCCAGAGTCCAGCCGAGGCCTCACTGGGAACCCTGGGGCTCTCCAGTGCCACTTGTCTGGCTAGATGTCCCTGGCACCCCGACCTCCGGGCTGCACCTCCTGGTGGCCAGGAGCCAAGGCTGCTGCCTGGACCTGCTGGAGGCCCCTTCTCTGAGCACAGTGTGAAACCGGCCCCTGCTGAGCCTCACAGGGGGGTGTGGCCCTGGTCTGGAAGCGTCAACATCAGCCCTTCTGGTTGACTCCAGCCAGAAGTGGATGATGCCACATTACAGCCCCCGCAGACGTGGCCCCGAAACAGAGGCGGAGGGCTCGGCCTGGGGAGACACGAACTCCTCGGCAGATGAGAACGCTGGGACTTGCCGGCCGGCGCTGGAAGGAAGAAGACAGCGGCCTGCTGGGCAGCTGCGAGTGAGCCCTTGGCAGAGACGCCACCGGCCTGTCCCCCCTTCGTCAGGCTGCTGTCCCCGGGTGAGGAGCTGCTGTCCTGCTGTCCCCGGGTGAGGAGCTGCTGTCCTGCTGTCCCCGGGTGAGGAGCTGCTGTCCTGCTGTCCCCGGGTGAGGAGCTGCTGTCCTGCTGTCCCCGGGTGAGGAGCTGCGACGCCACATCTTGGGTTGAGCCCAGTGCTCCACACGTGTTTTCCTTCGGTGCCTGGGCCAGCTCCACCGTCTGGGGACGGGATGCCTGCTCTGTTGACAGGGAGCCTGCGTTGCGTTGTCACAGACCAAGGGGCACGCTTTGCCACGGGCCGTGCACGCCAGGCTGTCCCAAAACCACCAGTTGCAGTCGCCGTCTGTGGGCTCCTCACCAGGGACAGCCTGGCCTGATTAAAGTGGGGGATGGGCTGGTGACGTCTCCGCCAGGGGCCTGCTCAGGGGTGCCTGGCAGGCGGCCACACTGGGCGGCGCTACGCTGGGCTGGAACCGATGCGTGGTGCTGGCGTGCGTGGCTCCAGAAGCTGGGGTGGCAGCAGAACAGACCTCCCCACCAGCACACAGGCTCATGCGTGTAGCGCCCTGTCCTGCCGTGGGTCCTGTGGGTGGAGGTCTCTGCCTGGCGTGACACACTCTCATGCAGATGCTGGTAGGGCTTCCACAAAACTAGGAGCTGCAGAGCCAGGGGGCGGGGACTGGGATGATGCACGTGGACTCTGCCCAGCATGGCAGTGGAGCCTTGGCGTCGTGTGCTAAACCTCTTCGTGTCCCTCAAGGGCAGTGCCATGGCCATCATCAGAAGGACTAGACCTGCACTCCCCTAGAGGGGGACCTGTGGGTGTGGTGTCCTCGTGGGCTCCACATGCTGCAAGGGGATGGGAGCCCATCCAGTCTCCGAGGCAGAGGGTAGGTGGGCCAGACCAGCCCTTGGTCTGCCGAGGTCTGTGTAGCTCCCATACCCAGGGCTGGGACGTCTGCCTGGCCTCAGGGTCTGTGTGGCCTTGACAGTCACCCATGTCACAGTCTTGTGTCAGACGATGCCACGGCCATGCCACCAGCACCTGAGGAGTCCCCATGCACGGCAGAGGGTGCCAGGAGGGGCTACCACGGGCCCAGGCTGCACAGGCCATGGAGACGCTGCCTCCACTGTGGTGGGATGGTGGTGAGAAGTGCTGCTCCAGGATGGAGAGGTAACAGCAAGGGATGGCGTGTGGGCGGGGCTGAGACACTGTGGCCCCGCCTCCTGTCAGAGTGGGCTGCTCGCCAAGATGCCTCCCCTTGGCCCCTCTTCCCGCTTTCCCCCTCCCTTGTTTCCCTGGGGTTCGTCTTCCCTGTGGCTGTGAGTCCTCTGCCCGTGCCTGCTAGAGTGAGCCTGGGCAGGACCTTGGAGAAGGGCGCACACAAATGAGTCAGGCCGTCATCTAGTGCCAGAAAGGAAGAGGACGAGGCCCCAAGTGACCAGACACCAGCAGCGTTGCATCAGAAGGACACGGGAGCAGGTGAAAAGGCCTCCGCCTGGCCAGGGACTTCAGCTATGGACTGCAGTGGACTTCAGCACATCAAACGTGTTTATTAAATCACGAGTTCTTAGTAACACTGAGGAAAAACTCACGTAGCTCGTCCCCCAGCTTAGTATTCGGGAAGATGATGAAGAAAAAGATGGAGGCATCCATTCTCTTTCCTGTGGAAATTATATTCCAAGGCCCCTACACAGTTGATGAGGAGATGTCCTTTAGAGAAGCTGCTGCTTAATAGATGGAGAAGGAATGGTGGACGTGGGAGATCAGCATTTTCCAAGCTGAACGAGGCCACGGATGAGGCCACGATTGCCAACAGGTGGGCATCACTAGGCCAGAGGTCAACAACCTGACACCAGTCAGCGGAGGCTGTCGCCTCTGACCCGCCCACCACTCTCAGCCTCGCAGACAGTGGGAGACAGTGATGTGACGCAGCTGATGGCACCGCCCGGACCCTACGAGCCTTCACATCGACCCACCAGCTTGCAGGAGATGCGGGACAGAGGAGCAAGGTCAGCCCCGGTGAGGCAGCCAAGCACAGAGTGCGAGGAACCCTGCAAGGGACCCATGCCTCTGTCTCTTGGCGGATGAGTGTTTCACTCCTGATGAGAACGAACCAAGGTCATTGGAGATATTTGAAAAGAGGAGTATGAGGTGTGGCTAAGGAGCTGGTGCTAAGTCTGTTGGATGCGGTGAAGGCGCCAGTGCCGGTTTTAAAGTTCTTGCCCATTGCATATGCATACACAACTGTGTTTGGTGAAGTGATGTGGTTTCTGGGACTTGCCCGGAATACTCCAGAAAAGAGAAGAGGAGGAGGCAGCCAGGGCGTGTGTCCCCCATCCCCCGCCTGCCTGGGGCCCTGACCATAGCTTTGCTCCCTGAGAGCAGGTGTGGCAGGTTGCTAGGGCCCCCACAACAGAGTGCCACAGAGCAACGGCTCCAGCCCCAGACATGCGCCGTCTCACAGTCCTAGAGGCTGGAAGTCCACAGTCATGCTGTCTCAGGGCTGGTGCTTCCCGAGGCCTTTCCCCAGGGAGATCCCATCTTCTCCCTGTGTCTGTCTATGTCCTCGTGTCCTCTTTGGATAAGGACACCAGTCAGATTGGATTAAGGTCCATACTTAATGACCTCATTTCTACTTAATCACCTCCTTAAAGACCCTGTTTCTGAATACAGTCACAATCTGAGGTTTGGAGGTTAGGGCACAATGTGTGGGTGGAAGGGGACACGTTCCCCCATAACAGCAATGCCAGCAGTTGTCTTCTGCAAACAGCCAGTCAGTAGATACTTCAGGCTTTATGGCAACAGTCTCTGTCACTGCTGCTCACCTTAGCAGCTGTATCACAGGACAACAGCGCGTGTGGAGATGAGTGGGCATGACCACATCCCAATTAAACTTGGTCTGTCAGCACAGATGACATGCCTTGGGCCAGTCTGTCCCCTGCATCTGGCAGCAGCTTCTGCTGGCCGGCCGCTTCCCAGCACTCATGTTCCGGTGGGCTCGGTCCCTCCAGGCAGACGCAGGTGTGGGAGCACCCCTGGGGTCCCACCTTCCCCCTTGGGGCCCATTAACTCTGACGACACTGTCTGTGGCCGCTCTGTTGGGTTCTCATCAACTGATACCTTTAGATTGCAGGTCCCTTTCTGGCTAGGACCCTGACTGACATTGTAGACTTGGAAATACTGCAGAAGATCATCAGAGAGAAAAGGCTGCACTCGGACGGTCAACTGGCGCTGACTTGGCTCTTGGCTCTGGAGACCGCCCAGCTGGGGCTGAGGCAGATGTCGCGGGTGCTCACGACTGAGAAGCAAGAGGGGCAGGGATGCCCAGGACCCAGCAGGCCACAAGACACGGGACACCTGTTACCACTTGGCAGGCCCAGACGCGCGTTCCCCAGCTTCGACAGGCCAGAGCCCAGCAACCACCAGCTCCCTGCACCTCCCCCGCCACACACAGGCCCAGGCACTGTCGTGGGAGGGCGAGGGGAAGAGGAGGGACACGTGGGCCCAGGCCATCCCCCACGCCCAGGCCCTGGCACGGGAGGGTGGGAGGGAAGAGGAGGGACTGGGGCGGGGCTGTTTTCTTCGCTTATTTTTGTTACTTTAAAGGTGTGCAGTGCGATTCAGGATTGAGTGCATATGCGGCCATCACACGGGCAAAGTGTGGGCCTGTGGGGTTGTTGTCTTTCAACAGGCTGTGCTAGTTTCTTTTGCTCTAAAGGAACACCTGAGGCCAAGTCTCTCGTAACAGTTCTATCCATTTGATGGAAGATGGAGGGAGGGTGTGGTCGATAAGAAGTGCTCAGCCTCTGACGCTCTCCTGTTTGGAGGCTTGTGATGCCTCACAGATGGAGGTGTCCAGTCAAGAAAGTGGACTCATGCATGGTGTGGGGGTGAGTGAGAGGCGTCCTCTCCCCTCCTTCCAGATGGCCCAGGACAGGCCGAGGATTGCCTGAGTCTGCGGGCTCAAGACCAGCCTGGGCAATGTGGTGAGACCTCATCTCTACAATAAATCAAAAAAGTCAGCTGAGTGTGGTAGTGTGCATCTGTAGTTCTGGCTACTTGGAAAGATTGCCTGAGCCCAGTAGGTCGAGGCTGCAGTGACCAGGAGCGTGCTGCTGCACTCCAGCCTGGGCAGCACAGTGAGACACTAGCTCAAAAAAAAAAGAATAAGAAACAAATTTAACTGATCTCCAAGATAAAAAATTAAACCTTGACAACAAGGCTGGAAAGTTGTCAACCTTTAATAACTATCAGTCATCTGTGCCTGACATGTCAGACTTTTTTTAAAACCTCTAATTTAATTTCCACTATTATAAATAGTAAAGATTAGAAATAATAGAGCCAGTTTTTTAACACACAATATGGCCTTTGTATGGTTTTGTCTTTTGGAGGTTGACCTTTTTGGATATAAAATTTGGGTTTTTGACCAATTCTTGGTCAAAATTCAGCTATTAGTTGTTGATCTACTTTTGTACCTCGTTTGCTTTTTCCACATCTCCTCTCTCCTCAGACTCAGTCATTCCACAGATCTCTAGGGCTGTGTCCATTTTCTTCAAACTCTGTCCACTCCTTTTTTTTTCAGATTGGGAATTTTCTGTTGCTCTGTCTTTGGATAAGATAAAAGATAATATTTATTTCACTTCACTATCATCATGTTCGGGTCCTTTTTTGCAAATCAGATGTCCATGTGGCAAATCAAATCGCATGGTTCAAAGCCGGGCTCCGTGGCTCAGCCTGTAATCCCGTGCTTTGGGAGGCTGAGGTGAGTGGATTGCCTGAGCCTGCGGGATTGAGACCTGCCTGGGCAACTTGGCGAGACCTCATCTCTACAGTAAATCATAGTCAGGTGTGGTAGCGCGCACCTGTAGTTCCAGCTACTTGAAAGGCTGAGGTGGAAGGATTGCTGGAGCCTAGCAAGTCGAGGCTTGCAGTGGCCGGGAGCGGCCACTGCACTCCAGTCTGGGCGACAGAGTGAGACTTCAACTCAAAAAAAAAAATCACATGGTTCTTTTCATTTCCAGTGTCCAAACTGGTAAGTTTTAGTCACCTCCCAGTGAATTCCCACTTGGTTTTCTCTTCCTGAGGTGCCTTCTCAGACTTTGACCTTGGAATGCACGTCTTTCACCCTTGAGTCGCCCAGAATTTGCCACTCTGCCAGGTCTAGGATTGCTGTCTGTTTTTCAAGACTCTCTTTAATGTTGTTGTTTTAAAGCAGTTTTTATTAAGACAGAAAGGTTCCTACAGTGGTAGGGGACCTGAGGAGGTTGCCCCTCTCTTTAATGTTTTAAAAGAAGCAGAACAAACAAACAAATATAATTATGTTGTTTAAAGTCAAAAGGGTCCTCCTAGAGAGTCTTGCCCTGTGCATTGTCTCTTTAAAAAGAGAGGAAATGGAAGGGTGCAGTGGTTCATGCCTGTCATCCCAGCACTTTCGGAGGAAGAGGCGAGAGGATTGCCTGAGCCTAGGGGCTCAAGACCAGCCTGGGCAGCTTGGTGAGACCTCGTCTCTACAAGAAATAATTTTTTAAAAGTTAGCCGGGCATGGTGGTGGGTGCCTGAGGTTCCAGCTAACTGAAAGACTGAGGCAGAAGGATCACCTGAGCCCAGCAGGTCGACGCTGGGGTGACCGTGAGCATGCCCCCGCATTCCAGCCTGGGTGATGGAGTGAGACTCCAACTCAAAAAAATAAAAATTAACAAAATAAATAAATAAAAAGGGAGGAAATTAGGCTTCCCTGGTCCCTTCCCCTCCCTGTCTGTCGGAGCAGACCGAGCCCAGCTATCTTAGGAGGACTTCCACGCACCCCTCGCTGTGGAAATCTCTGTGGCCCCTCTGGTGCTGTCGAGCAGCCATCGGACAGCCGAAGGCCTGTGTCTTCCGCCCCTGCACAGAGGGTTCTTGTCTGAGGACTCGGGGCGATGCCCTTCACACAGGCCGCAGCAGAGGCAGGTGCTGCTGCTCCGCAGCCGACGAGACACTGGGAAGAGGCTGCCAAGCTTGAAGTCGGGTTGTCTCCGCTCCCACGTCCAGTTTTACTTTGGAAGCACACGTGTGAGCCTTTGTAAAACATGCTTTATTTCACCCAGGTTCCACGTATGCTCTTTTTGAGAGTCCTGTCATTTGGGGTTGCTCAGTTGTTCCTGTCTGGTGCCCTCTGAGGAGCAGCAGGCTGCCTCGGATGCAAACAGAAAATGCTAGCAGGGCATGACATTCCGAACGGGGAGGACCTTCCTGCCGGATGGAGAGCTCAGGACGAGAGTTTGTGTGCAGCAGGAGGTGACGGAGGGTGCCCCTGGGTTCCTTGGCCCCACGCCAGAGCTTCATGACCTAATGATACCCCTTGCTGCATTTCAGTACTTAAATATAAATAGTCCTTCTGCTTAAATAGCGAAGTTTTTTTGCTAGCTGTCCAAAGTACAGATGAAGATGCTTTCAAGTATGTGTGAACACTGTCAAAATGGGGACTAGGATATGCTGCCAATTAACTGTACTGACTGACTGTATAAACATAAGCATTTGAGCCTGAAGGACCTTAGAGCGTCTAGCACAGGACTAGAAAATACAGCATGTGATATTCTGCCAAGGACTTTCTTGTGGAATTTCAACAATCCGCTGTGCCATTTGCCTTTATTCAGCACTGACATTTTTCTTCACTAATAATGCCAAACATGGACTTGGACTCTGTTTAACTGCTATTTACTTGATTTGTTCATTGAGGGTGATTCTCACAGATGATCTAACAATCCGTTTTGTTCTTGTCTTTAGAGAAGTCACATTATGAACTTTACTACACGTTAGACATCACAGCTTCTGTGACTTTAAGGATTTAGCTGGACAGCGTCTTAGACAATTCGATGAGTGGGCACTGGGTGCGTAGGTTGAGGGAGCACTGCCTCTTTGAAGCCAACTTCCGTTCTCTTTCCGTTCTTGGCAACCACTGATCACTTCCCATCCCTCTAATGTCTGTTTTGTACGGTGTTGCAAAATAAATGCCTTAACACATGGCCCTGTGGATCTCACATCCTCCACTTAGAGAAATGCATTTAGGAGTCATCCATGTTGTAGTGCAAATCAGTAGCTCCTTCTTTTGGTTGACAACTGGCATTCTGCTGTATAGAGGCCCCGTGGTTTGTTTAGCCATTTACCTATTGAAGACAATGATTTTTAGCTTTTTGCAAATATGGAGATAGAGGCAGTAAGCAGCCACAAACACGTTTTTGTTTGCACATTAGTATTCACCTTGGTAGAGTAAATACCTAGGACTGGAATATCTAGCTCATATAATAAATTTATGTTTACCTTCACAAGAAACTGCTAAAGTGTTTTCCAAAGTTACTGTACCGTTTTGTGTTTGTTTCCAGTTGATCCCAATCCTCACCAGCAATTGGTCTTTGCAATTTTTGCCTTTTCACCTGTCTCATGGGGGTATGGTATATTCCATAGTCAGTTGCCTTGTTGTTTTTCATGACGTGGCATCCAGTATTTATATTCTTTATCCTTGTATGTAACGTGTTGTTTTTCTTGGGTGCTTTCAAGATTTCTGTTTATCTTTGGTATTATTTCCCCCTTGCTTCAATTAAATGGACATAATTTTGTATTTAAAACCAATAAATGTCTTCAAACTCACCAGTTAGAAACAATTCATCATGGCATTAGAAAAATCCTAAACCACTCCTCAGAACTGACAAAGTTCTGTGTGAGAGGTCATGAAGTAGGGAGAGCAGTGAAAAGCTGTATTCATAACAGAAACAAAGAAAAACATGGGTTTTGGTGCCTATGAACTGGCAATAAAAGTAAGGAGCAAGAGCAGCAGTACTTTACCCAAATTCACAGAGAGTCAGCTGTGAACAGGCATCCTCTCTCCACATGTAGGATTGACGCCACTTCACTCTGAATATTTCAGTCTCTTACTACATCTATAAAGACACCCAAACAGGTCCATTTTTTCCTTCAAATTGTGAGGCATTTATTGCATACCGAGTCTTTTCCTGTGTGTGTGTTCACTTCATGTGAGTGTCAAACAGCCCCATGATTTATGAAGCTAATCCACTAAAATCAATACTGTGATAGCATTTAAAGGGAAAGAAACTTTTTTTTTAAAGTTTGACTTAAGTAGTTTCATTCTTTAATTGAAAATGGAGAAAATAAGCCGGGCTCGGTGGCTCAGCCTGTAATACCGCGCCTTTGGGAGGCTGAGGAGAGTGGATTGCCTGAGCCCACGGGTTTGAGACCTGCCTGGGCAGCGAGACCTCATCTCTACAATAAATCAAAAAGTCAGCTGGGCGTGGTAGCGCATGCCTGTAATTCCGGCTACTTGGAAGGCTGAGGTGGAAGGATCGCCGGAGCCCAGCAGGTCGAGGCTGCGGTGGCCAGGAGTGGCCACTGCACTCCAGTCTGGGCAACAGAGTGAGTCTCCAACTCAAAAAAAAAAAAAAAAAAAAAAAAAAAAGAAAGAAAGAAAATGGAGAAAATAAAATATATTAAGTACAATATAAATACATCTCTGTAGAATTACTCATGTCTCCAAGTTAATTTCTGAGAACCATTCATGAATACAGTCTTAAAATCACTGAGCAGGTGATATAAACAGCATTTTGTAAACTTTAAAACAATAAAATTGTATAATTCTCATATTAATAATAGACAAAAAGAGGATTTGTAAGGGGAAATTTTGAACCCAGCATACATGAGATGTATAAGAAATTAATTCAATGTACAATAGAGATACGAATATTGCTTTGAGAATCTGTGAAGTTTCCAGTGTGCTAGAAAATCATCAAGTCTTCTTAAATTATCTGTTTCAATCCACTGTTTCCTTTTCCTTCTTAAGATAGGTACACACACGCATTTCTTCCTCTGTGGTTCTTGCACCTAAAATTTTTAAACTTTCTGTATTTGTATATTGTATTTAGTGCAAACCGAAACAAAAATCTGTCTGTTCAATTTTCCAGAAAGAGGGCAAGTGCAAAGAAAAATACTGGGTAAAATTTTACAAATACTGATTCAGGATTTAATAAGTATGGCTTATAAATACACTTCCATATAGTCTTTATTCTAACCGTCATAATATCCCAGTAGTTACAAAAAGTAGAAAATAATTTTTAAAAATAGTAACTGTGAGAACAATATTCTCTAAAATATTAGCAGTTTAAATTTTTTGGCAAAAGAGATTACTAGGGAAGTCATTCCACTATGTTACCCAATAGAATATTATTTTTATCTAACTACAATCTTGGATAAGATGAAATAGTTTAACATTGGTGGCCAAATATTTTATTCATTGAACTTCAGTGGTAAGACATTAAAACCATTCTGTTTTATCAATTAAAATATTAAGCAAGCAAATAGTCTAAATAAAATATCCTAAAATCCACTATATCCTGGTCAAAACACAGTAACAAGCACTCAAGAGGCATTATTTTTCTTCTGATATAGTAATCTCAGCATTATAGTTTCTCCATTTTTTAAAGAATGAGGCTGATTGTTTACTGAACATTGCTTAGAAATACATTTACAGGCTGGGCTCAGTGGCTCAGCCTATAATCCCAGCACTTTGAGAGGCCGAGTCCAGTGGATTGCCTGAACCAGCGGGTTCAAGACTAGCCCAGGCAACTTGGCAAGACCTCATCTCTACAATAAATGAAAAATTAGCCATGCATGGTAGCACACACCTGTAGTTCCAGCTACTTGGAAGGCTAAGGTGGAAGGATCACCAGAGCCCAGCAGGTCGATGCTGGGGTGGCCGTGAGTATGCCACCATGCTCCAGCCGGTGATGGAGTGAGACTCAAACTCAAAAAAAAAGGAAAGGAAATACATTTACAACTTTTCAGACAGAAGTTACCTTCACTTTTCTCTAATGCCTATGAAAATGTTTTTATTTCAATCACATCAAATAATACTCAAGTCTTGTGCTTCATTCTACTGTAAATATACGTCAATATTTTAACAAACTGACCAGTTTTTTCCACTTAAGCAGTGACATGATTTTTTAAAAATCAGAATTCTTCTTTCTTACTTTAATACAGGAGAATAATGCTCTGAACACTATTGTATACTTACATGCATCATCGTTTTATAATTAAAACACAAAGAACATCATTATTTAGATTTTCTTCAGGGTATTTGCCTTTAAACTTCCATGGAAAGATTGACATTAACATTGTCCCTCTAATGTAAAATGACCTCTTACGGCTCTGTTGCAGGAACAGTAGACTGCACTCTTGCATATAAACACTAGGAACTGAGCCGTAGTGTCCACTGATTTGAGACTTAGTAATATTTGCTTTTTGAAAATCTTAAATACTGTCAAGACAATGGAATCATTCACTGAAGTATAATTATACTTTGAGAACACCAATATTCTCGTTTCTTTGAAGCATACAGGTAAATGAGTTACCTAATTGCTTTGGCTTTAGATTATTCTCTATAATAAACACTCTGGCTTTGTAAAAATCTGAGAGTGCGCTTTAGTCCTTTCTTGTGTGAAACCTCTAATCATTCAGACTTCAGTTTTTGTTAAATGCCTCCTCATAGTTATTGCATCTGCCAAGTTTATTTCCTTATGAACTCTCTGGTGATTTCTATCTTGAATATTTTGGGTAAAACTCTTTCCATACTCATCACACCTATAGATGTATCTTTAGTACAGATTCTTCCATATCAAGTAAGGGTTGGGCACCGTTGAAATAACTTGCCACATTCTTTGCATTTGTAGGGTTTTTCCAGTATGTGTTCTTTGATGTTGTTTAAGGTTTGAAGACTGGTTAAAGAATATGCCATATTTTTTACATATGTAGAGTTTCTCTCCAGTATGAATCCTCTAAAGCACAGTAAGACTTGAAAAATGAGAAAAGGATTTGCTACAGGCTTTTACATTTCAAAAGTTTTCAGTATGAATTCTCTGATGTTTAGTAAGATTTGAACTGAGTAAAGGCTTTGCCACGTTTTTTACATTTGGAGGTTTTCTCTCCAGTATGAATTCCCTTGTGCACAATAAGACCTAAACTGGGTCTCTCCTGGGCATACCAGGAAGACTACTCACCCTATATATCTGTCATGCTAATGGGCACATCCTTTGTCCTGAAGGCTGCAGGGATGTGACATCATCCTATCTGCATCTAAGAAGACTCCTTCCCACCATATTGTGGAAGGTATATTGGGGGGACAAGACACACACGTTAATTAGGAGGCTGTGATGTCCTCGAGAGACATGATGTGGCATGGACTAGGGTGCAGTGGGGATGGAAGGAGGGAAGTGGAGATATTGGGAGGTGTTCAGGAGGCAGCATCACAGAACTTGTAACTGGCTGAGTGTTGGCCGTGGTGCTAGGAAGAGGGACAGGTCAGAGGGTCCCACCCAGAGATGTGACTTGGGCCACTTGAGGACATCGTGGTGCCATTCGGAAAAATATCGAGGGCATGGGAGGAAGACATTGGGGAAGCAGTGAGGGAAGATGAGTTAAGGGACAAGCTGAATTGAGGAAGCTTGAGATAAATGAGGTGTCTAGTGAGCAGCGGAGACGTTGCTTAGGATGGAGGCTCGGTTTGCTGCCACAGAAAACCACGTCCCCAGCAGGCATCTCTTTCTCTCTCCGGCAGTCGTCTGGGTGTGAACCCGTGGATGGCGTCGGTGGCTCTGTCATTTCTGGCATATTGCCTTCGTCTCCAGTCTACAATGGAGTCCCTCTCATGTATTTTGGGGGGCCAGGGGAAGGGAAAGACAGAGGGACACAAACCTTCCGTCGAAATGCAGAGCTTGGAAGCTGCACATACCACAGCACTTACATGTGTTGCCAGCCTAGCCACATCTACATCCAGCCACAGGGGTGCAGGAAACACCATCCTTGTGGTGAGTGACCAGGCGCCCGGCTGAAATCCTGGGGCACTGTTACCTGGAGGGAAAAATAAAGAACAGATGTTGGAGACATGATATATCTCCGCCCCAGATATCCAGGACTGGTGCTCAGGAGAGAGAGCTGGAGATAAACATTTGGAAGTGGCTATAACGGTTAATAAAGTGATGAAAGAAAGAAGAACACCTCAAGAGCAGCCCAGGACAGAGCCCAAACACCACCAGCAGAAGGGCCTGCAGGAAGAGGAGCCCACATGGATATTGCCCGCAGTAGTCATGAAGGGAGGAGGAACATACCCTGCCCTGGGTCCCACAGACTGCAGCAAGAGCTTACGAGCCCTGCTTTCGCGGGGGTGCAAGCCAAGAGTAGGAGAGCCAGTGTGGAGGTTCGTTGCTTCTCTGGCCTCCGCTTAGTGAAAAGTGCAGCCAACTGCTCTATCTGGAAGGCGGTCTTCTGAGAGGGTGTGTGTACCACTGCAAATCCAGACAGTCCTCGGGCATTTCTAGACCGGGGTGAGGAAGGGAAGGGGAGGACCCAAGAATTCATCCACCGTCTCTTCTATCCCATCAACAAAAGCTTCACGGCACAGGGTGGTAACTCCTCCATACCTTCAGGGTTATTGCAGCCTCCTGCATCTCGGGGACCACAGGGAAGCCCCAGGACACATGAAGCAGGGGTGAGGTGAGGCCGGTCAGATGTGCCCACAGGAAGTTAGTCAAAGCCCCCACAGAGTTGGCCAGCCACTGGCTCAGCTAGGCAGAAGTGATCAGTTGAGGCTGAGAGGATCTGCTGTGTCACATAAAGGGTGTGAGTGTCCAGGAGTGATTCCAGAAGGCAGCTGTGGCAAACAGTGTCACATTCTGCAGAAGTACAGTTAGACGACGACCAGGAAGTACCTGTTGGATTTAGGATGAGGGTAGGTGTCTGAGGATCCCGGAGACTGCTGTGTCCATGGACTGGTGGTGACAGAGTGTGGATATTCTGGGATAAGGAGGGAGTGGGAGCGAGGACACCGAGGCAGTGAAAATAACTGGCTCAGGAAGTCTGGCTAACAGGGAAAAGGAGAGATGGCAGGTGAGACCGAGTGAGGCTTCTTTTGCGGGGGCACAAATGAGCACCGGAGTGCTGGCAGGAAGGAGTCGGGAGGCAGGGAGAGAGAAGAGAAGGAACCATGGATAAGCTAATGGTCCCAAGAAGGCCAAACTGTAGCATCCAGAGTGCAGATGGTAGATTGACCCTAGATGGGAGGGGGAGGTGCCTTCCACTGTGACAGGAGGGCAGGAGGAGAGAGCCATGCAGACCCTAATAGGTGGTTACACATGGCATTAGGAATCTGGGGGGATTCTCCAGCCAGAAGCTTCTGTTTTGTTAGTGGGAATCAAGGCCATTTACTGAGATCGAGGAGGCGGAGGGGTTAGAGGCCTCAAGAGAATAGAGAATATTTTCAATGGCTGCTTTAGAGAATGGGAGAGAGAGCTGACCAGAGAAACATGGCAGAATTGAAGACCTGCGGGGCTGGAAGGGGTGGTAAGCACAGCGTGTGGTGTCACCAGCAGGCACAGTCCTGTCCTCTTGTTCCCGTGTTTCCAGCAGCGAGGCTTCTAGCTGTCTCCATCAGGGCTGGTGGCTTTTGCCAGGTGCCAGAGGCAGAAAGTTGAAGATCAAGGGAACTGGAGACGCCAGCAAGAGAGCAGTGAGGATGGAGGGTCAGGGTGCCTGTGGTGGGGTGGAAGGAGGCGCACGCAGGCGACAAGCCCATCTGAGTACTCATCAGTTCACTTCCTGAACACAACTCTGAGTGCAGGGCTGGCTTCTCATGTGAGACAGAACTCACGCTCATCTTTCTCCTTCCCTTTCGTCTGGCAGAGGGTCTTATTTCTGGAGGAAGTCAGGAGACTCTCTCAAATGGATAAATGAATGAGTTCATTTCCAATTATTACCACCTTGACTTTAAAATTCAGTGAACGACTATCGGGCACAAATGAGAACAGCACCCTGAGTGCTCACAAGTGGGACTTAGAGACTTAGGCACCTACCCTTGCCTTTCAGCACGTGTTGATAAATTCCGTTTTCCTGGTTTGGCTGCGTTAAACTCACATTTGAGAAGGAGGATAACATAGGCTCCGTATAGCCTGTGACAGTGTACTATTTTTAAAATATATAGTTGTCTTCTCAGGCTATGGTACAATAGGCATAATTATTTATACTTTTTATATTAATATCTTAGATTATATAAATTGTATCATAAATTATGTCATGATTTATGCAGATTGTTTAAAAATAGTTAGATAAATGTTCTCAAGTCATGACATTCAAATTCATTTATTTTTTCATCAAATTCTATTTTCCTCTAAGGAACTGAGAATCAAATATCATTTTGTGCAAGAAATCACAGCCTGGTGTGAACATGAGTCAGATGTCTCTGAACCTCTTGAACTGGTGCCAGCTGTGCTATCAAGTCCAAGTACAGTGAGCCTGTGGACACTTGAAAGAAGTAACCCGGATCGTCATTTCAAAGCAAGTAGAAGGCTTGGTCACTGCACAGCAATGTGGTGGACTTTGCATTCATGTAGTGCGATTGGGTCAACTGGATAAATCAAGTGGCTTTATGCACATATACACACAGCTTATCTTGTTATAACATCTTTCTGCATATACAATTACCTTGGAGTAGTGATTTGCATCTCAAAAAGATTCTCTGTGGCTGGGTTTCCCAATAAGCTTATTTTAAATATCAAGTGTTCTGGGAGCTTTTACCAACATGGTTTAATTTTTCAAAATTTGATTTGCACTTACTACTTTAAGATATGCCTATTGCATAAAAAGGACAGTAATGACTTTTTGCTATTACTTTGATGTCCCACTGGAACCTCAAAAGACAAGAAACTGCAAGATATGGAAGGTGAGCTGATCATACCTGAGGCAACATTACCCTAAGCAAAGGGTAGGAGATATAGTAGACCCACAGGAGTCAGCTGTTTACATAGAACTGGATCAGAGAGAAATTCCATGACAGATGCCCTGGTGATAATGCGTGCCTTTGTTGAGAAAGAGTTCAAAGACACAAGGTGCCACTGGGCAGACCATTTTTAGCGTACATCTCCAGGTCCAAGATCAAGAGCTGTTGGACAGGCATACCCTCGAACCGGCAGTTTTTGAAAAATTGCCTTAGGAGAAGTGAAACTCTAGCTGGGCTCGGTGGCTCAGCCTGTAATCCCGTGCCTTTGGGAGGCTGAGGTGAGTGGATTGCCTGAGCCCGCGGGTTCGAGACTCACCTGGACAGGCGAGACCTCATCTCTACAATAAATCAAAAATAGCCGGGCATGGTAGCGCGCGCCTGTAATTCCAGCTATTCGGAAGGCTGAGGCGGAAGGATCGCCGGAGCCCAGCAGGTCGAGGCTGCGGTGGCCGGGAGCGGCCACTGCACTCCAGTCTGGGCAACAGAGTGAGACTCCAACTCAAAAAAAAGAGAGAAGTGAAACTCATAAAGTCTTCAAAATGGACAGCTCCAAGAGAGGCACTTCTATCTGCTAGGTGTTATTTATGTCTCAGTTTCGTTTTCACTGTTTTAGGCAATGGGGATCCATGGTGACCAAGCAACCAAAGTCCTCTTAGAGTTTATATTCTCATTAGGGAGACAGAACAACAACAAAAGTAAAGGTATATAGTAAATCATTAAAAACGTGATGCTTATTACAACAGGATAATATTGGCATGGCAAGGGATTAACACGTGCTGGTCAAGGAAGATCCTTGGGGAGATGACACCTAAGCCAAGATGTGGACAAGGAGGCACCACTCAAATTACAGGCAGGGCAAAGCATGCTTCAGAGAGAAGGAACTGCATGTGCAAAGGCCCTGAGGGAAGAAGAGAACTTGGTCTGTTTGAGGAATGGAGAAGAGACCTGTACGGCTAGAGCATGGTAAGTGGAGGGGAAGTGCGGTGCGGGGTGAGATTCAAAAGGGAAAATGGCAGCAGAGCAGCACATGCACGGACTCGAGGAGGAGGGCGAGGCGCTCCCCTCCTTGAACCCTCCGAAGCGGCTGTGTTAATGCTCATGTCAAGCCCTGAGCAGAGGACAGAGGAGGTGGAGGTCCCAGAGCGTTCTTGACAACTGCAGGGAGCTGAGCAACGAGTGCTCGAAGCAGCTCAGTGTGAGGGCTGCTTTGCTAAGACACGCTCTGTGGCAACCAAGAGAAGAGAGTGCATGCCCTTAGTGTTTCCTCTAATGAGTGATAATGGCTCACTTTTTTAACTTAGGGAAAATAATTACAGTTGACCTTCCGGATGTATCCTCGGGTTCCGCCTGCGTGGACTCAACCAGCTATGGCTCAAAAATTCTCAGGGAAAAAAATGGATGACTGTGTCCATACTGAGTTACGTAGATCTTTTACAGCTTATCATTATTCCCTAAACAATAAAATATGACAATTATTTACATAGCATTTACATTTTAGTAGGCATTATAAGTCATCTAGAGATGATTTGAAGCACGTGGGAGGGTGTGTGTAGGTTAAATGCAAGCGCAACATCATTTTGTATAAGGCACTTGAGCACTCAGAGACTGGGTATCCTGGAACCAACGCCCGTGGATACTGAGGGATGGCTGTACCTCTGCTTACAGCACAGGTCTTGGCCTTGAAAATACAACCACATGCAGCCATGGTCAGGCAACAGCGTAAGAGACCATCAAGGTTCACAACTCAAAAGAATGTCTCTGTGTTTAGAATCTGGTGCTTAGGGTCCCAAATTTCAAGCCTCTCAAGCTGTTTTTTCAGCAGTAACTTTCTGCAGGAGCCCTCATCTTTCACATCTTTTACTGACATGATGAATCCTACATAAAACATGTAAAATCCAGGCACTTGTCCTTGCCACTTGAAAAATGCTGTCTTTAAAGACTTAAATGTGGCGTTACCACCTTAATAAATATTCATAATAAACAGACATTTTTGTTTCCTAAGACTTTTGGATTCAGTGCATTTTAACCTTTTTCTGAAAACAGAAATTTAATGTTCTAGTTTGACATCTTTAAATCATACAGAGAATGTTAAAAAAGCCATATACTTGTATTTAAGTTACAAATTAATTTTCCCAGTAGCTTATTTTTCATTTTACAGCTAAATAAGGTGAGAGAAAATGGCTAAAACATTGATTATTGTCTGTATAATGCATGAAAGCATAACCAAACATAGATCTCAAATGTGTTGATTCCGTTCCTTCCCTTGAATGTCCTTTCTTGTGACCTGGGTACCAATGTCAAAGAAATCAGTAACAACTCGACCTATATAAGAGTCTTGAAAATTGACAAACTGTGGACTGTTTAAAAATTGCAAATGATAGGGTTTGTAGGGGGTTGGGAGAGGAGGAGGTAGTGAAAACAACACATCGTGTGAACCTCACAAACGGAACACAGAGTTGCAATTTCCCAAAACACTAACACTCTGCTCTGACAGCATCCTGTTACTAATTGCTTTGCTGCCAATATCTGCTTTCCCAAGACTGCATCCCAAAGCTATGTGACTAATCGTATCCTGGTACTGACTCTTCCTGGTTCTGACTATCAAGGTTTGCTTTCCTAAGGCTGCATCTCAGAGACAAGCGAGTAACAACATCCCTGATAGTGACTGGTTTAGGGCAGACATCTGCACTTCAAGGCCATGGGACCAGCAGCCTGTAACAGTGCCCACATCTGCATCTCAAGGCAGGCGACTGACAGCTCAAACTCCCTAAACTGCTTCTTGGAGCCCAGTAAGCCTGAACTGGGGTGTTTTAAGTGGCCTGCAAGAGAACAAAGGCTGCTGGTTTCTCTCCATAGAGCCAGCCCCCCCCACCCCTTTTTTTCTTTAATAAACCTTTTAATCGCTGGCAGTTCATCTTTTCCTTTTCGGCACGTGTTCCAGTTCTCGCTCACGTGTGGGAGCTAAGCTGAGGGTCTGCAGACGCACACAGGATGGTGTCATGGAAATCGGAGACGCAGAAGCGGGAGGATGGCAAGGGGCGAGGAATCAGCAAGTGTCCATTGGAGATACAGTGTGCACTAATGGGGCTTATGGGTACACTTAAGGCCCAGAATTCTTCAGTGCTATTCAAAGCAGCCATATAACCGAAAACCGTTCGTATCCCTAAAGCTCCTGAAATGAATAAAATTCAGAATTTTAAGAAAAATCATTGTGATTTGGTGAATCACTCTTTTCTCTCTGAGTCAAATCTCAGATACCACAGAAATGTCATTAATCAGTAGCAGTTCCATCTGTTTGGGCGGATTTACCTCTTTTGGTTCACTAGGTGACCAGATCATGACCCAAGCATTTATTTTCTAACTCCCCGAGGCTATGAGGGCATAAAATAGACCAATCATACAAGTGAAGTCAATCTCTTCTTTAAAAAAAGTATCAAGCCGAGCACGGTGGCTCAAGCCTGTAATCCCAGCATTTTGGGAGGCTGAGGTGAGAGGACTGCCTGAGCTCATGGGTTCAAAACTGGACGAGACCTCTTCTCTACAACAAGTCAAAAAATTAGCCGGGCATGATAGCGTGCATCTGTAGTTCTGACTTCTTGGAAGGCTGAGGCAGAAGGATTGTTGGAGCCCAGCAGGTCAACACTAGGGTGGCTGTGAATGTGCCTGTGCCACTGCACTCCAACCTGGGCGATGGAATGAGACGCCAACTTTAAAAAAAAAAAAGTTTCACAACGATTGCTCCTATGTATGATGGCTGCCTTAGTCAAATTTCAGGTTCATCCCAAGGGATGATTCCTGTCTCCCTCCACTCCCCTCCCTTCCCTAAGAGCCCACTGTTTTCTCATTGACGGTCCCATGACATTTAAATACCCTCTTCTGTAACTTACTGTGCTTTCTGATTCTGGTATGTGTTGATGCTACCTCTTCCCTCAGTAAGTGATTATCCTGTTGAGAAGAGGAATCCCATAGAGCTTGGCACAATGCCTGGGATGTAAGCAACACCCGATAGATACTGACTGAAATACCAATTATGCAACAAATTCATATCAGTTGAAAATCCAGTAGAGATGGTTCCTTGGGCAGTGGCACCCTTGTTCTACCTTGAATCTACAAACTTTGTGTAAGTTAAAAGAGCAACATGCAATACAACCGAGTATTTATTAGAAAGGTGGCTTATGTGCATCAGGGAGTTTAGGATTGAGAAGGGTTGTTTATATAAGGTCATCATATTCCCAAACCGTGAAACCTATTCCAACTTACTCTGCTTTCAACACATACACAATATAACACAACATGCACAGAATGTAGCAGTGTGCATTGCAATATCATAACCATCTGTATATTTAACTTCCTAACTTATTTTTTATCTCTGTTTCCCCTCACCAGGATGTATGCTCAATGAGGGCAGGAATATTTGGGTCTGCGGTGTTCACTGCTACATCTCTGTGCCTAGAAGAGTGCCTGAGTGCAGTAGGTGCCCAATAAATGTTTGTTAGATGAGGGAACACCCGCATGAGATAAATGAAATAAGCATGGTGCTCTTAAGGATTTCAGAATTGTGTTCATTTGGCTGATATCTTTTTTAAAATGTTTTCTGTGTCTACGGGTGTTAGGAAGCCTAAAGAAAACCAAGACATTTTGTTGTAGCAAGTACAATTCTAAATAATAGTATAGCGCAACAGAACACTCGGGCAGTACTAAACATGATGTTCTCAATAAATCAGTAAGTTAGTGTGTATCACTAGTTCAAATAGGGAGGAGTGCTGTCCTACGGTATCCCGAATACATCTTAGGACTGTGGGAAGCACACACCCAAAAGAGCTGTTGTAGCGGTCTTGACCTCCAGGAAGAAGAGCGGGGCTCTCAGTGTAAAAGAAGCCCTCTACCTGCTGGACACGGGTGTTTAAGGCTGCAGGGAGCAATGCTGCAGCGTTGCCACCCAGGGTAGAAGTCAACAAAGTATGGCCTGCTTTCTATGGCCCAAGCTTAAGAGCAGTCTTTAGGTATTTTTTTAACAGGTCACAAAGGAAACAGACAAAGCTTGTGTCTGTGACACAGAAAACCCCAAATATTCTTTTACAGAAAAATTTGACTTGGGCCCTTGGTCCCTATTGTTTTCAGCTCCCAGAGTCAGTGTTTCTTCTAGGTCTGTCGCATAGACTCTGCGCATTTCTCTTTCCATCAAACCCATCACGTAGGAGGATTTGTGAACCAAACGAGAGAGGCCACCAGAGTCAGGCAAAGGATCTTCTTCTCATTCCCCATGAACACTGGCTAAGCACAAGATCCAGTCCTATCTCTCTGAAGGAATATGAGACAGTTGGGTAAACTGAGGAAGGAAGTCTCAGGATGAGATTTTGCAAATGTTACAAAGAAACTTACTGATAGCAGCAGAGAGCTGTAAAAGCTGGTGAGCCAGCTGTCAAACTTTTGCAGTGAACAAAAAGGCCGGGTGCAGTGCCTCACACCTGTCATCCCAGCACTTTGGGAGACGGAGGCAAGAGGACTGCCTGAGTCCTGGGATTCAAGATCACTGGGCAGCTTGGTGAGCCCTCGTCTCTACAGTAAATCAAAAAATTAGTCTAATGTGGTAGTGCACACCTGTAGTTCCATGGAAGTCTGAGGCAGAAGGATCACCTGAGCCCAGGAGGTCAAGGCTGCGGGAACTCCAGCCTGGGTGACCTGACTCAAAAAAAAAAAAAAAATGGTTAACCATCTGTTGCTAGTTAACTAACTTTATCTTAAAGGAACAAGACAACACCATCAATCAGCGACTTCACAAACCTCTGGAAATGTCCTCCTGCAAACTAATACAAATTGCCCAGACACAGTTCCCAGGCCCACTAAGTCCTAACACCCCTCATAAAAACATCCCTCTGGCCCTTGCCTTCTGCAGACAGCGCTTAGCAAACAGCAAACACTCTCAGCTGCCTGCCCACTGTGCCCTTCGCAATGTCTCCCCTTTAGTAAATCTGCCTTTCTTAATCCGTAACTGTCTTGGTGAGCACTTTCACCCCTGCGACTCCAGCCACACCAAACCACAGCCCCACAAAGCAACTTCTCCATAGCAGCTCCTGGAAAAACACATTCGTGCTCCCTGCAGAACCAGAAGAGAGAAATGCTGATGAAAGTTCCTCAAAAGGGTGATTTTAGCTAGAAAATGATCTTATTTGAGTCAAAACACCAAAAAAAGTCCGCTAAGAAACAGTTTAGAAATTTTTTCTCAAAACTTTGATGAGAGTCTGTGGAAATAGAATTGAATGTGTTGGTGGGAACACCCTGTTTCTTCTTAGTGAATTAAAATGAAGAGAGGAATGTAGGAAGGAGCTCTTGGCAAATGGCAAGACCAGTGAATTCATGTATGACCGTGTTCATTGGGTTCTTTTTGACGGCCGTCCTGATGGGTATTTCTCTGGCTCTGAACCATTAATGCTGTCATAACACAAGGCTTTTCTTCTTTTCCTGAAGCTGCTTAAGCCTTTCTGGACTCCAGCAAGTGACCTGTGTATCAGCTGTGAAGAGGGCCATCTTTTAATGGTTAATGGAGACACCAGAAGGTGATGGTGCTTCATACGATAGAAGAGGCACCACCACTGGGTGAGAAACTGCTCTGTTTCATATTCCCAGAAATGTAGATGTGGATGTTGGTTTGGCTTTCCCTGTGGTTTCCCCTTCTTGGAGACATCTGTGGTTCCTTCTTCTCCTGCATCCTCTGTAAGGTGCTCCTTACAGCTGGCTAACGTGACTGATACTACCATGCTCTTGGCATTCTGCCATCAATTTATAGCATGTTTCATGTAATCCTCAGAATAATGCTATGAGGAGACACACTTGTATCTCCACAATGCAGATGAGGTCAGGAAGCTCCCCTAAATTCACATGAACTGTGGAACTGGCACCTGAACCCAAGCACTAAGACCGAGTCCTCAGCTGCTGTGAGGCCCCTTTCCTGCGCATGTGCCCGTTCTGCTTAGTAGGCTCACCATGCCCTTTCCTGCACACCCCTCCCCACCCAGCCCCCTTTCTTTCTCCATGATGACCATCTCTCTCTCTGTTTTTGTTTTTGTTTTTGAGTTGGAGTCTTACTCTGTCGCCCAGGCTGGAGTGCAGTGGCTTGCTCATGGCCACCACAGCCTCGACCTGCTGGGCTCAGGCAATCCTTCTGCCTCAGCCTTCCAAGCAACTACAGGTGCATGCTACCACACCCAGCTTGTTTTTTTATTTATTGTAGAGATGAGGTCTTACCGAGTTACCCAGGCTGGTCTCAAACCCCTGGGCTCAGGCAATCCTCTTACTTTGGCCTCCCAAAGTGCTAGAATTACAGGCGTGAGCCACTGCACCCAGCCGACCATCTCTTCTAAGCCCAATAGTCATCTTGAAGATTTGATTCCTGTTGCTTGGCTAGAATTTCAAAGAGAACCTGCTCTGTTTTCCCTCAGATCTAGTATCTATTTCCTGGTCCCATCAGCTGCGGCTAAGAGTGGGCCTGGGCCACAGGAGCCAATGTCCACGCGCTGAGAGGCAGATGTAGACCTTGAAAGGAGAGGGCCTCTCCAGGGCAGGCTCCCCAGACTGTCAACCGCACTCTTTATTCCAGCTGCTCTTACTATTCCACACCTTGAGTTCTGTAACAACCCTAGAACCGACTTCATTGATCCAAACCCGTCAAGCTCATTCCTGCCAAACTGCCCTTTCTGAAGACTGCTCTGCCTTGATTTCACTGCAATCTGATCCCACCTGCTCCACTAGTATTAGTTCCTGCCACAACCCAGAATGAGTTGTTTGGGGTTTTTTTGCTTGTTTTTTTGTTTGTTTGTTTTTTTGTTTTTGAGTTAGAAAAAACTCACTCCGTCGCCCAGACTGGAGTGCAGCGGCCCCTCCCGGCCACCGCAGCCTCGACCTGCTGGGCTCCGGCGATCCTTCCGCCTCAGCCTTCCAAGTAGCTGGAACTACAGGCGGACGCTACCACGCCCGGCTCATTTTTTATTTATTGTAGAGATGAGGTCTCACCAAGTTGCCCAGGCGGGTCTCGAACCCGCGGGCTCAGGCAATCCGCTCACCTCGGCCTCCCAAAGGCGCGGGAGTTTTTGATCCAGCCAGTAATCTCTTCACTCACAGGCAGGCTCCTAGCTTGTTCCCTTGCCACTTGTCCTCTCTGAATCTCCCCTGCAGCAGGTTTCCCTAGCTGCAGTATCCCTCACCTACTCTCTGTCCCATCCCTAGCTCACCTCCCCAGTGAAACTGAGGCCCTCAGGTTTGACTGTCCTGCCTCACCCCTGCTGTGCCCTTCACTCCTGCTGTGCCCTCCAGGCTTGCTCCCCTCTCTAATCAAGCGCCAGGGAGCCATCCCAGGAGCTCTCCAAGAAGGAAGCCTCCTCCTGGCCTGCCTTCCCACAATTCTTCTTCAAAATTAATCCAGCTCCTCCCACACAGGCCTTTAAAAAATTCTCATCGTGCCTGTGCTCTCTGCAAATTCTGTCCGCGGCATTTACAGCTTCCTTTGTCTGGAATGGCCTTCTCTTCCTTGTCTCCCTGGTGGAATGATCCTCCTTTGTGACACCTTCCCCATGCTCCGCTTAACTTTCAGGCAGAAGTAGGCATGCCTGTCTGGGATCCCACGGGACTCACACCTCGGTTAGAGCCTCATCCTCTGCTATCAAAATGGCCCTCGAGCCTGTCTGCCTTTTCCATCAACTGTCACACTTTGAGGTCAGGAACTGTGTCTCTTACACGTTCTTTGGCTCCAACATCTTGTTCCACATATCGCTACAAAGCAAACAAGCACCTATTGTGCTTGTACAATGAATTTTAAAACAATATTTCTCATTTCCATTTTCCTATTCACTGCTACTATATTTTATACACTTGGACTTAATCCTGTGTCGTCTTACATTATTCACTATTTGCTTCCTCATACTATTTGTTATGATTTTCATGGTACATTAAAAGTATTTTGAAATCCGTATGTATCAAGTCTCTACAATGTGGAAGACACCAGGCAAGGAGTCTTGGAGGTTACATAGATGACAAATACATAGTCTTATAATTCCATCCTCAGAGGACTTAGATTTTGTTAAGGAGGATGAGACGCGTAGACAAATAGTTGCAGCCAGGTAGATTAATATGATACCATTAAGAAAGAGCTTCACAGAGTGCTTTGAGGATTCAGATTAGAGAAACGGTCCTCATTAAGTCATTTTGAAAATTGCACTTGAATTGAGCCTTAAAGGACTGGGTTCACTGGCAGACAAGTGGGTGGACGCGAAGTTCGGCAGTGGTGTCTGCATGGCCGAGAAGACATGAGAACGCTGAGAAACAAGAAGTGGCTCGATCTGTCTGAGCCCTGGCGTGTCACGAAAGAGCAGCAGGGGACGAAGACCATCCCTGCCATATCTGGTCTTGCGTGAGCAGCTAAGGGGTGTGTCTGAATTCAGCAGAGAGTGGGCAGATGCAGGGAAGTTCCCCAGCTGGAACTGTGCTTGGGCGGGTTCATCTAGCCACAGTTCAGGAGACGAAAATCCCAGAAATGGGTGACGACCAGCAGCAAGCTCCTGGACCAGGCCAGGAGCCATTGGAACCTGGACTTGGGGAGGAGTGAGCCGCCTTCAAAGGAAAGGACGGTGCTCTTTCACATCCAGCAGAATGTCAGCCATATAGAAGGCAGTAAGCAAGCAACTTGATGGATGCCACCTGAGCCTTTGATTTTACGGTTCTCGTAGATTGAATCGGTAATATGCTTTCTATTATTTTCCCCAAGGACAGCATTTCATTAATAACGATGTTACTGTAGAAAGCTTTTTACTTTCTCTTTGTTCATTGTAATATATTTATTGAGGCATAAAGGTATATTCCATAAAACGCACACGCCTCAAGTATACTATGCGATAACAGTATAGGTTTGGTTTGTTGCTTTTTTCCTCTGGCCTCTTAAAACCTCTGATAATGCTTTTCTAAAAAATAAATTCACGACCTAACTCTGTGTTAGTTACATAGATCTCATGATTCAGAACTTAAAAACAACTCTGATTTACATCAGCGACTATGACTAAGCAACTTTTATTGTTTATTGTTCTGCTGTTCTTCCAATTATGTGTTACCTGCCTTACCTTGTTTTTCTTTTCCAAAAGACAGAAGAAATCTTATCAGTCCAATTGCCTCGGTCTGTCAGAAGGAGGGCCACTTGCTTCTGGAATTGGAATCTCTTTTTCTTCAAAATTAATTGCTTTCAAGAAAAGACACATTTTTCATTTGCTGCCATTTGCTACTGAGTTACATTCTGCAATATCAGGTCTGTTCAATTACTAATAAAAATTGTTTCCTCTTTGGATGCTATTATTAAAATGTTTATTAAGAAGGATTTGAAATATACACAAAAGGGAGGGGACAGGATATGAACTACCACCTCCCTGTCTTACTGGAACAAACAAAAGTGGATTTTAAAAATTGATTCCCCGCCTCCAGTGAAAAAACAACTAATATCTGTAACCCAATTGCATACGCATTTCTTCATTTACTGAGTTAGGTTGTCAGACTTGAGTTTGGAACCTTCTGTCTAAGCTCGGCTCAGACTCTTGTGAGCTCCCATTTAGCTTACACGTAGCATATTGTTGCTGTTATTAGAACTGGTATTAATAACCTCTGTTGACTTGGTGCTTGCCTCGTGCCAGACACCAAGCCAAGAGCTTTACTTAGTATCATCTTATTGGCCCTAACAGCAACCTTATCAAATAGAAGCTATCGACATCTTCCTTAGGCAGACAAAGGAGCCAAGTCTTGCAGAGTTCACTGGCAAGTAAGTAGGGAAGCTGGGGCCTGAATTCAGGCGTGTCAGACTTCATAGTCCTTGCTCTCACTTATTAGCATAACACAGCCTCAGCATCAAAGTATCAAAGAAGTTGAACCATATTTTTCCATGTTGTGGTTATCAGTGTAACCAACGATAAGGTGTGGAACTGACCTAGACTGCGAACTCGGATCTAGTCGTAGCTGTCCCAAGGCCACTGTTAGCTTTGTCTGTTCTGTTGCCACAGGTCACAACTCCAGGACCCTGAGGGCAGTGAGGCATTAACATCGGAGTGAGGGATGTAGTTCACGCTGCATAAACGGTCTGGAGCACAGAGATCACTTAGCTTGTGATTCCCTCCCCCAACCTTGCAGGGTCCCTCCCCCTCTTCCCTCCTACATTTAGTCTGTTTGTGTGGCCTTTTGAGTTTAGTCCTCTTCAAGACCACCCGTGGTGTCTGTTTAACCTGTTTTATTTTCATTTTCATTTCTAGAGACAAGGTCTTGCTCTGTCCCCCAGGCAGTCGTGTGATCATAGCTCACCATGACCTTGATCTCCTGGGCTCAAGTGATCCTCCTGTCTCAGCCACATGAGCAGTGGGACTTACAGGCACACGCCACCGTGCCCAGCTAATGTCTTTATGTTTCATCTTTTGTAGAGACAGGGTCTCGCGCTGTCACCAGGATGCTCTTGAACTGGGCTCAAGCAGTCATCCCGCCTCAGCCTCCCAGAGTGCTGGAATTATGGGCATGAGCCACCGCACCAGCCAAGAAAGCTTTCTGGGTGAAAAGGTATAGCAATAAAGACACTTTCTTGTTTTTAATGACAGATATCTGGATTACAATTTTGCAAATATATAGAGAGTAGAAGAGAGTCAAGGGTTCGAGACCAGCCCAGGCAACTTGGGGAGACCTTGCTTCTACAATAAATTAAAACAACAGCTAGGCATGGCAGCGCATGCCTGTAGTTCCAGCTACTTGGAAGGCTGAGGCAGAAGGATCGCTGGAGCCCACCAAGTCAGCGCTGGAGCCCAGCAAGTCAGCGCTGGAGCCCAGCAGGTCAGCGCTGGGGTGGCCGTGAAGGTGCCGCTGCACTCCAACCTAGGCAGCAGTGAGACTCCACCTCGGAACAAAGAATCTCTATGCCATCGTGAGTCTCTTTTAATGCTGTGTCTCTACGGTAAGTGGCAAAAGTAGCCAAGGCCTTGCAAGAGATACTCTACTGATCATCCCTCATCTAGCATTCGTGTGCTTTGAGTGGTGACGAGCTGTTTGTCATCAGTTTTGGGACCCGGCAGCCTCTGCAGCACTCGCGGCGCTTTAGCAGCTTATGTTGCTTTTCATGAGCGTTCATCATGACTGCAGGAATGAAGCCAGCCGGGCTCGGTGGCTCAGCCCGTCATGCCAGCGCTTTGGGAGGCTGAGGCCAGAGGATCGCCTGAGCCCAGGGCTCTGAGGTTAGACATCCTCCTCTTGACTTCCTTAACAGATTAACCCAGCTAATGGCTTTGAATTGGGTAAATTTGCATTAATTTCCAACTGTCTTACACTTGAGCCATATATATCACACCTGTCAAACACGCTTGATACAATATTGGTTTCGTGCCTTAAAAAATAATCTAGCATATAATCCTTGGCACTTTGGAAAGCCAACACAGATGACCACTTGAGCCCAGGAGTTCTAAACCAGCCTGGGCAACATAGTGAGACTTTGTCTCTGCAAAAAAAATTTTTTTTTTTTTGAGTTGGAGTCTCACTCTGTCGCCCAGACTGGAGTGCAGTGGCCGCTTCCGGCCACCGCAGCCTCGCCTGCTGGGCTCCGGCGATCCTTCCGCCTCCGCCTTCCGAGTAGCCGGAATTACAGGCACACACTACCATACCCGGCTGATTTTTGATTTATTGTAGAGATGAGGTCTCACTGCCCAGGCGGGTCTCGAACCCGCGGGCTCAGGCAATCCACTCACCTCAGCCTCCCAAAGGCGCGGGATTACAGGCTGAGCCACCGAGCCCAGCGAAAAAAAAATTTTTTTGAAATAGTCAGGTGCACTGGCACATGCCTGTAGTCCCAGCTACTCAGGAGGCTGAAGTGGGAGGAACATCTGAGCCCAGGAGATTGAGGCTGCAGTGAGCTATGATTGTGTCACTCCATTTCAGCCTGGGCAACAGAGTGAGACTCTGGATCAAAAAAAAAAATCTAACATTAGAAAGTCTATTCTACAGATTTCAATGATTTTCTTTCTTTTTCCTCTTTTAATTTTTTTATTTTAAAGATGCGAGGTACAATTCAGGGTTAGGTATACAAATATTCATTGTGCAAGTAACCTTGTTCATTGATTCTCTTTTTTTGTTTGTTTTTTTGTTTTGTTTTGTTTTGTTCGAGTTGGAGTCTCACTCTGCCGCCCAGACCGGAGGGCAGTGGCCGCTCCTGGCCACTGCAGCCTTGACCTGCTGGGCTCCAGCGATCCTTCCGCCTCAGCCTTCCAAGTAGCTGGAACTACAGGCACGCTACCACGCCCGGCTGATTTTGATTTATTGTAGAGATGAGGTCTCGCCAACTTGCCCAGGCGGGTCACGAAGTTCATTGATTTTCAAAGGAACTTTGCACATAAGCCCTAAGGAAAACTGCACAGAATGATTAAACTATGCTTCTGGCGTCCTTCCAGCACCCTCTTCGAACTTCTCCTCCATTGTGTCACCTGCTGCTGCCCACACTGGCCCGGTGCCCTCCTGCCCACTGCCCTTCGGCCATTCAGTTTCACACCGAGGCCTGTCTTCCTGCCCCAGCGGCGCCTGCGTTCCTTCCTCTCGAAGCTCTCCACGAAGAGCCCTTCTCGCCCCCAGCAGCCAGAATTAGACCCAGAAATTCAGAGGAGGAAGAAGGGGCTCGTGGCAAGGGGGAGTCAAAACCGTTCACAGAGGAAGAGGCATTAGAGCTGGACTTCGAAGAGTAGGTCAGAGTCAGACATGGGAAAATGTAGTGTGCAGTCTTGGGGGCAGTGCTGATACTGGAAGCAGGGCAGGACTGGCGGACGGAGTGGAAAAGGACGTCCCAGACAAAGGAAGGGCGGAGGCTTGGAGGTGAGAGTGCATGGGACATACAGTGGGAATACTGGTTGTCTTTTTTTTTTATGGACTTTTTTTTTTAATTTTAAAATTGTGGGGTACAGTTAAGGGTTAGGTTTATTTTATTTTATTTTTTTTTCATTTTAAAATATACTGACTAGCCGGGCTCGGTGGCTCAGCCTGTAATCCCACGCCTTTGGGAGGCTGAGGTGAGTGGATTGCCTGAGCCCGCGGGTTCGAGACCCGCCTGGGCAGCGAGACCTCATCTCTACAATAAATCAAAAAATCAGCCGGGCATGGTAGTGCATGCCTGTAATTCCGGCTACTTGGAAGGCTGAGGTGGAAGGATCGCCGGAGCCCAGCAGGTCGAGGCTGCGATAGCCGGAAGCGGCCACTGCACTCCAGTCTGGGCGACAGAGTGAGACTCCAACTCAAAAATAAATAAATTAAATTAAATTAAATATACTGACTGTCTTGTTTTGACTTCAGCATGAGGATGCATGAAAACGATTGGTAAACATAAAGATTGTCAGTCGTAGCCAGGCTCGGTGGCTCAGCCTATAATCCCGTGCCTTGGGAGGCTGAGGTAAGTGGATTGCCTGAGCCCGTGGGTTTGAGACCCACCTGGGCAACTTGGTGAGCCCTCATCTCTACAATAAATTTAAAAAATCAGCCAGGCATGGTAGTGTGTGCCTGTAATTCCGGCTCCTCGGAAGGCTGAGGCTGAAGGATCGCCGGAGCCCAGCAGGTCAAGGCTGCGGTGGCCGGGAGCGGCCACTGCACTCCAGTCTGGGCGAGAGTGAGACTCCAACTCAAAAAAAAAAAAAAAAATTGCCATTTGTAGACTGGACTCTTAAATGGCAGGCAAAAGAATAAAGAAGATCTTCCTTAGCTGGCAGAAACAAGCTTTTGTTTGCAAAGATGGAAAACATGGTGCAAGCACAGGTGCTCATTTTATGCCATCTTGGCTTATTTACAATGACATTTGCAGTTTTGAATCTGAGTGTATATGCATGAGCACCTGCAAACCCAAAGGTGCTGCTCACCTGACCTTTTCTATAGTGTGTGTGTGTCACCAACTAGTCCAGGTTGGTCTCGAACCCATGGGCTCAGGCAGTCCTCTCACCTCGGCCTCACAAAGTGCTGGGATGACAGGCTTGAGCCATCACGCCCGGCCGGTAAACTCTTTTTTAAAAAAAAAAGTGTGAGTGTATATATTGAGCTCACATAAGGAATTAGAACCATCTCTCAAGTAAATTGACTCAACTTTTTTACCACTGGTGGTACTGGTGGTACTGACATTAGCATTTTTTCCAGTGTTTTCACGTGGCATGGTTTGAACGTCTAAGGGAGGAACCTCCATTGTGTGTGTGTGTGTGTGTGTGTGTGTGTGTGTGTGTGTGTGTGTGTGTGTGTGTGGTTTGACGGGCAGGAACATGGTGCTGTTTGCTTTCTTAAGCCACGCTGAAAAGCGCAGATGAGACATTATGGACTCTGAATGCTCTCTTTGTCGCCACATGGATTGTGGCTTGTAACAATAGATAAATGTGGAATTCTGTGTACGCAAGATGTTTATACCTTGGTAAACTCTTTTTTTTTGAGCCACAGTCTCACTCCATCACCAGGCTGGAGTGCACACTCATGGCCACCCCAGTGTCAACCTCCTGGGCTCAGACAATCCTTCTGCCTCAGCCTTCCAAGTAGCCAGAACTACAGACGTGCGCTACCACACCCAGCTAATTATTTTTTGATTGTAGAGATGAGGTCTCACCAAGTTGTCCAGGTTGGTCTCAAACCTGTGGGCTCAGGCAGTCCTCTCACCTCGGGCTCCCAAAGTGCTGGGATGACAGGCTTGAGCCATCACGCCCGGCCAGTAAACTTTTTTTTTTTTAAGCGTAAGTGTATATATTGAGCTCACATAAGGAATTAGAACTGTTTCTCAAGTAAATTGACTCAATTTTACCACTGGTGGTACTGACATTGGCATTTTTTCCAGTGTTTTCATGTGGCATGGTTTGAGCGTCTAAGGGAGGAACCTCCAAGCAGTAGAACGAGATCGGCAAATAAAGAGCACCGGGCAGGGCACCATGGATGAGCAACGGCCCAGCCCTGCCGCTGGCTAGGTTTGTGTCTGGGAAACACATGGAGCATCTCCGAGGGCTCAGCCAGTGCTGAGCACCGGCCAGGACAGGTGCAGAGGGCTTGCTGGGTGAAGGCACGGGTACAGCACGAGGAGCGGCCACCCTGGAGCGGACAAGAAGCCTGTTGTAGCCGGGCTCGGTGGCTCAGCCTGTAATCCCACGCTTTGGGAGGCTGAGGCGAGTGGATTGCCTGAGCCCGTGGGTTCGAGACCTGCCTGGGCAACTTGGCGAGCCCTCATCTCTACAATAAATCAAAAAAAAAAAAAAAATCAGCTGGGCGTGGTAGCGCGCGCCTGTAGTTCCAGCTACTTGGAAGGCTGAGGCAGAAGGATCGCCGGAGCCCAGCAGGTCGAGGCTGCAATGGCCGGGAGCGGCTACTGCACTCCAGTCTGGGTGACAGAGTGAGACTCCAACTCAAAAAAAAAGAAGCCTGTCGTGTCTTGAAGCTCATGAAAGGGCTCTCCTCCAGAGGCCTAATAACGACAGGGCACTGCAGAGAGAATTGTCCACATGTTTCTTGGTGTAGATGTGGTTAGGAATCTATAAATAATATTGCTAAATGTAATTTCCTTAAATTGTGATTTTTGTAGCCTCTGTGTCTTCTCCTTTTATTGCTATAGAAAGTCTGGGGGAAACTTGGCCAATGAAGGTCTTGACTGCTGCCAGGAACCAGTGACTTCTCTGAGCAGCACCAGCTATGAAAAATAAGGCAAAGGGTCCTGCAGCGAACTTGATGTTAAAGCCGGAGACTAATTCTGATTCACCTTTTGTAAGGATTCAAATCTGAACACGCAGCTGAGTTTCCCCTGGGAGCTAGTTGGCTTGCTTTTTCCCTCTATAAATCAGACGTGGTTTTCTTTCAGCAGCTATTTGGTAATGCTTCTCTTTATCCAGGTATCTTATGATTTTCAAAAAGAGTGTAAGCTTCATCTAAGAGAAGACAGTCAACCTTTCTCAAAGCCATTGCAAACAATACATCTCAGATCTCATTTAAACCACAGACAAAATCCAGGCTTGCCTGGGAAACAAAGTCTTCTACCAGTACTGGTGCTTGGTCAAAATGGTCTATTTTTCCACATCACATACATTACTTGGGAAGTGTCTAGCTGGAGAACAAATTCACTCATTCATTTGACAAATATTCACCGAGCGCCTACCAAGTGCTAGGCAGTGGGGACATAGCCACGAACAAGACGGAAAATGTTTCTGCTTCATGGAATTTACACTCTGGGGGTTGGGGGTGGGCAGGAAGACATAAATAAGCAAATAAATAAGAAACATTTAGATAGTGACAAGTTCTATTCGGTGAATAAGAACAGTTGCTGTGATAGTCTTTTGCTGGAAATCCTGTCCAAAGAGAAGGCATCTCAGCTGAGCTCTGACTCGAAAGAGGATGCCACGAGACCAAGGGCAAGGGGTGCACAAGAGTCCTCGGGGAAGGGGGACGGAGTGTGGCCTGCACCGTGTGAGGACCTGCAAGAGGCCTGTGCGGTTGATGGGAGCCAGGGGAAAGGAGGGGAGATGGGGTCCTTGGGGTGGGAGGAGACCAGGTGGTGAAGGGCTTTGTGCGTGACGCAAAGGGCTTGGGTTTTCTTTTGCGTGCAGCGAGACCTGAGTCGAGTGTTCTGAGCAGAAGATGAACAAGATCTTGGTTATAGTTGCGAATGGTTACCCACGGCTGAGAGGAGACCGTATCTTGCAGGGGACAAGAGTGAAAGCAGGAAAATCACTCAGGAGGCTAAGGCCGAGGTCCAGGGGTCAGCAATGGAGGGAGAGAAGCCATGCAGGAAGAGAGACATAGCGGGTTCCAGGGAGCGCTGACAGAACTCGCTGATGAATTGAACACGGAGGGAGAGGAAAAGAAAAACTCAAGGACAACTCCTAGGTGGTTTCACTTAAACTATGTAAAGTGCGTAATTCAAGGAGACGAGGCCGACTGGGAGAGAAGCGGAAGGGAATTTGACATCAGTTCTACCCACGCTGAACTTGAGAAAGCTGCTAGACATCCAAACAGAGATGCCAGTTTGGCCGTTGGACAGATGAGCCTTGCGTTCTGGGGGGAGGCCAGGACCGGCATGTAGGTTTGAGAGTCAAGGGCATGTGAATGGACCTTCAAGCCCTACAGCTAGGCAGGGTCATCAAAGACGCGCAAACAGCAAGATACGGAGGGTGGCCAGGACAGGCACCTTACAGACAGCCAGGAGAGGAGTTCGAGGACGCAGAGGAATCTGGGAAGGGCTGGCCAGGGACGGTGCAGGAGAGAGTTTGCATAACTTTTTCAAGACATTTTTGCTGCAAATGGGAGCATAGAAATCGGGTAGGGCCTAAAGGAGAATGTGGTGGTTGACTGAGGGTAGTTTTCCTAAGAAGGAGATACTAATACGTGCTTGGGTATGGTTGAAAAAGACCCATGGGAGGGAGAAGTCGATGACACAGAGGGAGATGGAACTCTTTTTTTAAGTGTAGGCCGGGCTCCGTGGCTCAGCCTGTCGTCCCAGCACTTTGGGAGGCCGAGGCGAGTGGATTGCCTGAGCCTGCGGGTTCAAGACCAGCCCAGGCAACTTGGCGAGCCCTCGTCCCTACAGTAAAATTTTTAAAAATTAGCCAGGCGTGGTAGCGCATGCCGTAGTTCCAGCTATTTGGAAGGCTGAGACAGAAGGATTGCCGGAGCCCAGCACTTTGATGCTGGGGTGGCTGTGAGTGTGCCACTGCACTCCAGCGTGGGCGACACAGTGAGACTTCAACTCAAAAAAAAGTGTAAGGACGGAAGGTAAGATTAAGGAGGTAGGATTAAGATCCTAAGCACGGTCGGTGGTGCAGGCCTTGGGGGCCACAGTAACAGAAAAAAGGCAGAGAGTGGTAACAGTGTGGCCATCCCTGCTTTCTCAGTGGAGGGTGTGACTGATACAAGGACATACTGGAAAGAATTAAGCTAATAAAACATTACATCTCAGGCAGACGAGATGTTTGGTATTATTTTCAAAAAATGCAATGAATGCACAGAGATTCAAAGCAGTTATATGTAGCAGGGTGGAAGGAGGAGAACTAGAATTTAAGAAATGTCTTTCTTGAAGACATATCAGAATGAGAAGTCAAGCACTGACTAATTATTCCATAAGCGGAATTAGCCTCACTGATGTTATGAAGGAAACTCCCTGGATAAAAACAAAAGAGCCAAGAGATCGTTGTAAAACACTGGATAGGTTGAAATAACGTTCTGTAGGTATGCCAAATAGATTAGTTTCCTATGGAAACCAGCTGGAAAATTAGAAGGTAGAAAGAGACACTACTTGGCAAAGCATTACGTTGTACAAGTGTATCTTTCCGCAAAGCAAATAGATACTCTGAGGACAGCCCAATCTTTTAGATCAAGTTATATGAGCTTTAAGAACTGTACATGGGCTAACATGAAACCCCACAAAAGTGTGCGGGTAAGCCACAGCAGAGGATGAACTACAACATTCCATTTTGGAGTGAGTCTGGGGGATGCTTATCTTAAAGACCAGGGCAACAAGGAAGGGGCACTGTGCTGCAGCTGGCCAGGAGGGTGACAGAGGGAGAGACTGACTGCAGCTTGCATCTGGATTTAGCCTGGTCTGATCTCTCTCAAGTTCCCAATAACAGAGCCTGGTGGCTTTTCTCTGCCTACTATTCATTATTAATTTCCCACTATTTAATTATTTTCTTTCCACTGGCAGTATAATTGACATCAGTTTCAAGTTGCTTCAATGGTTACTTACATAATAGCACTTAGATTTAAGAAAGATATTGCAGTGGTGTTATTCCATGTGTGCTTTTTATTATTTCTCTTCAGAAATTTTGAATTTTTGTTTCTAGAGAAGTTCTCTCTCTCTCTCTCTCTCTCTCTCTCTCTCTCTCTCTCTCCCCCTCTCTCCCTCCCTCCCCCCCCCTTTCACATTTCTCTTGCTTTGCTGTGTGATACGCTTGTTCCATTTCAGGCCACCAAAAAGGAGGTTGGTCTGCTTTCCAAGAAAAGGAAGGAAATTTTAAAAAGCCATCAAAAGCTTGCTAAATTGTAAGTGCTGTGATTTCATATACTAATACATTTGACCCTTGTTCTAAAATTGCCTTTTGAACTTAATTTTGTTCATCACCGTGTGACAAACTGCATATTTTTCCCCCTGTGGCTGTTAGCTCAGTTTTCTGAGAGACTTTAACAGAGTTGCAGTCTTGCCATTCTCACACTCTATATAAAAACTGGTTTTCCTGTTTTCCCCAAAATACCTTGTCTGGCTTGGTTTTTTAATACTTGTCTTACCAAATTTATGCATTCATGTTTTGCAAATTAAACAATACTGAGTTACAGAGTTTAAAATAGCGTTTTTAAAGCAGCACCTGCCCTGCTTCTCCTGACTCTGATTCCTACACTCCTGAGGTCCGTTTTCAAGTCTGTCCCCTTTATCACTTGGTTATTTACCTTCATCTCTCTAACGTCTTCTTAATACGCTGTTGTTTCTGGATATTTCTGTTTTGACACTATGGGCATCCGGTATGGAAGATGAGTAATCAGTTTCACTTACAACCCTCCCCCCCCACCCCACACCCCACACAGCATGCATATTAAGCCCATGCTCAGCCACACACTGTCATGGCCATGTAAAGATTCTTTGAAGCTAAGCCACATGGCATACTGTTACATTGCCAGTTTCACAACGTTATTTTTCTTGCAATTAATAATTTCCTTTGCTTTGGAAGCTTTTCTGTGTACCTATCACCTATGCAAACGCTCTCAAAATGCTAGAAGACTCTTGTCAATACAGTCCATTATCTGAAGTGATCCATCTGTCAGCGCTTTTTCCTTCGGGATGACCCCCTTCTAGAGCTTTCCGTCTCCCGGCTCCAGCTCCAGTCTAAGCCCCTTGCTCTTGGTCTGAGACCAGGTGCGTGGCTGCTGTCCTAGGGATTCTCTTGCCTGCCCTCCCGGGAAGCCCTCTCATCTGTCTTCTGAGTTGGGGCCCCCATTTCCTGTGTCCTGTGTGTTTTCCTTCATTTTCCTGGCGAGGATCTTTCAGCAGCTTCCTGCGCAGGAATACTGCACTGCGACGCTGCCACCTGACTGGAACCCACAGGAGCGGAAGTCGATGCCTTGCTGTTCTTGGGAAAGGGAGCGTGGGAGCTGCATTTCTTAAGACTCTCCCTTTCCGCGAATGTCTTTATTCTACTCTCACATGCGTTTGGTGGTTTGAGTGTGCGGTGATTCCCCTCAGGATGGCGAAGCCTCGCTCCATGGCCTTCTAGCTTCCAATGTCTGTTTGCCTTAGAGAATCCAGTGCTCTCTAGTTCCCAGTTCTTTGTAGGTCATCAGATTTTTATCTCTGGAAACTTGCAGGATTCTCTCCTTGTCCCTGGTGTTTGGAAATGTCACAGTTTTGCACCTTGATATGGTTGATGGGCATTCTTGGTCTGCCAATGCAGACACACACGCCAGCCTTTTCCACCATGCTCTGAGCCTCAACAGGCCGGAGGTGAAGGCAAGAGGATTGCCTGAGTCCAGGGGTTCGAGACCAGCCTGGACAGGCCAGCCTTCACAGACAGCTGCAGCAGGTTCTCCTGCCTTCCAGCTCCACTTGGGTCCAGCCGGTGAGTGGCGTCAGCAGGAGAAAGGCCAACCTGTGGGGACACAGAGCACGGAGCAGAGGGCAGGAGACTGAGGCCAGGGTCCTGCTTCCCTGGCTTCCTCCCGGGGGTCATGGGTTAGCAGGGACTGGTCTCTGACCACAGCTGCTGCTCTCTGGCACTATAACCTCTCCCAGCCTTTACCCTGCAGACTGAGGAGCCGGGACAGCTTCCCAGGGCTGGTAGCCCCGTGCTTGATTGTGCTGGTTCTCCTTGTCCTGCCAAACCTGCTTTAAAAGTCTCTCTCCTGTATCCCATTTGAACGTGTTCCCTCTTTCCTACCAGAACCTGGTTTTTCCCTTTCATATGTCAGACCTTGGTGAGCATTTTAATAAGGAAATCTTTGTTCTAGAAAATGTTAAATCGTTTCCTTGGTAATTTCCTCCCCTTTATTTTTATTTTCCTGATTACTGATGAGAGTGAGCACCTTTTCATAACCTTAAAGACCATTTGTATTTCCTCTCCTGTGAATTTCCTGTTCATATTCTTAACCTATTTTCCTGTTTATTGGGTGGTGGTTCATTTTCTTGTGGTTGTAGTTCATTATTTTTGGAAGGTGAAAATGAGAGGATTGCCTGAATCCAGGGGTTCAAGACCAGCCTGGGCAACTTGGCGAGATCTTGTCTCTATACTAAATCAAAAATTAAGCCAGGCATGGTAGCCCGTAGTTCCAGCTACTTGGAAAGCTGAGGCAGAAGGATCGTCCGAGCCCAGTAGGTCGAGGCTGTGGTGGCCGTGAGTGTGCTACTGCCCTCCAGCCTTGGTGACAGATTGAGGCTCTGACCAAAAAAAAAGTGTATTTCTGATCATTAGGGTTGACTGGGCTGTGGTAACAAATAAACTAAAGAAACATAATGGCACAGTGATGAGAAGTTTATTTCATTCCCATATAACAGTCCTGGGTGGTGTTCAGATCAGCAGCTACTCTGTTCCACGCGGTCATCCAGAGACCCAGGCTGTTAGAGGCCTGCTGCCTTCGGCTCGTGGCTTCCAAGGTTGCCGTGCTTGGTGTCATCCCAGTCAGTTGGAAGGAGAAACACACGGACATGAGCACGGGACAGGTGAGGCCCTGCTATTAGAGGGAGCTGCAGGAAGTTGCTGTCTTGTGTGGTTCGACCTACACATATCTTCTGCAGAACTATATGGCTCAACATACTACAGATATTTTGTCTTGTCTCAACTTGCATAACGTGCAGAATTTTGCATCATTTATTATAATGCAGAATTTTTCAATTATGGTTTGATTCAAATCAATCATTTTCCTTATGGCTTTTGCTTTTTGCATCTGATTTCAAAAGATCATCCAAAACTCACACATTTTCTTCCAATATGCCTTGATTTCAACTGTAATTTATTTTTATGAATGTTATAAGGTATAACTCTAATTTTATTATTTCAAGTAAATATCCCATTTCCCCAGTGCTTTTTATTGAATACACTATTTTTTATGCACTGATTTGCAGTGCCTCTTCTACCAGTTCCTGGGTTCCCGTGTATACAGGATTGCTTTTTGATTCTTCATTCTACGATTAAGCATTGATTTTTTTTCTTGAGTCAATACCAAGTTATTTTAATTACTGTAGCTTTATAATGGTTCTGAAACCTTGGGAACAATTCTCTCTTTGCTCTTCTTTTTCAAAAAAAAGACCTTTTTACGTACACTTACTTTTCCATTGGAATTTTAAAGTCAACTTGTCAAGCTCCATGAAAAACTCTGATTTGATTTTGATTGGGAATATATTGCTTATAGTTTGATTTGGAGGATAATGTATCTACCAGCTCTCAACTGTAATATGGATAATATACATATATATGATAAAATGTCATTGAATCTTTTTTAATTGAATAAAGATATATACAGACATTACCCACCTTACAGTGGTCTGATGCACGATTTTTGGACTTTATGATGGTGCAAAAACGACATGCATTTGGTAGAAACTGTACTTTGGATTTTGAATGTTGTTTCCTAAGCTGCTTTGTGGCACCACACTCTCACAACGTTGGACAGCAACAAGCCACAGCTCATCAGCAGTGCGATCACGGAGGTAAATAGTTAATAATCTGCAGTGGACTGTGCTGCTAGCATTTTTAGATGTGTCTTATGTTTTCACCACCCGTCACTCCTACAAATGTGCATTTTTAACTTACAGCATTTTCGGCTCACAGAGGCTTTGTAGGAATGCAGCCCCATTGTGAGTCAAAGAGCAGCTGCGTGTTCACACATTATGTTCCCATGGGCCACTCATGGACCGATGTGCTTCTCTGGGGCAGAGTCTTGCTTCGAAGCACTGAGGTGCAGTCACAGCTCCCTGCAGCCTGGAACTCCTGGGTGCACGCGGTCTTCCCACATCAGCCTCCCGAGCAGTCGGGACTCCAGGCACACACCCCCACACCCAGACGCTTTTGTATTCTTTTTAGAGGTGGGGTCTTGCTGTGCTGCCCAGACTGGTCTCAAACTCCCAGCCTCAAGCAGTCCTCCCTCCTCGGCCTCCCAGAGTGCTGGGAATACAGGCACGAGCCTCTGCGTTGGGCTTTTGGATATTTAAAACTTTTAGGACATAAATCCTTAAAATATACACGCTCTAAGGCTTAAATTTTCACTAAATATATAATGCATATATACTTTACATCTTTTAAAAATTAAAGAATTAAAAAATTATTCAGTGAAGTATTATAGTTTCTCCAAAAATGACTGTGTAAATTTTTTATTATTTTATAGTTTGTACTGTTTTGCGAATAAAATATTTTCCTATCACATTGGTTATTAATGATATATGTGAATTTTATTGATTTTATGCCTGACCACCTTGTCAAATTATTTTCATTTCTACCATGTTGTTACTTGACTGTCTAGGATTATCCAGTAGACTAATTATATCTCTTGATAACATGTCTTTTATCAACCTTTATACTTAATTTCTTGTCTTATGATTCTCTTCATAAAATATAATATTTCTTATCCCTGGTTACTATAAAATTCTCCTCTTTTTGCTTAATTAACTTTTTTTTTTTTTTTTGAGTTGGAGTCTCACTCTGTTGCCCAGACTGGAGTGCAGTGGCCGCTCCCAGCCACCGCAGCCTCGACCTGCTGGGCTCCGGCGATCCTTCCGCCTCAGCCTTCCAAGTAACCGGAATTACAGGCATGCGCTACCATGCCCAGCTGATTTTTTGATTTATCGTAGAGATGAGGTCTCACTGCCCAGGCAGGTCTCGAACCCGCAGGCTCAGGTGATCCACTCACCTCAGCCTCCCACAGGCGCGGGATGACAGGCTGAGCCACGGAGCCCGGCTTAATTAACTTTTTCTTTAGGCAACAAGTCTTTTGTTTGTTCAATTTGTTATCTCCCTTTAATGGTCTTATTGTTCCCCAAATATTTAGTAATTTATTATTATTTTATTATTATTATCCTTATTACATGCTCATCTTTATAACAGAAATTCCCTGTTATAATTCCATGACACCGGCTCAGTCTGCTTGGGAGGAAGTGTAAGAGATCTGACTTTGCTAGGTATTCTAGCCTGTTTTTAGCCAAAAGGAAAAGGGGTGGGTGGCGTTAGGAAATGTCTTGACAGCCTACTTTTTTGGGGGGGCAGGGATGTTCTCCAATCCTTCCAGCACTAATGGATTCCTTGGGAATTGCCTGGATTCCCCCACCAAAATATTCATTCCAGTTGCTTCTACCTGGAGACAAATACCCTCGTGGCTACTGCTGGGCCCCAGGGGGCTTTACAGGGTGTCACAGATTCTATCCACTGCCTGTTTCTCAGTCATCAGCCTGCCGGTTACTTTTAGGTAATCTCTTGTTCCTGTATCTGGTGTAACTTCTACCTCTTGTTGAGAACCGCCCTGGGAGCATTTGGGACTATGATGCATCCATCAGCGCTGATTTTCATCTTTCGGTTGTTTCGGTTTTCATCCTCCTGGAAGATATTTTTTTCCTTCTGCATTGCAATAATATAGTTATCCACTTATTAAATATCTCTTTTATCTTTATGTTTTGGGGGTGAGAAAGGAAGATCGTTAAGCTCATTCTCAGTCTATCATTTTGAAACTGAAGTCCCCATTTTTTTCTGTAATGTTGTATGTCTTATTTTGTTGATTTGTAAGAACTTTTTTATATAATAAAGATAATAAGATTTTGTCATAAAAATATGCCACAATGTGTATCCCTTCCCTGAAGTTTTTGAAGTTATCTTTCAGTTTTTATTGTACAAAAGTTCAAATTTATACAAAAGTGGAGAAAATGTAATAAATGCAACAGCCAGTATTGTTTCACCCATTGCCCATTAACCCATTGCTCCTCCCCTGATTATCTTTAAGTAGATTCCAAACATCATATATTTCATCTTTAATTATTTCAGTATATATCTCTAGATGATAAGGACTTTTAAAACGCACACCCACAATACTATTAGTATACTCAGGTTATCAATAGCTCTTTAATATCATGCAATGAAGTGATGATGTTTTTGTTTCTGATGAGATGAATGAGTTTGTAAGACTTGAACATTAAAACTTCAATAACCACAGTAAGCCATAATCTAATTCTTTACTTGGGAGTGCATTTAGATAAACAGAACGTTAATTTTTATCAGATTGCTGCCTAAGGAGACAGAGTAACCCACCTTGTTAAAGGGTCATTCCTTCCTTGTCGTCCTCCTTTTTTACTTGATCGTTCAGGTTCTGAATATGAAGGAAGAAAACGACCGTCTTAGGAAGTTACGATGCGAGAAGGTAAGAGGGGAAAGGACCCTTTTCAGAGTAACGTGACTGTGGCACGAACTCTTCCGGTACCAAGCGAACACGCATGCGTAGCGCAGGTAGGTGCGATGAGTCAGAGAAGCCTCGAAGCTGGGGCTTGGGAGCACGATCTGGGCCAGCCCTGATGTCGGTCTTTCTCCAGGACGCCCACGCCAGCCATTTTCCGCCATATGACTGAGCATTCTTGGAGGTCTCCCCAGCCGCCTCGGGCCGACTTGGGGCCCCTCGGACTTCGTAAGCCCGTGCTTAGTCGGCGCTGGACTCCTCCCTGTGCTCGCTGATGCTTCCGCCCTTTGAGCACTCGTGCTGATGGCCCCCTGCGAGCGGCGGAGGGGATCAGCGTGCCCCTTTCCTGTCTCGGCCGGCCGTCCCAGCTCGTATGACCACCGTATGACGTAGTTTCAGTAGCCTCGTCGTTCCCGTGCCGTTTTCCTGGAATTGTTTGCACGTGGAACGCTCAAAAGACTCGCAGTTATTTTCTGCCCTGTTTGGAGAAAAGCATAAACTGAAACCTCCGTCCACTAGTTCGGCCGCTGCGTTCTGTTTCCGCAGTCGCACCAGATTGTTGGCTCGTGTGGCTTTTATTCTAAGCAAAGGTCCTAAGGGTGTTCTGAGCAGGCTGTTCTCGCTTTCTCAGCCTGAAAATACGCTTTATCTCTTGAATGTGTTACTCTAGCAACATTTTCCCTCTGAGTAGGAGGATAAAACATCCTGATTCAGGGCAGTTAGGTGGATTAGGGTAGGCTAAACAACTGCATCAAAAGGCTGCTGATTATTTGACTGATATCTCCAGGAGAGGGGTTTCCAATGTGCCCCAGGACTCATCCCTTTAAAACATGTTTGTTAATGATACAGAAACAAGACAGATTTGTCAGGCTGGTGAATGACATGATACTGAGAAGGAGAGGAAAAATATTGGATAACATAATTAGGAAAAATATTTTACTGAATGATTGGAATTTTTTTAAGTCCTTGTTTCACTTTTTGGCCTTATTTGCAGCAATGTTCTCTCATATTCTAAAATTCATTTTTATACATTATTTTTAGATCTAGGCAATAGGAAGGAACATGCATTACCCAGAAATAGATTTTATAAGTAGCATGCAGATTAAATATTGTTAATATAGTATCAAATCAATAAATGAGATCAGAACTTTAATAGACTTGTCATTCAGTATCATCTTTATTTTCTTCATTTTTACTTTCATCCTGAAGTAAAACTTAATAAATGTATTGCTGTCCATACCATTCTTTGAATTACCCAAGTGTAATCCCATGTCAATAGAAAGAAATTTCAAAGTGAACTCTAGGGAGCTCATCTTTGGAAAAAAATTCTCCACACTTATCTCCAGCATGTTTTTCTTACACTGATTTGAATTTTATATTTTCAGATAATAGGAGAAATTTGAAATACAAATGTATTACAACTACTTGCTTTGAAGTCTTTCGCAATTTAGATTACAGGAAGAAAATCAAGTGACAGTCCAATTGACTTGGACAATCCAAATTCTTCTTAAATAAGAACAAGTAGAAGTGGAGAATTTTCAGTTAGTACTGGAGTATTCTGATGCAATTCTCATCAACAAGAACATAATTGAAGACTTGATTTCTGTGATTAGGGTAATTGTACTTTTAAAGAGGAAAAGACAACATGTCACCTGCTGTATCAAACATTGTCAATTATTTTCCCATTTCCATAAGTAATTCTAGCTCCATTAAATCAGTGGCTCCTAACTGTGGCTGCACCTTAGGACCACCTGAAGAGCTTTACAAATGGCCCAGGAAGGGCAAAATATCTGTCACTACGTCACCGGCTCAAACAATATTTTTAGTGTTTCTACTTAACTCATAGTTTCCTTCCCTCCACTGAAATTCCGCAATTGTTCACACATCATCCACCCTTTCCATGAATTAAACATAATTATTTAAATGACTATTTTAAACTTTTTGTTTTAGGAAAGTTGTGAGGATAGTACGGAGAATTATCACATGCCCCTTACCCAGTTTCCTCTATTTGCAGAACATTCCATCATTATGGCATGCTTGTCACAACTACTGGACCAAATGGACAATATTATTAGCTAAAATTACTAACTAAAAGGTCCCTTTCCTGTTTCAGGATCTCATCAGGATATAACATCTGATTTGGTTGTCATGTCTCTCTAGATTGTGACAGTTTCTCAGTGTTTCCTTGTTTTTGATGACCTTGACAGTTTTAAAGAATAATGGTCAGGTATTTTGCAGAATCCATCTCAGTTGTGGTTTCTCTGATGTTTTCATTAGGGTTACCCGGGAGTGTGGGGAGGAATACACAGAGGCAAAATGCCATTCTCGGCACATCATTTCTAGAGTACATGCTTTCAACGCGACTTACCATTGTTGATATGAATCTTGACCGTCTGAATTGAGATAGTGTTTGTCAGGTTTCTTTACTGTAAAGTTACTTTTTCTTCAGGGTTCCGTGCTGTGCTCTTTATAAGGAAATTGATCAGGTTAATATTATTAACTTTCCGGTCTCATAGTTCTGACACCTGTCATCTCTGATCTAGCTGTGTCAACTTTTATCAGATACATGTTTATTGTGGTACAATACACATATCACAAAATGTACCATTTTAAAGTGTACAGTTCAGTGGCAATTAGTACATCACGATATTGTTCAGTCACTACCACTATCCAGTTCCAGAACATTTGTCTTATTCTTAAAGAAAACCCTATACTCATTAGACAGCTATTCCTCATTTACCCCTTTCCCCAGCCCACAGCAACCACTAACCTCCATTCTGTCCCTGTGGATTTGCCTGATACTAGTGTTGTGCATAAACTGAACCAGATATGCACCCTTTTGCCTGGCTTCCTTCACTTAGCATAAAGTTTTTAAGGTTTGACTGCATTGTAGCAAGATCAGTACTTTATTCCTTTCGGGACCAAACAATATTCCATTGTATGGAAATGCCACATTTTGTTTATCCATTCATCGGCTGGTGAATGTCTAGACTGGTTTCACCCTTTGGCTGTTGTGGTGCAATAAGTGTTCATACACAAGTTTTTGTTTCAAAATCTGTGTTTCCAGCCGGGCGCTTTGGCTCAAGCCTGTCCCAGCCCTTTGGGAGGCTGAGGTGAGACGACTGCCTGAGCCCACAGGTTCGAGACCAGCCTGGGCAGCTTGGCAAGACCTCGTCTCGACAATAAACAAAAAATTTAGCCAGGTGGTGGCGTGCACCTGTAGTTCTGGCTGCCTGGAAGGCTGAAGTGAAGGATCACGAGCCCAGCGGGCCGACGCTGAGGTGGCCGTGAGCGAACCACTGCACTCCAGCCTGAGTGATGGCATGAGACTCCGGCTCAAAAAAAGAAAGCCTGTCTCCAATTCTTTGAGCTATATACCTCCCTAGAAGCGAAATTGCTGGGTCATAGGATAATAGTATGTTTAACTTATTGAGGCACTGCCAACCTGTCTTCCACAGTAGCTGCACCATTTCACATTCCCACAAAGATCGTCAAAACTTGTTATTTTTTGTTGGTTTTGCTGACTTGCTTGCTTTTTTTTATCACAGCCACCTCAGTGGGCCTGCTGTTTTGACATAGAAGTTGCCCAGGCTCTCTAATAACTAATGACATTTAACATGTTTCATAAGCTTGTTGGCCACTCATTTTATCTTCTTTGCAGAAATGTCTGTTCAAGTCTTTCTTCCATTTTTAAATTGTTATTGTTTTACTGTTGAATTATAAAATTATTTAGATACTCTGGATTATTCAATTTGCAAATATCTTACCTCACTCTGTGGGCTGTCTTTTCATACTCTTGATACTGTTCTTTTATGCATAAAAGTTCTCTTCATTAAGTCCAATTTATCTATTTTTTCTTTTGTTGCTTATGTTTTTGGTGTTAAATCTAAGAATCCTTCCCAAATTTGAGGTCACAAAGATTTGCCCATTCTTTTCTTTGAAATAGTGAAGTGTGAGCCATCCAACTTTCTTTTTCCCAATATTGTTTTGGCTATACATGGTCCCTTGCAGTTTCATAAATTTGAGAATTCGGTTTTCTATTAAAAAATTAAAAACTTTGATAGTGGTTGCATTCAATCTTTAGATTCCTTCGGGGAGAACTGTCATTTTAACATTATTAGGTCTTCTGATCCAAGAACTTGAAATGACTTTCCTCTTATTTAGGTCTTTACTCTTAATGTAATTATTTCTAATTTAATTCTTTCAGTAACATTTTACAGGTCTCTGAGTATGAGCACTTTCTAGGTTAAACTTAATTGCAGGCATTTTTTTCTTTCTGATGGTATTATAAATTGAATTGTTTTATTAATTCCTTTCCAAATTTTCTGGTGCTGATGTATAATGATATAACTGACATTTGTGTGTTGATCGTATGCCCTTGCTGCTTTAGTGATTTATTATCTCTAAGAGACTTTTTGTAAATTATTACTATTTTTGAGTCGGAGACTCACTCTGTCGCCCAGCCTGGAGTGCAGTGGCATGCTCAAAGCCACCACAGCCTCAATCTGCTAGGCTCAGGCCATCCTTCTGCCTCAGCCTTCCAAGGAGCTGGAACCACAGGCGTGCACCACCACACTCAGCTAATTTTTGATCTATTGTAGAAACGAGATCTCACTGAGTTGCCCAGACTGGTCTCAAACCCCTGGGCTCAGGCAGTCCTCTCGCCTCCGCCTCTCAAAGTGCTGGGATTACAGGCATGAGCCGCGGGCGCCTGGCCAGACTTTTTGTAAATTGCTTAGAATTTTCTATACATGTCATTTGTGAATAGAAATTGTTTCTTTTCCAATTTGGAGGTCTTTTCTTTTTATTGCCTAATTGCTATTGCTCGAATGAAAATGGCAAAAGTGGGACATCCTTGTCTTGCTCCCAATCTTAGGGGGTAAGCTTTCAGTCTTTTATCATCAGGTATGATGTCATCCATGGGTTTTCAATAAATTCCCACTATCATGTTGAGGAAGTTCCCTTTTATTTCTAGTTTGTTTTTTAATCATCAAAGGGTGGTAGAATTTGCCCAGCAGGTCTTTTTTCCTGCATCAATTTACATGATCATGCAGGTTTTTAACTTCTGTTAAGTGGTATATCATGATATGTGAGCTCTCTTTTTCCAAAGGCTGAGTTCATACATCCCAAATCTGTCCTTTTCAAGGTCTAGTTTAAATGTCACCTTCATAAAACCTTTCTTGATTTTCCAAGCCTAGAACAATCTCGTCCCATCGGAAACCTTGGACTTTGCATGACAATTCACATATCTCCCAAAAACCAATTAAATTTATATGTTCCTTCTTCCTTGAGGCTTGTTATCGCTGTATCTCCCTTAGTGTCTTTAACTGAGACACTGTTAATATGGGACTCAAGTGGAACACTTAATGCCTGGTGAGTTGAAAATGAATGAAAAAATGAGAAACTCTAGGCATTTACAACATTAGTGTATTGAATGTAAATAACTACAGTACATAAAGATATTGGTGGCTAAACACAAGTAAATATTATGGCACAAAACTCTTAACTTGCATAGACAGATATTTGTTAAGAAAAACAGTAATCTTCAAGACTAAAACTACCTTTTGCTGATATCTATTGAAAGAGAGAAAAATACCCTATTTGTTTTTTGTCTCAAAGTACCTAAATGAATCAAGCTATGAGACTCTGAGTACTATTCAGATCGGAATAATGAAGCAAATCATTGCTGTTTAAGGCTGGTCATTGTTATCATTTGAGCAAAATAAGTGTCTCAAATAATGAATTCAAACAGAACCTAACAAATCACAGCCACTTACTGGTATTCATGAGGCAATCAGAGGTCCCTAAATGGTGTCTTTGCGACCATAGCCAGTGGAATAGACTAAAGCATTTCCCTTAATATTAGAATTAACCCTTGGAGACATATCTGAGTGTAAGCGGATTTTCTACTTCACATCAGGTTGTAATTTTTGTAACAAAAGTGCTGGTAGTCTGTCCTTGACTTTGAAAAGATTTTTATAGTAACTGAGAAACACATCCTCAGTTTTGATTACAGCATACATAAGATGGAAACAAAGTAATCGCAAGCTTTTAAAGTCCTCATTTTTAAGATTAAGAAAAATTCTCACTTTTAAGAAAATACAGCATTTCTCCAAGAGCGTGTATTAGCGTACCCTGCGATCTCGCAGCAAGTACGAGTGCCTGCTCTGAGTAGGCAATATGCCAGGCACTAGGGATCCGGTGGCAAGAGGTTCTCTTAATGATGGTGATGCATTTTAAATGCAAGAGTAATGTCTTTGCAAGGTAAATTATATTTCTTCCCAACTAATTTTGTGGGGCGACATAAGAACAGAATTTTCAGACCCACAAAAAGAACGTGGAAAACTGCAAGGAAACACTCAAAAAATGGGGCAAGATCAGCAGTCACAAAGACGTAGCAAATCATGCCCTAAGTTGCAATCTACGAGAATTGGTGGCTGTCTCGGAGAGAAAAGAGCAACTGTGCAACGGGTGAGCATCTTCTTCTTTAACCAACTGCAGGTTCTTTAAAAGTAGCCAGTATTCCTGAAATCTGTATCACAGTTATAAAGCTACCAATATTTCTTCCACCTATTTGAATCCGAGGGCTGCTTCTGTGTTCGAAAGTATTGACGATAACCTAATTCATTTCTTCTTCACTTTTAGGGTCTAGACTGACTTGAGGAAAGATTGTCAAAGAACAACAAGAGGACTCGATGTAACGGCACAAGTTTAACAAGTCGAACAGACTTCAGCACTGCAGGTTGAAGTTGACAGGTTAATGATCAAAACTTTTCCACTCCTGTTTAAATGTAAAAATACTGGCAGGAAAATACAAAGCCAAATCGATCATTTTAAAAATAATTTTATTTGGGTAAAACAATGCATTTTTCTTTCATACTGGGAAATTTAAGTAGCGTTTCCTCTTAGTTGTATGTTTTAAATAGCAAATTATTTAACCTTAGGCCTTAATCAATCAGCATACAAATTTTTGACATGCCTGAATAAATATTAAATATCATAAGTTGGTGCGTTTTTGTTGTTTTGTTTTTTAATGGCGTGCACCTGTGGTTCTAACTACTTGGAAGGGCAGAGTTGGTGTTTTTATTAAACATTTTCAGTCAGAAAGAAGGTATTCAAAGTCTATTTTTTTTTTTTTGAGTTGGAGTCTCACTCTGTCACCCAGACTGGAGTGCAGTGGCACGCTCCCGGCCACCACAGCCTCAACCTGCTGGGCTCCGGCGATCCTTCCACCTCAGCCTTCCAGGTAGCTGGAACTACAGGCACATGCTACCACACCCAGCTAATTTTTGATTTATTGTAGAGATGAGGTCTCACCAAGTTACCCAGGCAGGTCTCCAACCCTTGGACTCAGGCAATCCACTCACCTCAGCCTCCCAAAGCGTGGGATTACAGGCTGAGCCACCCAGCCCAGCTGCTTTGCTTTTTCATTGTTCAAATTTAAAATGAGTTTTCTTATTCTCTGTAAAATTTTATAGAATGGTTTTTATCTAAAATAGCCTGTTTGGGTTGATTAAATTAATGGATATGCTAAAACAATGGCTGAAGTTTTGCTAGTTTTTTTGTACCAATATTTACATAAGTATATATGAAATATGTTAAATCCAGTGAAATGGTACATCTGAGCTTGAAGTAATGCTGACTGTATCTCATGGCAGCTGAACTCTAGGAGTGAATTATCTTTACCTTTTAGCCACATCATACTTGAGAGAATTCTTGGGCTTTGATTAGACACAGATGGTGGTTTAGGGACTCCCGGACAAAGAGCTGTGAGTGATCCTATAATCGCCTCTTTTTTATTTTCTTTCTTTTTCTTTTTTCTTTGAGTTGGAGTCTCACTCTTGTTGCCCAGGCTAGAGTATGGTGGCATGCTCATGGCCACCGCAGCCTTGACCTGCTGGGCTCAGGCAGTCCTTCCGCTTCAGTCTTCCAAGTAGCTAGAACTACAGGCATGAGCCACCACACCTGGCTAATGTTTTTTTTTTTTTTGAGTTGGATCTCACTCCGTCGCCCAGTCTGGAGTGCAGTGGCCCGCTCCCAGCCACCCTGGCCTCAACCTGCTGGGCTCCGGTGATCCTTCCACCTCACCCTTCCAAGTAGCTGGAACTACAGGCATGCGCTACCATGCCTGGCTAATTTTTTGATTTATTGTAGCGTTGCAGTCTCACCAAGTTGCCCAGGTGGGTCTCGAACCCGCGGGCTCAGGCAGTCCACTCACCTCAGCCTCCCAAAGCGCAGGATTACAGGCTGAGCCACAGAGCCTGGCTTCAAGATCTATTTTATTCATTTTATCTGAATTGGATCAAAGATATTTTCAGTTATGGTATAAAAAGTCTTAAGATAAAAAATTCTTAGTAGAAAAGTTGTAAGACTATAATTTTTATTGCTTTTTTTTTAAGACAGAGTCTAGCTCTGTCCCTCAGGCTAGAGTGCAATGGCATCACTGCAGGCTTGAACTCCTGGACTCAGACGATCCTTCTGCCTGAGCCCCCTGAGTAACAGGGACTACAGGTATGTGCTGACATACTTAGCTAATTATTTTATTTTCGTAGAGATAGGGTTTCACTATATGGCCCAAGCTGCTCTCAAGCAGTCCTCCTGCCTCAGCCTCCCAAGGCACTGGGCTTTATGCTTTTCTCTATTTCCCAAGTTTTCTTCAATAAGCATTTCTTCTATAATCAGAAAAAAAATTACCAGAATATTCAAGATTATTCCCGGCTCTACACATGAGAACAAGGTAAACTGTTTATTTCTTCCAAACTTTATACTATTTGTAGACCACAACATAATTTTTTTTTTTTTTCGAGTTGGAGTCTCACTCTGTCGCCCAGACTGGAGTGCAGTGGCCGCTCCCGGCCACCGCAGCCTCGACCTGCTGGGCTCCGGCGATCCTTCCGCCTCAGCCTTCCAAGTAGCTGGAATTACAGGCATGCGCTACCACGCCCGGCTGATTTTTTGATTTATTGTAGAGATGAGGTCTTGCTGCCCAGGCGGGTCTCGAACCCGCGGGCTCGGGCAATCCACTCACCTCAGCCTCCCAAAGGCGCGGGATTACAGGCTGAGCCACCGAGCCCGGCTCACAACATAATTTAAAAACATAATCATCTACATTTTTTTGTTATTGTAACAGAATTCAATTTTATGCCCTACCCAATAGGGTTTACAAGTGCTTTCCCGGCCGGGCACGGTTGGCTCAGCCTCTCATCCCAGCACTTTGGGAGGCCAAGGCAAGAGGATTGCCTGAGCCCGGAGGTTCATGATCAGCCTGGGCAACTTGGTGAGATCTCGTCTCTACAATAAATCACAAAAACTAGCCGGGGGTGGTGGCGTGCGTCTGTAGTTCCAGCTCCTTGTAAGGCTGAGGCAGAAGGATTGCCTGAGCCCAGAAGGTCGAGGCTGCGATAGCCGGAAGCGGCCACTGCCCTCCAGTCTGGGCGACAAAGTGAGACTCCAACTCAAAAAAATAAAATAAAATGTGTAAGCAGGCCAGACACAGTGACTCATGCCTGGAATCCCAGAACTTTGGGAGACCAAGGCAGGAGGATTGCTTGAGGCCAGGAGTTTGAGACCAGCTTGGGCATCATAGCGAGACCCCATCTCTACCAAAACTTTAAAAGTTAGATGGGTGAAGTGGCAAACACCTGGAATTCCTGGTACTGGGGAGGCTGAGGTAGGAGGATTGCTTGAGCCCAGGAGTCAGAATGATCACACCACTGCCCTTCAGCCTCAGTTACAGGGCAAGACTGTCTCTAAAATATCAACATAAAACGTATAAGCATCTTTTTTTCTCTCTTTGGAGTCGGAGTTTCACTCTGTCTCCCAGGCTGGAGGGCAGTGGCAAGCTCACGCCACCCTGGCGCCGACCTGCTGGGCTCCGGGATCCTTCTGCCTCAGCCTTCCAAGGCGATGGAACTAGGCGCGTGCTGCCACACCCGGCTAAGTTTGTATTTACCGTGGAGACGAGGTCTGGCCAAGTTGCCGGGGCTGGTCTTGAACCTCGACTCGGGCAACCCACTCGCCTCGGCCTCCCAGAGGGCTGGGATTACAGGCCAAGCCACCGAGTCCGGCCGTGAGTCTTTTAATCGAGCTGTCGTGCACAAAGGTATTCTGCAGAAAAAGTGTGGGCTGAGCACTCGTGAGTCCTGTACTTGTGTGGCCCGGAGCAACTCCTCGCCCGACCCGACGTCTGCCAGCCGCGGGGGGCCGCTTCCCGTCCCGGCGCACGGAGCTGAGCGCAAGCCCTCGAGCAGCGCCCGGCGCGGCTCCTCCGCCGCTCGAGACGGGTCACGGCGGCCGCGGCGCAGGTCCGAGGCTGGCCGGCCCGGGCACGCTCGGGACCGCCGCCTCGGAACGCGGGGAGGGCCCTCCGCGGGGCGGTCGCGGGGTCGCTCAGCCCGGGTGCTCGGGCTCCGGCTCCGGCCCGCCCCATGCTCAAGGGAAAGCCGGGCCGTCCGCGGGGCAGACAGCAGCGACGCGACGACACGGGGAAAGAGGCCGCCTTCACCGTGACCGCTCGCTTCAGGGGCGGCGCCACCCGTGCCTCCCGGCTGACGGAAGCTCCTCGGAACGGCGGCGTTCGCGGGGCCGCGGCGGGAGGCCGGCCGGAGCCCCGAGGGCGGGCGGCACAGCGAGGCCCGAGCCGGAAAGCAGTCGAGCACCGTTTCGGCGCCCCCGCCTCCCACCGAAGCCACGGCCAGAAAGAGCCCTCGGGCGGTGTGCGGGCCCCGCCCGGCGGGGAAGGAGCCCCGCGCGCGCGGGAACGGTCCGGCCGTCAAGGCCACCGGCGTCCACGCGCCACTCCATCCCCACGGCCCGGCCGCCCGGGAGCCGAACGCGGCCCGCCGCTCCCGGGGCCAAAACGCCGGAAGCGCCTCGCGCGCGGGGACCGCCGGGCCACGACTGCCGTCGCGGAGCCGGCCGTTGGCCGAGGCGGGGGCCGGGCGGCCTCGGCGCGGAAAGAAAGCCGGCGGGGGGAGGGGCCCGAGGGCAGCCCGCGGCCGCGAGTGCACGCGCGAGCGGAGCCGGACGGCGAGGCTGGGCGGGCGCCGGTCCCGGCGGCGGGTCGCGCGGCGTTCGAGGAGCAGCCGGCGCCCGGCCAGGGTCGTGGCGCGCGCGTGGGGGCGGAGGCCGCGCCGCCCGGACCCGGCGCCGGCCGCTCCCCAGAAGCGCGTCTGCGAGCTCAGACCGCGACCGGGGAAACCCGGGAGCCTCGGCGCGCCACGGGTCGCTCGTTTCCCGCGCCCGAGCTTCCGAAACGCGCGCGAGACGTGCGCTCGACGCGGTGAGCGCGACCGCTGGGCCGGCGGCGGTCGGTGCCCGAAGCGCGGGGTCCTGACGCCTCGGGCGCGAGGCGGGCGCCCTCCGGAGCCTCGGAAGCTGCGCCCGGCCGGAGCCATCGCGCCCCCGAGTGGGCTGCCGGGAGGACCGTCCGCCCGCTGCTCAGAGAACGCGGGCCGGGAGGGCCTGCCGTTGGCCCCGCGCCGCGGGCGGTCTGGCCTAGGCCCCGCCTCCAGCGGGCCCGGCCGCGCGACCCTCCGCACGCGGCCGCGTCTCCGGCTTCCGCCGCGGCAGCGGACGCCCCGCCCCTCGGCCTCGCGGGGCGGGCCGCGCCCAGCCCCCGCGCTCGTCCCGCGCCTCTCGGCGAGGCCGGGCGCGCGTTTCCGCGGGTCGGCTTCCGGACGCTCGGCCTTTTTGCCTCACAGCGACCGCTTCGTGACCAGAGGAAAGCCCAGCGGACGTGCGGTCGGGTCCTGAGGAGCGCGGCGCTCCGCCTTGCCTCGGCCGGCCCGAGCGCCGCGCGGCTGGAGGGGGCGCGGGCCGCCGCAGCCGCTCCGCGCGAGTTTCGTCCGAAGGCCGGGCGGCGGCGGCGGCGGCGAGGAGCCCGCGAAGCCTGCCCTGGCGGGGCGGGATCCAGGGTCTCGAGCGCAGGCGCCGCGGAGGGCGCGGGAGACCCCGCGGCGTCCGAGAGGGGAGCGAGGGCGAGCGCCGCCGCGGCCGGCGCCCCCGTCGGAGCACGCCGACCCACCTCGGGGCCGGGGCGGCTGTCGGGCGCCCGTGGCCCTCCCCGCCGCCGCCAGCGCCCTGCCGCGTGTGTTCCTCGCCTCCCCGAGGGCGCGCCGCCCGACTCGCCGCGGCCCCCCGCGGCCCGCGAGGCCACGGGCCGGGCCTCACGCCCCTGGCCCCCGTCTGAACTGGGCGCGAGGCCGGGTCGCGCCGCCGCCGCGTTCGGCGGGTCTCCTCCCGCCCTCCCCGCGAACCGGAGCCAGGTGAGTCCAGGGGCGACGTTCGGGCGCGCACGGCGCCCTGCGGGGCGGTTGTGCACACACGCAGGGACGGCCGCGCGGGCCTGCGTGCGCGCCCTCCGAAAGGGGCGGCAGGGTCCGCAGGTCGCAGCCGGGCGGGCGCGCGCGGCCCAAAGCCGCCGCCGCGAACGGGCGGTCAGGGAAGGTCCTCCCCGGGGCTGAGGTTACGGGCTGCACGTCGCGGTGAACGTCCTCTTCTGACGTGCTTCAGAGCTGCAAGCTCAAATGAAACAGATCAGCACCCAGACTCGCCTGGAGTCCAAAGTGGAGGAGTACCCGACCTCTAGGAAAAGCCAGTCATTTCAGGCTTCCTGCCTTGAGGGCTCTCTCACCAGGTAGATGTGAGGGAGGATTGCTTTTTAAAAACGTGAATCTACTGCCAGGGGAATGGGTTGTTGGGTTCGATGGGGGGCGAGGCTTTTTAGCAACAACTTGCACTTTCCCGGACTTCATCCGGAAGTGGGACCGGTCAGCCACCACTGACGCCAATGCCCGCCTTCGCCAGCAATACTCGATTTCTAGCAATACTAGACAGAAGCTGTAATCCTAAAGAGAAAAGCCCCAAAGGGAATCGGTAGCTTTTTTTATGCAGACGAATGACTTTCCGGAAAAATTAAACTTAGGCGTTTCCATAGGAAGGACAAATCGTTAACAGGCAACGTGCAGACCCTGAGCACCACGCTGTGTACTCGCCACGTTCCTCAAAGTACATTTCTCCCTAGATTCTTACAGCACCTTAGCCTCTCCAGCAGTTAACCTTCTACCCTATAACCTGTCTTTAGACACTTCCCTCCAACCCCAGTTTCCTTCCATTAAATTTGGCTATTAAATTTTTTAAACTTTTTTGTATTTTTCAAAAAGCACAGATACGCCTTTACTTAATTTTAATTAAAGCCAAGATGATGTATAATCCAAAGTCATTCTTACTCTGTAAACATCCATTGGCTAAAACAGAAGACTTCTGACTAGTCCACAGAAAAAAGAATTACAATATTTGTAAAAAAAGAATGCTTTAAATTATCATCCTTCACTGAAAATTCTTCTTCCCATGGTCTATTTTTTATACCTTTTTGTTGTTTTTAAGTAAAAAAGTGGCCTAGGACTAGCATTGTTTGCTAGACCTGGCATTTGTCTTCTGTCCTTATAAAAATTTGTTTTATGTTTTGCAGGTTTTTTTACATAATATCTAAGTTTTCCAATGTTTAGGTTTTTTTCTTGGATGAAGCATGGGTTTCTTTTCATGGTTCCTGATCAGTGTCAATCATGTGGGACACCAGGGTCATAGCCAACTCCTTCTGGGCAGCTCTTTAGCTTGGTGGGTGTGTGGGACAGTTGCAGCTTCAACGACTTTAGACCTGGGAGCCTCTGGCGCACGTGAAGAACTCTGAGCTGTCACTCCAACTCACGCCAGTGACGTTACCAGCAAGAGTAGCCTGCACAGTGTGAATAAGAGGAAGCAGCCATTCACCCAGCATTTGCATTTGCTCTTGAGGACGGGCAGACATCAACTCGGAAGCAGCCAGAGGCTCCTGACTGTGGGCATGAGTGGTGGACTGCTGCGTTGTAACTTATGGCTGTGATTGCAAATTCCAGCAGCATATTTGTACTGTGGAATGAGGTGGACAGCAGCTGCAGGACATGGGCTCACTGTCTTTGTTGATGTGTTAGCAACATGCTGTGTTGGTGTGACTTCTGGGACCTGTGAAGAAGCTGGCCTCATAGTACTGAATGGTGGTCTAGGAGTAGCTGGGCAGATAGCACCGGGCATATTTTGGAATGGATGAGGTCTGGCACCCTGAGCCATCCAGCGAGAACTTGGACTTAGCTGAGGAATCTGATTAGGAGGTAGTGTGCATGGCTGTGAGTCTGGTGGGATAGTTGCCGTGAAGTAACCTGCGGAGGTGCTGGCTGGTAGGAGTTGATGACAAGCTAGACGCAGCTCGTACACTTGCCATTCTGGGCAGATACTGGCTCATGAGATAAGCCTAGTGCTCTTCTTTGTGCTGAGCTCAAGCTACAAATAGTGGCTTGGTGGCCACAATTCTACCATTCCTTTCTGTGGCTGCTTCTAGCGAGGAGACCTGACCCTTTGCTGGGACTACCCTCCGTTGTAACCTCAGTGTTGGTGATGCGCCAGATGGAGAAAACTCTTTGTGGAGAGGCTCATCGTCAAGATTCTTCACACAAAGGCAGACCCCGGCGTCTGGTGGTCCAGTCTGCTTCTATTCAAACTCACTCCTAAGTTCCATCCTCCATCCCACTTTTTCTGCGCCCGACCGGCGTACGTTTGTTTTCCATAGAGCTCCGTTCCATGAGTCTCCTCCACAGCTTTCTGTGCGCCTTCATGTCTTTCAAAGCTTATGAATCCAAATTCTGTGGATTTTCCACGTTCTTCAGTCAGACCTTTCACAGTGAAGGCAGGCCACACTTGCCGAAGAGATCCTTAAGGGGCTCGTCCTCCATGTCGTCTCCAAAATTCTTGATGTGAACATGAGCAAACCCTTTTGCCCTCGCTCCGAGTTCAGCTTCTCATTCTTTTTTCTTTTTCTTTTGAATTGGAGTCTCACTCCATCGCCCAGGCTGGAGTGCAGTGGCATGCTCATGGCCACCCAGCGTCGACCTGTTGAGCTCCAGTGATCCTTCTGCCTCAGCCTTCCAAGTAGCCAAAACTATAGGTGCACACTACCATGCCTGGCTAGTTTTTCAATTTACTGTAGAGACGAGGTCTCACCAAGATGCCCAGGCTGGTCTCGAATGCCTGGACTCAGGCAATCCCCTCGCCTCAGCCTCCCAAAGTACTGGGATGACAGGCTTCAGCCACCGCGCCCAGCCCAGCTTCTCATTCTCTAGGAGACCTAAATCTTCCAACAGCACTTGGAGTGCAGGTGCCTGTGAAAATAAAAACAAAAGCAAAGACTTCCAGAAAGGACTTTACGATCATTTGTGCTCCCGTTCATTTTTTCAGAGGCTCTCACTGCTTCCTGTGTCTCAAAGTGTGCAAATCCATAGCCTTTGGACCCATTTTCACCACAAACCACCTTGAAAGGATGTTTTCAAAGCAGAACACATGTCACGCAGTGCTTGTTACCCATAGATTTATCTGGAGTCTTCGTGAGTGCTTTTGTGAGGTGATGGGTCGCTGCCTCTCACAGCAGCAGCATTTCGTGTCCACACATCCCAAAATGGCATCTGTTTTAGGTCTCAGAATCTAACTTGGCTGTTTCACACTATGTATGTACATTGTTTTCTGTAAGAGTAATGGCATTCTTTTTATCCAGGTGCCAAATGAGAGTCATGTTTATTTAATACTCTGACTCTTTATGTTACCAAAACATACAGAAAAAAATTAGGAATTTTCGAAATACTTTTTGATAAAGTTTATTTTGTGCTTACTGAAGGGAATGCTTTCATAATAGTGTATCATCCTTTAGTTGGAATTGGAATTTCTTCTCTTGTCAGTACTTGATTAGTCAAGGCAAGTCCTGCTTCTAAGACCGTCTTGAGATTAGTAAGCTTTCTGTTCCATTAAATCTTTTGTTTATACTACAAGTTGTCTCTTAGTTCAGATTAACTCTGTCACCCTACAAGGAAGGTGGTCATTTAGGAGGCAGTTTTACGAAGCTGGTTCTTTGCCTGGTAGCAAAGTGCTGCCCTTTGTTGACTCTGGGTCAAAGTACAGACTAGAGGTGAGGTTACTGGCAGTCTTAGGGATGCAGGACAGACCTGTCATTCTTTTAAAGTCATGTTTCCAGAATAACATATCCATGCCCATAGGCCAGGCCAAGACACATTTCAGTGCCAAGTAAAAGCCACGAGCGGATTTAATAATTTTAGATGATTCAACTTCTGTTCCATTACTTTTGAACTATTTATAAGCTATTTCATTACTGCAGATATTTAAGTTTCAACTTTAATAAGCTCTTTTTGGTTGTTGTTGTAAAAAGCTTGCCCGATCGCTGAGCCCGCGGAGCCGACTCCATGAGCAAAGTTCATCCCGAGTTGAAAAAATTTCTGGACAAGAAGTTATCATTGAAATTAAATGGTGGCAGACATGTCCAAGGAACGTTACGGGGATTGGAGCCCTTTGTGAATCTTGTGATAGGTGAATGTGTGGAGATGGCCACCAGTGGACAAGAGAACAATATTGGCATGGTGGTAATACGAGGAAATAGGATCCTCATGTTAGAAGCCGTGGAAAGAGTATAAATGGCTTTTCCGCAGAGACGTCCATGTCCTTTCTCCCAAGGGCCTGTTTTACTTTGATGTCAAAATCAGGTCATGTACATTTTTGTATTAATCTTTTTGCTAAATAAACTTTTGTAATGATTTTAAAAAAAGGCTTCCCCTCGGGTTTTTGTCTAATGTTAAAGATAATCTTGTTGTTATCTTCCTTTGAAATGTATTCTGGCTCTGGGGTGCTTTGAGGGTGATTGGATTAGATTTGGGGTATGTTTTCTCAGATTCAGACTTACATTTAATGGACAACAACCGCTGTTAAAAAAGAAAGAGGGCCGGGCTCGGTGGCTCAGCCTGTAATCCCAGCATTCTGGGAGGCTGAGGCGAGTGGATTGCCTGAAACTGCGGGTTCGGTACCCACCTGGGCAACTTGGCGAGACCTCGTCTCCACAATAAATAAAAAAAAATTAGCCAGGTGTGGTAGCGCATGCCTATAGTTCTGGCTACTTGGAAGACTGAGGTGGAAGGATCACCGGAAGCCCGGCAGGTTGAGGTGGCCGTGACCAGGAGCATGCCACTGCACTCCTGTCTGGGCTACGGAGTGAGACTCCAACTCGAAAGAAAGAAAGAAAGTCTAGGCAACAAAGTAAAAACCTCATCTCTACAAAAATTTTTTTAAATAGCCAAGCGTGTTGGCATGCACCTATAGTCCCAGGTACTTGGGAGGCTGAGGCAGAAGGATGACCTGAGTCCAGGAGGTGGAGGCTGCTGTGAGCTGTGATTGTGCCACTATACTGCAGCCTGGACAGCAGAGTAAGACCCTGACAAGAAAGAAAAGAAATGGAAAGAAGGAGAAAGAGAGAGAGAGAGGAAATAAATTAAGCCTGCCTGATTCTGCTGTGCATTTTCTGCTACCTACATGAACTGGACTTTTGCAACGATGGTGATAAAGACAGTAGATAAGAAACCAGTTATTTATTCTCCCTTTAAAATTTTTGAGGACTTGCTGACAAGGGGCTGAAACTGTTACTGTGAGCAAAGTCCCCAAAGCTAGCTTAGTTTTTGCCACATCTGCAGTGATCGCCACAATCTAGGGGTGGTCAATGTGTTTCCATTATGTTCTGGAAGAGGTCAGTAGGATGCGTACCCTAGGCAACAGGAAACATTCCTCTGACTTCGGGCTCCCTGTCACTCAAGGATTTTTCTTCCTCGGAAACAAGCCAGGTCACATACGAAACAATTAGGAAATAAATCAACTTGTCTCTCGGAGTTTGCTTCCAACAGGTTCCACCTCCCTACAGATGTGCCTCTCCAGCCTAAAACCAGGGGACTGGTCTTCCTGCTGAAGACCTGGAAATCCCACCAGGCTGCAGACCAGCTGCAACCACAAGGGGCTGGCCCTTTCGAGGTGCTGCTGACCACCCACTCATCTGTCAACTTAGCCGATGTTAAGTTGTGGATTCACCATATTCGGGTAAAGCCAGTCCCTCCAGGATCCCTCCAGAGCAGTCAGTCATGGTCTTATGAACTGTTGAATGACCTTAAGTTAATATTCAAACCCAGCCAAAAAAAACAGACAAAAAATCATAACCGGGAACATGCACTTTTCAAGTCGTTATTGCTCTCCAAACCCTTTCCACTTCCGCGGGAACAATGACTTACGCCTTCTTATCTCACAAGCTCTTGCTCATCAGCCAGCTCACCCAGACCCCAGTCTTTTCTGGACCCCTTAATCCAACAAGTTCTTCGCTTTTTGCATGTCCCTACCTGCACATTTGAACATCTGAAGACCCTTAAAAGAATAGTGTGCAGGGTATGCCCTACTTGGATCCTTTTAGGGACCACAAGGTTGCCATTTCCTTTTTTATTTTTTGAGTCTTGGTCTCACTCTGCCACCCAGGCTGGAGTGCAGTGGCATGATCATGGCTCACTGCAGCCTTGACCTCCTGGGCCTGGGCAATCCACTGTCTCAGCCTTCCAAGTAGCTGGGACTACAGGCCATGCCCCCTTGGTCTTGAAGTCACAGCTCAGGCAATCCTCTTCCCTCAGCATCCCAAAGTTCTGGAGTTACGGAATGAACCACCACACCTGGCCCAGTCCCCATTTCTGTTTGGCATCCCAGATGGAGTGTCCCTTACTCTCCCTAAAAGAAGGCAACCACCCGTTTTCCCCTGATGGCAACCTAGGCAGCTTCCCGTTTGATCGGAATACAGTGAGTCAGGAAGAATTTGGGGGAGGCTTGGCGCTGCCTGGAGGTGATGATAATCTAGCCCATCCCTGGTCAGAAAAGAAAGCCTCGTGAGAGCTTTCACTCAAGACGCAGTGACCTGTGCTTCTGAGGGTTGTGTGTGTGTTTGCAGCCACGAGAACAGGCCTTGGACTGAAGATTCCTTGGGAAAGGCGATCAAGGGCAATGCCTGTGAGGCCACTCCGTCGCCCTTTGTCTGTCCACAGAGCTCAGTCTAGAACAGTGGACTAGTTTTTTGAAATTATTCTTCAGAGTAACCAGCGGACTCACGGAGGAAGACTCCTTGGAGTATCGCCAAGTAGTATTTGCCGGGGGGCATTCCTGGTGGCACTGGCTATTTCTTTGGCCAAAACCATTAATAAAAGTACCCAGATCACGGTCCTGCGAAAAGCTGGATGCCACCACCCAGGCACTCGTGAGTTCTCCCGGTTACAGGGGTGATGTTTCTTTTCTTCATCCTTATTCCGCAGTGCCCCTCCCCAGCATGAATGCCAGGGGCGTTGACAACCAGACTCCCACGACGGAGGAACTGATAAGTGAAAGGGCACTGAAGCAAGCTCAACTTTCCCGTAGAACTGACGTTTACAGTTCCTTGATCAATCACATAAGCTAACCCTCGTGGAAAGCATATCGGAACTGAAACCAGGTCACCTCACCTGGGCAGCGAGACGCCAGACGCTCACCCATCGTGACCGCCCGGCTGACCACCTGTGTCCTGTCGGCCCGCTCCTCTTCCTCACCCTCCCAAGTTCCTGTTTTCCCGTAGGTGGCGTCCTTCCTTCCCTGGCATACAAGCCCTCATTTTAGTCGGCTGGAGAGATGGATCTGAGGTTCGTCTCCTGTCTTTCTGGCTGATGTCCCCCGTCACAGAATAAAGCCACCTTCCCTCGCAGTGCTCATCCTCCCAGTGACCGGATTTCTGCGTGGCAAGCAGGGGACTCAGGCCGAACCCCTGGTGTTCAGCAAAGAGAACAGTTCAAGCAATGGGATTAAAAATAGTAATTAGCATCAACCCACGTTAGACTTTCAGGGTGTTTTTAAGCTTCAGTACCCAAGGCTACTGTTGGCCACTGGTTACTCATCAGGGAGTGGCAGAGTGCTGCTTCTGTTCCCGTCTGTGATTACTGTTGGTCGGACGAGGACATAGACCTAAAATCTTTATGAGTCTTAAAAATTCTTTGTTGATGGCAGGAAGAGAGCAGTGAGTAGTCTCTCTCTCTCTCCCCCTCCCTCCCTCTCCCCCTCCCTCCCTCTCCCCCGCCGCACGCACACACACAAATGTACTTTTTAGCCACAATTAAAATTTTCATTTCAGTAGATTTATTTAGTTTTTAAATTCTCAGCTTTAGTGCATTTGTTTTAAATCTTAACAGTAATCTCAGGATGATCTAAATCTCATCCCATAGACTATTCTGTATTGGCAGAAATTTTGTGTCATGTGGACATAATTAGTATCCATAGGTTGTTTTTTTACATAAACAATTAAGTTATAAATATACGTTTGAAACTAGGATTAAGCCGGGCTCAGTGGCTCAGCCTATAATCCCGTGCTTTGGGAGGCTGAGGTGAGTGGATTGCCTGAGCCTGCGGGTTCGTGAACCACCTGAGCAACTTGGTGAGACCTCATCTCTACAATAAATCAAAAAATCAGCCGAGCGTGGCAGCGCATGCCTGTAATTCCGGTTACTTGGAAGGCTGAGGCGGAAGGATCGCCAGAGCCTAGCAGGACGAGGCTGCGGTGGCCGGGAGCGGCCACTGCACTCCAGTCTGGGCGACCGAGTGAGACTCCAACTCAAAAAAAAAGAAACTAGGATTAATATCCACTTGGGTGAGGAGTTTTTTAAAAACCCATGTGATCAAGTTGATTTATAATGTCCATTAGGGCAAATTAAAGTGTCATATAGACTTATAACATGCACAAGAAAATCTAAATTTTCTTAACCGACTGAATGCTTCTTATGACATTTGTTCATCGTTTGGAAATACCCTCCAAAAGCTCATCTCCAGGCTTCTCTTGCATGAAGCCAAGTTGTGTCTTACAGGCCTCTCCATAGTAAAGAGGCACTTTGGTGCACTGCCCTTTCACAAATTTCCCTTTGAGAATAATTGCTTCTTTTCTTTATCACCTGAAGATCTCGTACAAAAGTCCATAGTGTGTAATCACTGCACTTGTGGAGACTTGTGGAGGCTACGGGGGTGATATTCATGGGTTAAGTTGTTTAATGGTCTTTAGCCAAGATAAGCAGGAGGGCTTTTATTTTCCACCCTATGGTAAAAGGGCCCTCATAGCTTTTGAGCCTGAGAGTTTGCCTTACTGAGTAGGATGGTTACTTAGAACATGGAATATGGGAAGGGTCAGTATTATGAGCATGCCTTTCCACCACCAGGCAACTAGAAAACTTACCTGACAATTAATGTTCAGGATAATGTACTAAACAAGAACGTAAAAAGCTCCCTTCACCTGACGCGCCTGTGCTTTCATTACACCAGAGCTGGCATTTTGTCAAGTCCATCAGAAACTAGAACACTAGAGTCTGTGATTCACTGCTCGTACTGGGTGTGTTCCCTTGGAGAAGAATAGAATGATTCAGGTTAGATTAATAATGGTGAGGGAGGAGGTGGGGTGGGTGGGTGGAGAGGGTAGTGGTACAGGAGTTAGACTGCTAAAAAGTAATAGGGATAAAAGGACTGCTTGGGGCCACATGCTTCTCAGATTCTTTATGAACTCAGAATTGTCACCCCCGAGTGTACTGGAAGAAAAAACGGCATTAGGTGTCAGCAAATCCTTAAGCAATAGAACATGTCTTGTAATCATCTTTAACCACCTTGAAGTTTGAGAGATAACAACCCCCAAGATAATTTCACAGCATTAACATCTGTCTGAAGTGCCGGTAAACAAGGCAACTCGGTTTTCTGCCCTTGCCTGTCATTACCGTTTCAGTCTTGAGGGTATGAAAAGGTTCTTCTTGATGATGTTCTCTTGGTGGGGGAGCAAGGGTATCTAGTGGTGCCAGGAAAATGAGGAGCGAAGAGCTTGTGTTCCAGGACACTGCTGACGGTGCTGCTCTTCCATTCCTTGGCAAATTGAGAGAAAAACCTGTGAATGGAGCCCAACCCGGAATCCTCTGGCCCATTTCAGTGTCTGAGAGCTAGACTGAAATGTCATCCCTCTTCCCATCACCCCACCCAACCGGGAGAAACCACGAGGCTTCCGTTCCTAAAGGCAGAGTAAACACCTTAGATTCCGACCCTCAAACTTGAGGAGCTGCACAAACCCGTCAGCACAGCCCTGGACCAGGAGGTCTGAATCCCCAGTGAGGACCAGCGGGAGAGGAGAGGCATGGCCAGAGATGGGGAGGCCTTGGCTCAGGCCACCGCCACGTGATCCTCCCCCTTCCGCCTCCAAGACTGTGCCTCGAGCCCGTGTCGCCCATACTGCGCCTGGATCACCCCACCTGTCAGTGACCCAGCTCTCCGCCTCCACGACACCTCTATGGCCACCAGGAAGCAATGCGTGATGCGCCACGATGATACTGGTGATCCTCAATTCGGCAGATGACATCACTATTTTTGGATACTGAAAATATATCTTGCCCACAGTTATGCTGTTGGAAAACAAGTCTAGAAAGCACATATATTCACTCTGGCGTGATTCTCCAAGATTCCATCCAGCTCTTTAAGCTTTGTTCACACAAGATGAAGACAAATGGCACTTTCCCCTCAACAATGTAGCCTTTAACTCAGCCTCTTCCAAACTCCCACCTCCCAGAATTTCCCTTCATGTGCCACTCTGCTATTCTAGCCATCTATCAAGTACATGTCAGGCATTTTTCACTTGTACCTACCTCTGAGTCAACTTGTCCTTTTCTTATAGCCCCTTTCCTACCTTTTTTAATCTTCTTTTTTTCTTTTTTCAAGAGAAGGGTTACTTACACAGTTGTTCTCCAGACTGGGTGTGGTGGCTCAAGCCTGTAATCCCAGCACTTTGGGAGGCTGAGGCAGAAGGATTACCTGAACCCAGGAGGTCAAGACCAACCAGCCTGGGCAACACAGCGAGACCTCACCTCTAAACAAACCGAAACAAAAACATGGGCCTGAGGTCCCAGCTGCTCAAGGGACTGAGGTGGAAGGATTGTCTGAGGTCCAGGTTGGTCAAGGTTGCAGTGAGCCACGATCGTGCCACTGCACTCCAGCATGGGTGACAGAGTGAGACCCTGACTTCGAAAAACAGCAGCAAAAGCACACACACAAAAGCGGATGTTTTCCAACACTCGTGAGAACATGGGAAGGATGGCTTGGTCTGTCTCCATTGTGCTGCTTTCCCTCTTTCTTACGCTCTGTTGTGACTTCTGAGCATGCCGGACACTGAAAACTCACCTCGGTGCCTGGCTGAAGGTCTGATGTGACGGGGATTCATACCAAGTGCAGAGAGAACACCCACCAGCAAGATGGTCTTCTCAGGCTTTGGCAAACCTGCCATTGGGCAGACAGTGTCCCATCATCCCAAAGAATATCGGCTTGGGTTTTGGAGGATAGACAACTAATCACGTCCACATTTGTTAAGCAAATTCCCATGAAACTATAAATTATAAGCTACTCATAGGTTAAAAAAAAAGGCACTGCTTCAGGTTGGCATTGTCTAAAATGCTTGCCTAGCCTAACTCTGGGGCATTGGAATAGATATTTTGAACCTGCACGTACAAGTTGAGGATTTTTGTAAAGCTGCCAAATATTTAATATAACAATAATTAGCATAAAGCTTGGCAATTAAGCTGTCCTGAGAAGAATGAGTTTGAATCTTTGGCAAGGTGTCTCTCTTTTCTGTAAAAGTAGTTTCACCAGTTCATATTATTTTCACTCAGAGCTTTTCCCACAGGCTTGAAAAGACGTAAAACTGACTTTGTTTTATTTCTGTATCTTCAAGGACAGTGATTTGTTTTCAGTCACTAGTTTTCAGAATGCATCGATTAACCATATTTACCCACCAACCCCCTAGGGATACTTTTCATTTTTACAGTTGAAAAGAATCAGTTTTACTGTTCCCTTCAATCTAGATAGAATCCCTTCATGTTAGGAATGGGGTTAAGTTCCTAACACAAATGCAAGGGAGACAAATTCAAATATGCCAAACGGTAGACGCAAAGGGCCAGTACCCGAAGCGAATCGATCTTGATGAGTGCATAACAGACTGTGTTCACAGGTTTGGGCTGCAGGTAGAACTGTGTGGCCTGGCCGGGCTCAGTGGCTCCGCCTGTCATCCCAGCACTTGGGGAGGCCGAGGCGAGTGGACTGCCTGAGCCTGCAGGTTTGAGACCAGCCCCAACAACTTGGCGAGACCTCAACTCTACAATAAATAAAAAATTAGCCGGGTGTGGTAGCGGGCACCGGTAGTTCCAGCTGATGAGGATTTTTTAGGTCAGTCTGGGCTTCGAGAGTGTCAGCTCAGTGGAGCAGCCAGCCCAGCCCCAGAGAGGGTCGTGGAGGGGCTGATAAGCCTAGCCCCACAAGTGTCAGCGCTAACGGGCTGGCAAGCCAAGCCCTGAGTGTTGCGACTGGAGGAGCGGGGCTGGCAAGCCTAACCCCCAGGGTATTGGCTCTAACGGGCAGGCAAGCCAAGCCCTGAGAGTGTTGCTGGTTTGGTGGGCTGGCCAGCCTGGCCCCCGGGTGCCGCAGCTTGGGCGTCTCGCCTTCCTCCGGCAGCTCTCCTGGTTCAGCTGGCTCTGTCGGCTGGCCAGCCAGCCTCTGGGGTGCACGGCTGTTCGACTCCGATGACCTTCTGCAGCGCCTCGGGTCACAGCTCTTCAGGGTCGAGCTTCCTGCCTCATGCCCAGGAAGAATGAGGGACCTGGACAGCCGGAAGGCGAGAAAGCAGGATTTACTGAGGACAGAAAAGCTCCCACTGTGGGAGGGGACCCGAAGGGGTTGCCCATCTGGGGCCGAAAACCTGGTGCTTCTATAGCCCTAAGTCCAAGCCGATTGGCTAGCACTAGCTGTGAGCTGTGGCTGTTCGGATTGGTTGCTTTTCAATCCCAGCAGTGAGGATTTTAACTCTAGCTTGAGAGGCTTGCAGGGAGCTTGTTTACCAACAGTGAGCCTGAGATACCGGCCAGGAGTTCACGACATTGTTTCCAGAGGACTCTCCCGTCTGCCTGCCTCGCCTTTCTCTAGCCATCTCCCGTCTCACATCTACTTTGAAGGCTAAGGCAGAAGGACCCAGCAGGTCGACGCTGGGGTAGACGTGAGCGTGCCACTGCCCTCCAGCCTGGGAAACGGAGTGAGACTCCAGCTAAAAAAAAAAAAACGAAAGAATTGTGTGAACTACTAAAACTACATAGAAGGCTGAAACTAAACATTTGCATACTCTTACCAACCCATCACCTTCCAGTCAATAACTGCTCAAGCTAAGATTGCAGGTGCTTGATTGAACCAGTTTCTATAACTGGAGTCAGCCCTCATGGGTGTCGAAATGTTTTCTGCCAAAGATCACGCCGGCGAAGATTTGAGGAGACCAGGGAGGCGAAGGGCGAGCAAGAGTGCGCTTCACTATGTGTTTCCTGCCCTTCTGCAGTTTTCGACAGCAGCGTTTTTCATAACAAATGACTGATTGCTGGGCTTGTTTCCTCCATGCTGCAGGTCAGCCTGCAGATATGACCTCGGCTTTGCGGTCCAGCAGCAGATCAAGCACCAAGAATCCTGAGAACATCCAGGCTGACGTCATGATCTCTTCCTTAATGAGAAACACATACTTCATGGCCTTTGGAGATAACTGAATCAAGAGAGTATCAAGACTTTGTGTTTTGAAGGCGTGAGCATGATCACAGACACACGTGTACCTGGCTGGCACTGGTGGAATATTGCAACAGTCGGGTTCAGCCTGATTCTACCTTGTGAAGTGGATAAGCCATGTTTCTCAGCAGGTGGAATTTTGAATGGGTAAAGCCATAAAGCCACAGACATCTGGGGTTTTTTTTGCATTCCAAACCTTGTCTTTGTTGATTTTTGTTGCTGTGTGGAGCTGGGGGTGAAATGGGCTGTGGCCACAAACTGTGAAGGTGAGGTTGCTTAAATCGGTGCCAAACATGAGATAATCATGGGTTGTCAGTTTAAACTGCGGAAAGTGGGGAGGTCTTCGGGATTTTTGCTTGAATACAAGCTTCGGTCAAAACAAAGGGCACTCATTGATGCTTTCGACCTTTTTCTCTGATTCATTCAGTCTCACAGAAAAATGGCCACCGCTGGGGACAGGCCTAGGTCAGAGCATCAGAGTTCTTTTTTAAAACTATCTGTTTAAGCCGGGCTCAGTGGCTCAGCCTGTAATCCCGCGCCTTTGGGAGGCTGAGGTGAGTGGATTGCCTGAGCCCGCGGGTTCGAGACCTGCCTGGACAACTTGGCAAGACCTCATCTCTACAATAAATCAAAAATTAGCCGGGCGTGGTAGCGCGTGCCTGTAGTTCCAGCTACTCGGAAGGCTGAGGCGGAAGGATCGCCAGAGCCCAGCAGGTCGAGGCTGCGGTGGCCGGGAGTGGCCATTGCACTCCAGTCTGGGCAACGGAGTGAGACTCCAACTCAAAAAAAAGAGATCTGTTTATATTAGAGTTGTGGGATACCAGTGGGGATATACTGCACAAGTGGGTCACATGCAGGTGAAGTTTGGACTTCTTCTTTTACATTGTTGTTACTACTCAGAGCTGTGGGGCACAATTCAGGATTAGGTCTGCAAGTGGTCAAGTTTGGGCCTGCCTTTGGCCCCCACTTGGCCTGGCTTGAGAGCAGGTCCCCTTAGGGATGTGGGGTCCCCTCCCCGAAGTTCGGCTTCTAGGTGGCCCTCCCTCCCCCGACAGCGTGCCGGGTACCGGGTATGTCGCCACCCGCCCCCTTCTCGTCCACCCAGCCCCTCCCCGCACCGAAGCAGCGTCCAGCTTCTGCCGATCCCACCCTCGTGCTGGTGTGACTAGTGCACAGGGCCCACTTGTGAGTGAGGACGTGCAGCATTCAGTTCCTTGTTTCCGGGATGGTTCGCTTCGTACGAGGGTCTCCAGCTGCATCCAAGTTGCAGCGAAGGCCATGATTTTCATCTTCTTTATGGCCGCCTACTGTCACTGATCCTGCCGCTAGCGACTCACAAGCCGCCTGACTTTGGCAGTTTCAGTGAAGTTCTGTGGTCTCAGTTTTCTCGTCTATGAATTATGGACAGTTCTCTTTGTCTGGCTCTAGTACCGAATTTTGGTACACCTGAAAGTACCAGTTCCCCCCAGAGAGTTACATGAAGTTACAGGTAAAATTCCCTATAGAAGTAGCCACTATGATAATACTATGGAAGATGTGCTAGGTATTATGGACAGAAAAGTCAATGCATGTTTAAGGAGTCTACAAATTAGACACTGGTATTTATCACACAGACTAAACCAGAGCCAGCCCTGGGAAGAAACAGCTACAGAGGCTGTTTTTCTCCCGTGACATTTCTTTCCCCGGGGCCCTTCCAGATGGTCCAAGTGCCACCCTCCCAAGCCTAGGACCTCAGGCTAACTCTCACCAACCCTCTCTCTTCCTCACAAGGGGAAATGGAGCATTACTGTTCAGTGGATACAGAGCTTCCGTTTGGGATGATCAAAACGTCCTGGCGTTGGATGGTAGTGGTGGTTGCACAACCATGTGAATGCACTTCATGCCACAACATCAGCTGGGGGCAGTGGCTCAACCTGCAATCCCAGCGCTTTGGGAGGCCCGGGGGGAGGATCGCTTGAGGCCAGGAGCTCAAGACCGGCTCGAGCAACAGAGCAAGACCTCATTTCTACAAAAATTAAAAAAAATTATCTGGGTATGGTGGCGCATGTCTGTAGTCCTAGCTACTCAGGATTGCTTGAGCCCAGGAGGTCAAGGCTGCAGTGAGCTATAATTGTGCCACTGCACTCCAGGCTGGGTGCCAGAGACAGAGAGAGAGAGAGAGAAGGACTGTATACTTAAAATAGGTAAAATGGTAGTTTTCATTTTGTGTATATATTATCACAATTTTGAATACTCTCTAGGGAGGAATGTTTTTGAAACAACTGGTACCAACATTTAACAGTTTCTCTAAGAGGAAAATTGTTCCTCAGATAGGATCTTTTTTTTTTTTTTCTAAGTCTCATTTTGTCAACCAGACTGGAGTACATTCCCCTGCTGGGCTTAGGCGATCCTTTCACCTCAGCCTTCCAAGTATCTGGGACTATAGGCATGCACCACCATGCCTGGCTCAGTTTTTAAGTTTCACTGTAAAGACAAGATCTTGCCATAGTGCCCAGGCTAGTCTCAAACTTCTGGGCTCAGGCAGTCTTTTCACCCTGGCCTACCAAAGTGCTGGTATTACCAGGGTGAGCCACCGCGCCTGGCCTCAAATCTAATCTAAACCTTTCATCTACATGTTATCCCATTATTTCTTTGCATTGCTTTGCATTGTTCTGACATTGGACCAGGGAAGATTAATTTCACTATAGCAGAAGCATACATGAAACATGTGCTTTCTTTCTGGGCAACGACACCGACCATCTTTGAAAGAGGGCCCTTTGTCCACAATGGAACATGTTTTAACAGCTTTGTCTTTTTCCCCCTCTTACCTAATCTTCTCGTGGGAGGTAGCATAATTTATAGTCTCTGTAGCCAGGAAATAGAGTGAAAGTAAGTCAAGTTTGTGAAAACAAACCCACAGCTTTGGCTTCGAGAGAACAAGTCGGAAAGCACGGCAGTGAATATATGTTGGGCGGTGTACAAAGAATACTGATTTTCATTCCACAATGCACACATGCGTGCAAACATCACATTGTATCTTATAAATGTGTACAACCATTATTTGTCATTTAAAAATAAAATGAAACTGCCAGTCTTGGTGGCATGTGCCAATAACCCAGCTACTTGGGAGGCTGAGTTGGGAGGATCACTTGAGCCCAGGAGTTTGAGGCTGCAGTGAGCTATGATCACACTACTGCACTCTAGCCTGGGTGATAGAGGGAGACCTCATCACTTAAAAATAAATAAAATGCTGGGCGTGGTGCCTCACACCTGTAATCCCAGCACTTTGGGAGGTGGAACTGAAAGGACTGCCTGAGCCCAGGGGTTCGAGACCAGCCTGAGCAACATGGCAAGACCTCGTCTCTACTATAAATCAAACAATCAGCCGGGTGTGGTGGCGCATGCCTGTGGTTCCAGCTACTTGGAAGGCTGAGGAGGAAGGATCGCCTGAGCCCAGCAGGGCGAGGCTGCGGTGGCCGTGAGCATGCCACGGCACTCCAGCCTGGGCAACAGAGTGAGACGCCAACTCAAAACTAAATAAATAAGATAAAGTATAATAAAACTTCAAAAAATACTGACTTTATTATTCTGATAAACATGCTGTATGCCTATAAAGCATGAAAAAGGCAGTGAAATGTGGATCGTAAGGGATAACACAAAAAGGTAAGTTTAATTTACCTGGAAAACGGAGATTTCTGTTGGATTTGCTCCATCTCTTCGTGGTAGTTTTTTATTCCATTTTGTCTTATTTAGTTAGTTAGTTATCGAGTCAGGGTCTCACGCTGTTGCCTAGGCTGAGGTCCGCAGGCACGATCACGGCTCCCTGCAGCCTCGACCTCCTGGGCTCCAGCGATGCTCCCGCCCAGCTCTTGAGCATGGGACCACAGGCGCCTGCCACGTGCCCGGCGAACTCCTGGGCCTGAGCAGTCCGCCCCCCGGCCTCCCAGTGTGCTGGCATCACAGGCACGTGTCCGGCGGACTTGCAGCCTCTCTTCGCTTCGGTCTGTGTCCTGTCTCTGGCTCCTCCTGGCCAACATCCCTGCTGCTGCTGGAGCTCAGGTGGCTCTGCCTGCAGCAGCCTCCCGGCGGTCTCCGGCTTCTAGGCTGTGGTTGCTTTTCCTCTGCCATCCCCTCCTCACACCTACTCGTTTTCTGCCCCGGGGCCTGGGGGGCTGTTTAAAGACGTTGGTGTCTTCTCACGACTCCCCGTTCTCCCCAGGATAAGCCCAGTTCCTCACCCACTCTCCTGCGTGCCCGTCCCACTTCATCCTGTGCTTATCCCTGCACCAGCCTCACCGCCTTCTGCACTTGCAGTTCCCAGAGCAGCCCTGTCTCCCTCACTCTCTCCTTCTGGGTCCCCCCAGTGCCCACTCCCACCAAGATCAAGGGTCACAGGCCCCACGCCCACGGCCCACAGACTCCTTTATTCTCGCCCTCCTCAGTCGTCTAGCTGGAATCGGGTGCCTTTCTCCTTCCATGGTACCCCGCGGGCATTGTGACGTGCATTTTACCTTGAGCTGTTTGAGAACAGGAGCTTTGTCTTTGTCCTGTGACCCCCCTGACAGAAAGCTCAGCAGATGTGGGGGTCCAGCCAGAGGACAACATGCAGAGGGCAGAAGGAAAGGGCTCGGGAGCCCAGAAACAGCTGAGTTAGGGACGGCTTCATGGCGTTTGAGCTGTCTCGTCTTCACAGCAATCTCTATGGAATCTTGCTTTTCAGTCAACATCTTTTTAAAAAAATAATTGGTACACAGACCGTAATGTACATTCCCCGAGTATATAAACCTGACTGCAGGACACAGATCGTCTTTGGGTGATACAGTAACAGATTATGACTGAGCAGTCTCCGAACACCTGCTGAGGGCTGACTGGCAGGTACACGAAATAGCGCGGCCTGGTGTCGTCCACTCTTGCTGGGCCATAGAGAAGGACGCACAGGATAGCAGTTAGGATGCAATATGGCCGAAGAGCAGCCATTTTTTTTTTTTTTTTTTTTTGAGTCGGAGTCTCACTCCGTCGCCCAGACTGGAGTGCAGTGGCCGCTGCCGGCCACCGCAGCCTCCACCTGCCGGGCTCCGGCGATCCTTCCGCCTCAGCCTTCCAAGTAGCTGGAACTACAGGCGCGCGCTACCACACCCGGCTCATTTTGATTTATTGCAGAGATGCGGTCTCGCCAAGTTGCCCAGGCGGGTCTCGAACCCGCAGGCTCAGGCCGTCCGCTCACCTCGGCCTCCCGAGGCGCGGGATGACAGGCCGAGCCACCCAGCCCGGCTGAGAGCAGCCATTTTAACACTGCTCAGCTCTGTCATGTTTTTTAGCAGTTCACCTTAATTTGCCCTCTAGTCATTAGCCAAGGACCGAGCCAGTTTCCCTGAGGCAGCTACTGGCAATTGTCTGACAACACCTCCAGCCTGCTTTGCACTGTTTACTTTTCTTTTTCTTCTTTTTTTTTGTGAGTTGGAGTCTCACTCCGTTGTGGCCCAGGCAGGAGTGCAGAGGCACACTCACGGCCCCCCCAGTGTCAGCCTGCTGGGCTCCCATGATCCTTCCACCTCAGCCCTCCAAGTAGCCGGAACCACAGGCATGCACTACCATGCCTGGCTAATTTTTGATTGATTGGAGAGGCGGGTCTCAAACCCGCGGGCTCAGGCAACCCACTCGTCTGGGCAATCCAAAGTGCTGGGATGGCAGGCTGAGCCACCGAGCCAGCCCCATTTACTTCTCCATTCCGAGTATTTGTCAGCCGTAAGGGCCAGGATGATCTCCTGTGTTGTGGGCAGCCCTTCATGGCCTACCTAACCTAACACAAACAGGCCCCATCACCACGGCAAGAGTTATGTGACTAACCCACCCGTCTGCCTGCCGTCCATCACCGTGACATCAGCACCTGTGCTTACCTGCCCCTTCATAAGGCAGTAAAACAGACCACCACCCGATCACCTTAATGACCTGCCCCATCGAAGGAAAGGTTTAAAAAGCACTCAACCTCAAGCAGTGGTGGCCATGCTTTTCTCTAACCTCTGGCCCCCTTCCCCTTCTGGGGAGGTGAATCTCCTCTCCCCTTCTCTCTCTAATCTGCTTTCTAAATAAGCTGTATTTTCCAATCTAATTTCTGTGCAGTTCTTTGCATCTTACCCACAGCACCAGCTCAGCACACTGGCCCGCTGACCTCACAATCTCAGACCTCATGGCATTCACATCAGAGTCAAACAAGCCTGGAGTGAAATCTCAACTCCACCTCATAAACGTTAATAGTGATAATCCCGTAAAATGGGATGATGATCTCCACTTCATCAAATGTGAGGCAGCAATACAGTGATTAACATGGAGCTTGCCACTTGGTGAGGCTCAGCGTAAGGGCGGCAGAGGTCGAGGCGGTAGTGGCGACTCAAAGCTGGGGACGGAGGTGGGCGGACGGGCGGTCCGAGAGAGCTGCTTGACGAGGGACTCTTCTCATCTCTTCACTTAGCCACATTTTTTTTGTTGTTTTTCTGGGGGGTTTTTTTTGAGTTGGAGTCTCACTCTGTCACCCAGACTGGAGTGCAGTGGCCACTCCCAGCCACTGCAGCCTCGACCCGCTGGGCTCCGGCGAGCTTTCCGCCTCAGCCTTCCAAGTAGCTGGAACTACAGGCGCACGCTACCACGCCTGGCTGACTTTTTATTTATTGTAGAGATGAGGTCTCGCCAAGTTACCCTGGTGGGTCTCAAACCCACGGGCTCAGGCAATCCACTCCACCTTGGCCTCCCAAAGCGCTGGGATTACAGGCTGAGCCACCGAGCCCAGCAGCCACATTTTTTAAAAGTGTGTTCCAGTGGGACGGTGGCATTCTGTGAGCTGGTCCAAGGTGCTTCACAAGTAAAACCAAATTAAGGTGATCTTTTCCCAATTTGTAGGGAAAAAAGTAGAATGCTTCCCATTTTAACTTCTTTTCTAAATACTGTTCCTAAAACTTTAGTGTCTGCTAGTGAATGATAGCAGATAACGGAATGAATAGGTTGCAAATGAAAATTAAGATTAGGCTGGGCATAGGTGCCATGATCTCAGCACTTTGGGAAGTGGCCAGGATTTTGCTTGAGGCCAGGAGTTTGAGACCAGCCTGGGCAACATATTGAAATTCCCATCTCTACAAAAAAAAATGTAAAAAAAGGAAAGATCAGTAAGCAGATTTATTTACTTTAACGAATTCATTTATTTTAAAGATAGGGTCTCCATGTGTTACCCAGGCTAGCTTCAAACTCCCGGGCTCAAACTATCTTCCTGTCTTAGCCTCCTGCATAGCTGGGACTACAGGTACATGCCGTTACACTTGGCCTGATTTATTTCAAATGTTTATTCAGCCGTCAGTAGATACTTATTTTATAAAAGATTGTGGGCTGTTTTTTGGCACAGACCCACACGTGTAGTCTGGTCACTTTTTTTACTAGTATTATTGCTCCTACCCCACATGCTGAAATTAAATACAGTTTGTTGAAGAAAAGATCCCAAACTCTGTAAAATATATTAAGATGGTTTATTCTGGAGCCAAATTTGAGGACTTAAGCCTAGGTACACCCATCCTCAGGTGGTCCTGAGAATGTCTGCCCACTTTGGCCAAACGGTGGCTTGGTTAGACACTTTAGGAGGGCGCAATTTACAAGAAACCACCAATCGACACATGTGATATTTTCATTGGTTTGGCTCAGAAAGGAGGGGCATTTCCAAGCAGGGCCTTGTAGGTCATAAGCAGATTCAAAGATGTCTTGACTGGTAATTTTGCCGTTCTTCCCTAAGGATTTGGGAAATCAGTAAAGGAGATGCTTTGTGAAGATAAGGGGGTGGGAAATTCCAGGTCTGTTGATATGTAGATTCAGTAGGGTTGTTTTGCTGAGACAAAGGGCGGAAAGACTATTGGTCTGTCGATCTGCAGGTGAAGGCCTACGTGTGGCAGACCTCAGAGAGGACGGACACATGTCTTACAAGCCTTCCTGGGAGTCCGGAACACACAAGATATGGCTTTTCAGAGCCATGAGCTGCTCCAGTGTTCTTCTGAAAAGGCATGTGCTGTTACGCCAGAGTCAGGTTGGAAAACAATAGGGTAATAAAACGCTGTTTGGTGAGTTCTTGTCAGGCAATGACTCCCCAAGCCTCTCAGTTAGGAACTGGGGTAGGAGAAGAAGTTCAGCTTTAGTCCTCAAGCTGCGTCTCCTGCCGTTCTGCAGGAGCCCCGCCTGCTTGTCCCTCTGCAGAAGTGCGGTCTGCTATCGTCAGCATCCCACAGCATGATGCTTTGGAGCCCAAGTTTTTAAGACACTTGTAAGATTTTACTGCAACATCCACGGAGAGCCCAATGTGCCTCTCTTCATCCCTTTACATGAAAGGAGCAGTTCTTTACAGATGCATATTCTGAGACCAAACAAAGCCTCGTTGCTGCACACATGTATTATTTGTGGCATATACTATGGCTTCTTTTTCTTTTTTCCTAGAGTCAGAATCTGAGAATATGTGACATACAGCATGAACAGATGGGTACATTTCTGCTTCTGGAGTCACTGTACATGAGGATATCCCGAAGAAGGGAATAAGAAGAAATGGGAAGCCAAAGACACGCCTTGGTTCCGGCCGCGCTCCACACCCGTCAGCCTCAAGAAAAGAAAACCAGGCCTGTCAGAGCTAATAACCAAACAAGGGTTAGAGAACACCAACGGTTACACCCTGATTCGTCTTCCTCTCAGAAACCCCCTAAGGCTCAGGATAACTTGCCTACTGCTTGTTCTTGATGAGTGTTGAGTCTAGAACATTTCTCTGTGTTGACGGCATAGCTGATTTCAGAGGACTGCAGGGAGCCAGTCCACCCAATCGCTGCAGGTACCTGTGAGAAACGGGCTCACCTTTCCAAAATCAAAGGATGGACACAGAGAGGTGGAGTGTAGCAGAAGCGAGACTTTAATGACAGTCTTGCAAGATCATGTGTCTGGCGGGCAGGCACACCGAAACAGGAAGAATCAGCACTTTTATCCCTAAAATGCTGGTCCCTCTCCTGGTTCCTCATTGGGGGAATACTGCAGATATTACAGGCTGTCCCGTAGGACGCCTACGTGACACATTTGATTGGCTTACAGAATCATTTAATGTGCACGGCCTATTTGCTGATTGGTTTACAGAACCATCCTGGTTGGATCCCACCAACAGTTTAAACCTGAAGCCCACCAAAGTAAAAAGGAAGCACAAAGAAGCAGGAAATGAATCAACACAAGAGAAGCACAAAGCATTTAGACTCCACCTTGAGAACCTGAGATAAGCCAGGCTCCAATTTGAAAGTAAATCACCATTCTTACTTCTTGCAATCCCTTCCTGTTTTATTTTTAAAACCTTTTGATTTCATTTTTATTATGATTCAGCGCTGTTTCAAATTTCTCTAACCATTTTTTACTTTCTTCTTCAAGATTTAATTGAGTTTCTATTATCATGAGATTGTCTTGGGACTAACCCATGGGTGTTTGTTTATTAATAGCAGCTTCTTTGAGCTAAAACCCTAATGCAGGGAATCAAACAGCATCCTGTGGCCATTAGCATTCCAGCTACGATGACCAGAGAGGTTAAGACTGAAGCTACTGTTCCTTTCCATTTCCAAACCAACTTTTCAGCCGATCTGTAAAAGGGTCACTGATTCCAGGATCCTCAGCAAGTTCACGGGCCAGGGTAGCCAGTCCCTGTAATGCTGCAGTCACAGTTCCGTCTGGGGCAGTGTTATTTGGGATACAAGGGCAACATTTCCCCCTCAACATAACACAGACCCCACCCTTTTCTGCCAACGTCATAACCAATGCCATACAATTTTCCCACGTCATTCTGCTAGTAGCATCTAATTGGCTAGCTACTCCTTGAAGAGCATTTCTAATATAGTTCATAAACCTTTGCTGATTATAGTAAATATAATGAAACCAATCTACATTTTTATTCCTAGTAGGCTATTTGTTTTTTAGCCTTGAATTCACTGGGGACCCGCTGGGGACCCCTGTGGAGTCAATGTCCACATTTGAGTAAAGGACCCTTGTGGTGCTCTCTGAAATTGGTGGGGAGTCCGAGTGCTTTCAGATGTGGGAATGCCAGGGGAAATGGAACAGCCAATTGGACCAGTGCACAAATCCCGGTCCAGTTGGACGGCCACAAGTCACACAGGCGTTCCCCTCCACGATACCACCATATATTCACTTGAGGGATGTGCGAGCTTGAGAAGTTGCCGCTGGGTTCACCAGAGACATTGAGGACGTGGGCACAAGTCAGCGATTGTCCCTCAGCAGTTGCAAAACCTTCCCCTTGTCTAGAGAGACAGGAGAGGTGATTCATCACCCCTTGGAAAAGGAGGGGATTGCCCTCAGGTCTGACCTCTGCAGTGCAGGAAAGAGCAGAGACAAGCTCTCACACGTCTTGCTTTCCCAAGCGTCCTTGCCTAGGCATGAGGCGAGCGTACAGCTCCTCCCCGCGGGGTCTGTGTCCCAGCCGAGGGAAGGGACCGCCAGTGCTCATGGCCATCCCACAGCACATGCACAACAGTCGCTTTTGTCCAAAGCTAGTACCGAAAATGTGGCGCGTTCTACCCAGGCATTGGTGTCTCCCTAACCTGTTTTAACGTCCAGAGTTTGTGACCCTTTATATTTGGGTTGTAGACGATCCCATCCCTGGGGTCTCCAAATGGAGGAGCAGCAGTCCACCCCGGTGCTGCATGGCCCACCACACAGGCCCCCAACTAGGACCGGGAGCTTCCTGATGATCTGAGATTTGCTCAGGACAGAGATATTGGCCTCTCTGTGAGAGCTGCCTTTGACCTTTTAGCTCTCTACAAGGTAAAACTTGACAAGCGTTAGGTTTTCTGGGCACCTTCCACCGTTTTTCTTCCCCTCCCCTTAAGTCCTTTGTTGGTCCCTTAACACGTGTGTAATGAGTCCAGCCCTTTGCTGCTGTCCTTAGGGTGGTCTCGGTGGTCAGGAGTACTTGATAGGGGCCTTCCCAGCTGGGCTGAAGCCGATATTCCTTCCAGGACTTAATTCGTACCAGGTCTCCAGACTGGTCTGCAGGCAGTTCAGGAGCAAGCAGGGTGTGGGGTATGTGCAGCTTCTTCTGAAGCTTCCCCCACCATCCTAGAGAGACCAAATTAAGAACTGAAGAGTTTAAGTATTAAACTTTCCAAAAGCACAGGATTACAGGCCACTGGAAGTTACTTTTTTCCACAAACCTTTAGCATACAATTTTTGACATATTTATATCATTTTTTTGACATGCTTGAACCTTTTATTTTTGTCCTTTTTTTTTCCTAAATAACCAGTCATTTTATTATAGGACAAAAATGTACCATACGAGATCTTTTTCTATACAAAATGATGACGTAAAAAAAAACTTCGATCCTTTTAAAGCTTAGTTTCCTAAGTAATTAAAAACATTTCAAGTAATCACAGCAGTTAGGACTGGAGACAAAGTTGTAACCAACTCGCTCACATACCGAGATTCCTGCATAAGCTCCCCTTGGTGAGCCTTATCCTGACTTCCACACGTCATTCACGACACGCGTGGACTCTTCGTTTGGCCCTGCATTTTCCTTTCCTAAACATCCAGTAATTTTACTTTAGGACAAAATTTTATCGTGCAAAATTCTTTTATATACAAAATTATTCTTTTTCCTTTGTAACTTAACTTACCAAAAATACACATTTATATTCATAACTTTTTACATCTCTCTCTCTCTCACTTACTGATTTGTTCCATTTTTAAAATAAATAACCTTTTAAGTAATCTCCAGATTACACAAAATAACCTAAAATTTTAGTGAAAACCTAGGAAACAAGACATTCTGAACCGTCTGTTAGATATTAGTATTTTATAGATGAGACCTTTTATGTAATGTTAGAAACATTTTTCTGACGGGCACAGTGGCTCAAGCCTGTAATTCCAGCACTTTGGGAGGCAGAGGTGAGAGGATTGCCTGAGTTCAGGGGTTTGAGACCAGCCTGAGCAACATGGCGAGACCTCAGCTCTACAATAAATCAAAAAATTCGCCAGGCATGGTGGCACATGCCTGTGGTTCCAGCTACTTGGAAGGCTGAGGTGGAAGGATCACCTGAGCCCAGCAGGTTGAGGCTGCAGTGGTCATGAGCATGCCACTGGACTCCAGTCTGGGTGACAGAGTGAGACTCTGACTCAAACAAAACAAAACAAAACATTTTTCTATATTATAACTTTTTCTTAATTGAAAATAACCCAGAAATTTCATGAGCTTCTAAAACAATTTTAAGATCTTCAAATTACATGAAGAGCTTATCCATAAGAATTATTTTATTCACATTTACCTAATTTATTTATTTATAGCAGTTTGCTTAATTACTTATGAAAACTGAGCTCATAGACAAGGTCAGTCATTATTTTATCTCCTGGCTAATCATTTTTAAAGCCTGAGACCATTAGGTGTCGCCTAAGTAAGAACCTTAAAGTGAATTACACGAACATTTTACTGATAATTCAGAAGGTTTAGCTGCGTTTTTTGTTTTTTGTTTTGGAACCAACAATTTAAAATTAGTTATACTTGCAACAAAAACATTTCCACCAACAAAAATCATTCTGGCTTTGCCTAGGCTTACAGTTTTATAACTTTCATGTCAAATCCTGATACTTAAAATATCTAGCAGAGGCAAATGCAAAACTGACTTTATTAGTGGACCCAGACAAAAATGTATGCTGACGATTCCAAAGACACTTTTCATTTTACTAATAATTTTAAACCCATTTTTATTTACTAAAGATCATTAAAGTCACATGAACTTGGAAAGCATTTAGGTTTGTTTGTTTACTTTATGAGTACGCATTTACTCAGAAGCCAATTTGGCAGCATGCTGGACAAAACAGATAGCATGCACAAACATGCAAACACAGTCAAACATATATATACACACACAAAGATTTGACAAGCTTTACCTCCAAACTTGAGCCATGAGATAGCAACAAACTCACCGTTTTACAAAAGACACCCAAATTCAAACTATATTTCTGGCAAAATTGGAACCTACTTGCATGGCTCAACTTTGTTTGCCCCAGTAGGCAGTCTAGTAAAGGCTGTGGACCAAAACTGGGACAAAGCAGTCTCTATGGCAGTTTAATTTTTAAAAACTCTTTTCTTAACCTTTTTTCCTTCTTCAGTTTTAAATGTGTTTTCGATGTATGTTTTAGTTAGAACTGGCTGAACTGTACGAGAAAAACAAAATTTTTTCCTTTAACCTTGAATCAATGAGCTTATGGCGACACCAGCAACTTAGTTGCTAGCAGATTCAAAGCAGGCAGCACAGAGAGAAACAGAGAGAGTTTAGAAGCTTCTATTTAACTCGGTAGTTGCAGGTTAACTATTTGGACTCTGAAATTGGTAATTCCAACATGGATGGACAGGACCAAATGACGGGCACCTGTGTTGATTAAGAAATTAATTTGAGCCGGGCTCGGTGGCTCAGCCTGTCATCCCGCGCCTTTGGGAGGCTGAGGTGAGTGGATTGCCCGAGCCCGCGGGTTCGAGACCCGCCTGGGCAGCGAGACCTCATCTCTACAATAAATCAAAAAATCAGCCGGGCATGGTAGCGTATGCCTGTAATTCCGGCTACTTGGAAGGCTGAGGCGGAAGGATCGCCGGAGCCCAGCAGGTCGAGGCTGCGGTGGCCGGGAGCGGCCGCTGCACTCCAGTCTGGGCGACAGAGTAAGACTCCAACTCGAAAAAAAAAAAAAGAAATTAAGTTGGGTTCCAGCATCCTAATATTCACCTAAAGTGCTGCCAGGTTTCTTCTCACCAGGTCTCTGATGGGCAGCTGGAGTTTTTCCCTTCTCTGGTTGAGCCTCAAAAGCCTTAGAGACATCCTCAGACCCCGGGGCTGATTCTCTGATTCCCTTAATTATCAACCCCCTCGGATCCGGCATTTTTGTTGTAGCCTCTTGATCGTTACTGTCCTACCCAGGATTGGGTCCTTTTGCTCGGCTGGCTGAATGCCTAGCCCTGGAAGGTGCTGGCGTTCCCACACGAACATTGCCGCCCTCCTGATCATTCCCCTTGATCTTGGCACAAGGGCTACCCCCCAAGACCTCAACATTTCCCCAGTGGACCATCGGGGTACTGTTAGAGGGAGATTTTTCATCTCGCCCTTTCTTGGTTTCCCTAGGCCTCGAATTTTTATTCCCCATTCTTGGTTAACTTGAATACTCAACCCCACTTACTAGGAGTTTATCACATTCCCTGGTTGATGCCCGTGCCTGAGTTGACCTAAGAAACCCTTACGGAGCTTTCTTGCATACCCTGAGATTCGCTCCATCTGTCTCCAGCCATTTCCTCATGTGAGGACGGAACCGAGCATCAGGATTCCCTTCTTATCTCTGATACCTGTTGGTCACACCCACACTCAACCTCCGAGAATGCCCCAACCACCAAGGCAGTACTTGCAGTCCAATTTTTCCCACCTTGGCTCATGCATGAGGTTGCCTGGTTCCTGTGGTGTCTGCTTTCTTTCTTTTTGTTTTTCTCCTGTGTTGCCTCGGCTGCCTCCAGAACAATAGCCTCGGGCTTATCTGCAGTCTTGCAAGCAGCCCAGATGCCCAAGCAGAGTAGGCCAGTTGAAATCGGGTGGGATGCATCTCCCCCTCTGCTGGGGTCCCCTTCTGGGAGACAAAGAGTATCCTGGAGAGCCCCCAAATTGTGAGAAATGAACTCACCTGTCCAAAATCAAAGGATGGACACAGGACGTGGCTGAGACTTGAATGACTGTCTTGCAAGATTGGGTGTCTGGAGGGCAGGCACAGCGAAGCAGGAAGAATCAGCACTTTTATCCCTAAAATGTTGGTCCCTCTCCTGGTTCCTCATTGGGGGAATACTGCAGAAGTTACACGCTTTCCCCAACGATGCTTATGTGACACCTTTTGATTGCCTTACAGAATCATTTCATTTGCAAGTCCTATTTGCCGATGTGCTTACAGAATCATTCTGATTGGATCCTGCCAAAAGTTTAAACATGAAACCCACCAAAGTCAAAAGCCTGCAAAAAGGAAGCACAAAAAAGCAGGAAGTGAATCAACAAAGGAGCCGCACAGAGCATCTAGACTCCATCTTGAGAACCCAGGATAAGCTAGGCTCCAGTTTGAAAATAAATCACCATTCTTAATTCTCACAACGCTTCGCTTATGGCTTAGTGCTATTCTTCCATGTTTGTCCAAGTAAGTCTTCTACATTTATCCGGAGGTGTGGAAGAAAAGGGATTTCAAGTTTCATCATTCAGACACAAGTGGAAGGGCTCAAAATAACATGACATGCATTTTGGGACCCAAGCCTAGCTTTTCCAGGTGGTCTTACCCTGGAGGTCTAGAGGAAGCCTTCAGTTTAAGGGAAGTTTTATTTTTGCAAACAATGCTTCATACTCAGGGAGCCATCATAATCATCAATTTATTTTGTATTTGTATTAGTTGCTTGTCTCTGTTTCTGGTTTTATTGCTGTGGAATGAATCTGACATGCTAACAAAAACTAGGAATAGTAGTTCATCTTCCCATGGCTTCTATATCTAAATCACAGTATTCAACAAGGAGAATTCAGAACCCTTTTGGAAAAATTTCCTGGAAAACTCTTCTTTCTTTTTTTGGGGGGGGTTTGTTTGTTTGTTTGTTTTGCTTTGTTTTTTTAGTTGGAGTCTCGCTCTGTCGCCCAGACTGGAGTGTAGTGGCCGCTCCCGGCCACCACAGCCTCGACCTGCTGGGCTCCGGCGATCCTTCCACCTCAGCCTTCCAAGCAGCTGGAACTACAGGCACGCGCTACCACACCCGGTTAATTTTTTGATTTGTTGTAGAGATGAGGTCTCACCAAATTGCCCAGGTGGGTCTCGAACCTGCAGGCTCAGGCAACTCACTCACCTCAGCCTCCCAAGGCGCAGGATTACAGGCTGAGCCACCGAGCCGAGCTCGAAAGGCTTTTTCCACTGCTCAAAACAGTTTTTAAACTCGTCCATTTTGATGCCTTTGGGTGCTTCTGACATTTTTGGTGTTCACCTTCTTCACATTGGCAAAACATCTCCCTTTGAGGACTTTTTCATTTGGGGAAACAAAAAAGTGACTCAGGGCACTGAATAGGGAGGGGAGGGCACAGGGGTGATGCCGTTTTTGGTCAAAAACTGCTGAACACTCAGCACAGTGTGGGCAGGTGCTTTGTCATGGGGGAAGAATCAGTCACCTGTTTGCCACAACTTGGAAGATTTCTTCTTCAAATTGGGATGCAATCTTCTCTGGAGAAGGTTGATCTCCAGTTTGATCTGGAGGAACAAATTCTGAGTGTACTACAAGGCGCCTGCCCTCCAAAAAGATAATTCCATTTGGGGGGGTACTCCCTTGTATCATAATACCTAGGAAACTGGCCCGATTTCTCCATAGAACTGGTAATCTGGGGTTTTTTGAATAAGATAGCAATCGACCCTCCCAGTCTTAAAACTTCAATTTGTCTATCTGAGTTCCTTCCTTAGGAAACCAGACCTCAGGCGAAGGACTGAAACTCACCAGATTACCACATCTGGTGGCAGATGGGACACCTGTCCCCTCGCTGGTTGTGACTGCTTCCTGAATCCTCCCTAATTCCTGTTTTCCTGCATAAAGTTGCATTCCTTCCCCCACTATGCAAACGCCCCAATTTCAGGCAGTTAGAAGATGAATTTGAGACAGTCTCTCATTCCCTTTGGCTGAAGTCACCTAAATAAAAAGCCTTTCCTGACAATACTCGTCTCAGTGACCAGCTTCCTGTGTGGCGAGCAGCCAGACCTCGACTGACTCCCTGCGGCAATACTTCGGCAGCGTGGAATCGGAGCAAAGACAGACAAAACCAGTGGAACAAGGGGAGGCCAGAGGCAGACCCTTGCATGTGTAGAACCTTTGCTCAGGCACTGCAGAGAAACGGGGGGGAAACTGTCTCTCGAAGGACGATGCTAGGTTAATTACAGAGCCATATGGAAAAGAAAATGAAACTTGGCCTACACCTCACATCATACACTAAAATCAGTTCCAAGAAGATTTAGATCCAAATGCGATAAAAAAAAATTAATGACATTTTAAGAGACTTATTGGAGAGGCTATCTTCATGGCTTTGGGAAATGGACACAAAACACACTGATCATTAAAGAAAACAGCGATTAAGTGGACTGTACTGAAATTAAGGATGCTGTTTATCAAAGGCATTTAAGAAAGTTGAAATGGGTGCCGCAGACCGGGAGAAGGCATTTACCACACATACAGCTGATAAAGGAAATTGAGGAGAAAAAGGCAAACGGTCCCAATTTTAAAATGATCGAGATGTTTGAACCGGCACTTCACCAAAGAGTAGATTCAAATGGCCAGTAAGTATGTGAAAATCTGGAAAGCCTCATCAGCAATCAGGGACGACTGTTAGTGGCCAAGCAAAGACGAGCAAACAAGACTGCCCGCACCGAGTGTCTGTGAGGATACGGAGCAACGGGAACCCTTGGTGGGAAGCGGGAATGCTGGCGGAGTTGGCGCAGGTGGTACGAAGAGCTTGCGCAATTTACCAAGGGTTCATACACCCTACTACCCAGCAAGTGGGTATACGTCCAGCGGGAATTCTGTGTGTGTGTTCCGCAAAAGACATGTACATGACAAACACATGCCAGATATGTTTGTGGCCCTATTTTTCATAATCAAAGTCTGGAACAACTCAAATGCCATCAACACAGGATCGATAATAAGTTGAATGTAATATACTCTAGCAATGGAGGACTATGCAGCAATAAACGTGAATTACACGCAACAACATGGACAAATCTCATAAATGCAATGTGGAGCAAAAGAAGCCAGACACAAAAGATTACACACTAGATGATTCTGTTTTATTAATTTCAAAGGCAGACAAAATCAATTCATGGTGCTAAACGTTCCTGAAAGGTGGGGTTTCTGAGGTGCGTAATATTTCATTTCTTGCCCTAGGTGGTGGTTACTTGGGTGTGATCACTTGGCGATTATACTAAACTGTATATTTATTTATTTATTTTTGAGTTAGAGTCTCACTCCTTCGCCCAGGCTGGAGTGCAGTGGCAACACACTCACGGTCACTCCAGTGTCGACCTTCTGGGCTCCAGCGATCCTTCCGCCTCAGCCTTGCGAATAGGTGGAACCACAGACACGCGCTGCCATGCCCGGCTATTTTTATTTTATCGTAGAGACGAGGGCTTGCCAAATTGCCCAGGTTGGTCTCGAACCCGTGGGCTCAGGCAATCCACTCGCGTTGGCCTCCCAAAGTGCTGGGATTACAGGCTGAGCCACTGAGCCTGGCCTATATTTATGATTTAAATGCCTTCCTGTATATGTATTATTCTTCTATACTTAGAAAAAAGCAATTTAAAAGTCGCACAATTTATTCCTTCTTTCAAGTCAGGAGTTTTGAGGCAGCAATGGTAATATATGCTTGATACATTTTATAGAGAAAGAATGTTTTCCTCCTTTTCTTATCAATAGACTTTATTTTTTAGAGGAGTTCAAGGTTTACAGAAAAACAGAGCAGGAAGTACAGAAAGTTTCCATGTGCCCTTCACCTCCATCCACTCACGAAGTTTCCCTATTGTTGGAGTCTTGCATCATTAGTATGGTAGTGTTATAGTCAGTGAGCCAATTAACTAAAATCTGTAGTTTACTCTAGAATTCACTCTTTGTTTTGAACAGTCTACGGGTTTTGACAGATGTATAATGCCAGGGATCCATCTTTACAGTTTAATAGGTTTTTAACTTATTTTCAATTTTTTAGTGTTCGATTTTTTAGATTCATACAGTTTCCAAAAAAAATTTTTTTTTTGAGTTGGAGTCTCACTCTGTCGCCCAGACTGGAGTGCAGTGGCCACTCCTGGCCCCCGCAGCCTCGACCTGCTGGGCTCCAGCGATCCTTCTGCCTCAGCCTTCCAAGTAGCCGGAATTATAGGTACACGCTACCATGCCTGGCTGATTTTTTGATTTATTGTAGAGATGAGGTCTCGCCAAGTTATCTAGGCGGGTCTCGAACCCGCGGGCTCAGGCAATCCACTCACCTCAGCCTCCCAAAGGCATGGGATTACAGGCTGAGCCACTGAGCCCGGCCAGTTTCCAAAATTATTATTCCTTCACATTGTTAATTGGTTTTGCCTTCTTTGTAACTAGTGCTATTTCTGAAAAAGGATGAAAATTTCTTTTTATGCCCGTTAGCCAACAATTTAAGTTACACCAAGATAAGAATGTAAGGCCAAGTTCTTGGGCAAAAGATTCTGAGATGCTGGTAATGTTTCATTTCTTACCCTTGGTAGTGGTTACTTGGCTGTGTTCACTTTATGATTATTCATTGAACTGTGTATTTATGATTTAAATGCCTTCCTGCCCAGGCCTAAAATCTCAAGAACAGCCTACCTTCCACTTGTCTTTGGCAGTTAGAAGATGTGCCCACATTCTAGTGAGAGACTCTATTACAATCTTCCCGGGAAGACCTGCTGTGGACCATTCTACCCTGGCCCCACCCTGGGCTCGCTGAGTCAACACAAGACTAAGTTCCTGTGAGCACAGTCATCTCGAGAGGCCTGGAACACCTTCGTATGTGAATATTAATAAGTGAATAGCGACCACACTCAATCTGGAGAGGGTCTGGACAGCAAATTCCCCTCCTGCCCCTCCCTCAGCATTCTCCAGGGCAGTGTCTCAGACATGACTAACATGATGACAGGAAAGGAAGATGACTGTGCTCACCTGCCTTCGTTTGAAAAGAAACAGAGAGTGGCAGCTTCTAGCAAATACTCCGTACTAAAGGGAAGGCTCTAGTGACTGCATTCTGGTCTTAAAGTGAAGACCACTTTGTTGGTGTGTAGCTGTGAGCACTGGATAAGAGGCAAACCCTTGTCTCAGTCATTGACTTTAGCAACACATAGGGTGCGTTGATGAAGACAAAGCAGACACCTGTTTTGCAAGACAAATGTTGTGAAACAATCAAAAACTTTGTCACATAAAGGCAATCCATAAATAGAACCGATGAAACCCAAAGCCAAGAGTAGCCTTAAACAGCTCCAAGTTGTCATGAGATGGGTTTACCAACACTTTAAACCAAATGACATAGAAATAATCATTAGACCAGTCTCTTTATAATACTAATTTTACTTAAATACTAATTGGGAAGGTCAGATTGATGTTTACCCTAGGTTTAATGAACTTTTTCTTCATGGAAATATTAAGACAATGCAATTAGGGAGTATTAGACAGGACTCTAAGAAAATAGGCTGGGCACAGTGGTTCACACCGGCAATCCCAGCACTTTGGAAGACTGAGGTGAGAGGATTACGTGAGCCCAGAGGCTCAAGACCAGCCGGGACAACATAGCGAGACCCCTGTCTCTACAAAAATAAAAATTAAAAAATTAGTCAGTCATGGTGGCACACCTGTAGTCTCAGCTATTCAGGAAGCTGAGGTGGAAGGATCACCTGGGCCCAGAAAGTTGAAGATGTGGTGAGCCATGATCATGCCACACACTACAGCCTGGGCATCAGAGTGAGACCTTGACTCAAAAAAAGAAAAAAAAAAAGAAAGGAAAGCTATTGTTAAGCACTTTAATATCTATTCGTATACCTACAATCATGATGATAATTATCTACTCAACAAAACAGTGCCTCCAAGAGATGCAACAAAGTTGTGTGAGTGTCACCTGAGTCTGAGTTGCTATAAAACAAAAAGTGAAGCCTTGACATGTGCTAATTAGATTTTCTACATCATGCTCCACTGAATGAAGCTCACAGGAGCTCTCAAAGTAGCCTGACTTACGTTTTCTTTCTCTGTCTGACATCTTTGTTGTTGCTTAGAGATTTTCACTCACCATATCACAAGTCTTGTTCAAAAATAGCAAAATGTAAGATTATCCTTCTTTGGGCCTGTGGGTTCAAGTGTAGCTGGAAAGGTCTTTGAGATACCAACGGGCTTCCCACTCTGAGGTCAAGTCGAATCTGTTCTCTATGCCATTAGCTGCTTTCTGAAGGCCACACTTCTCAGACATATTAGGTAAATGCCCACGTATCAACACTGGTAAGGAAATGCAGGATCTGTCGATGAGGACAGGATTTGTTAGCAGGATTTGCGGAATGTCAGGACCCACCTAAAAATGAGCCGTGTGCTCATTCTGTTTGCTGTGTGGCGGGCGCCATTTGCTTTATTAAGAATGGATGTGTTGTTCCTTCATGAAAATGACTCTTGCCTTGAACTCCAGTTCTTTGGGATAATCTTTTGAGAACTGAGCCCTAATCTACAGTGTTGCCAAAGTTCATTGTGAGCACCAGGCCTGAAAGCAACAAGCTGTGTTGTGCTTCCAATATTCACATGTCTTAGAAACCTAGAGAGAGCCCTTATTAGAGTCTGTACAGCGTATAATTTACTTCTGTGGGGACTTGTACTATTTTGCTTTAAAAATTACAAGAAAGAACATGCCTCACACCTCGGCCTCCTGTGTTGGCTTTCCCAGTGTGCGTTGCGCTGACTGCGGGACGTTCACGGGCTCCTGCCGTCTGCGTTTCAGTAAAAGCCTCCATTCCAGCAAAAAAGCCTCTCCCAGGGATGCCAGGAGCTGGGGTGCATAGACTGGCATGCAGCATGGTGGGACGGCTGCCTTGAGAGTAGAGAATGCTTTCGCTAGAGAAAAAAAATCACAAGAGTCCACCAAGCCTCCTTTTAGAACAAGTATTGACAAACAATTTCTTTGGAAAATGCTCTTTTCATAGATCTAAGCACCCTTCAAAGCCCCCGGATCCCAACACGGTTTCACCAAGCTCTTTGCAACGACAGCATATTTCTTACGCATTCCCTGTGGGCTAGAACGTGCCTCCCACAAACAAACGCAAGGAGTGCCTGCATCCTGCCCTCACCTGAAGATGTCCTGGGGTTCCAGTTACGACATGTCATCACTCAAGGAGATCAGAGCACCACGCTTCAAACAAGCTGGCAACAGAACCCCAGAAAGAAAACACAGCAAGTCAAAGGCTGCAAGAGCACCAGGCCCAGAAGAGCTAGTGAGGGCGTGTCCCTTTCCCGCCTCGGGCAAAGTAGGAGCCGCTCCCCAGGAGAACGGCGGGTCTTCAAGAACTGCGGAGCCAGGAGGGAGCAGCCTGGCCACTCTGTTTTCGCCAACCGTCACGCAGGGTCAGGCTCCGAGCGGGAGCGGGCCCCGCTGCTGGGACTCGGCAGGGGCGGCCGGGAAGGCGCAAGGGGCCCGCGCGCTCCTCTCATCACCTCCGCAAAGCATGGAGCGTCTGACCCAAGTCGGACACAGTTAAGAAAACGCTAGGCCGGGCTCGGTGGCTCAGCCTGTCATCCCAGCGCTTGGGGAGGCTGAGGTGAGCGGACGGCCTGAGCCCGCGGGTTCGAGACCCGCCCGGGCAACCTGGTGGGACCTCGCCTCTCCCATCCGTCAAACAATCAGCCGGGCGTGGGAGCGCGCGCCTGTCGTTCCGGCTCCTCGGAAGGCGGAGGCGGGAGGGCCGCCGGGGCCCGGCGGGTCGAGGCTGCGGGGCCGGGGGCGGCCGCTGCCCTCCGGTCTGGGCGACGGCGTGAGACTCCAGCTCAAAAAAAAGAAGAAAGAAAACCCTGGAAGGAAAGCGACCCCCCGTCCGGCCCTCGTCTGGGGGTCCGGGGAAGCCCAGCCAGGCGACTTCTCGGCCGCCCGCCGCCCCCGCCTCCTCTCCGCCCTCCGCGTCTCCGCGGCTTCGAGCTCGCCGTCGTCTCCGTCCCTCCCCAGACGCGCCCGCGGCTCGGCCTCCCCGCGCGCCCCGCCGCCCACGTTCAGCCGACGCGCCGCGAGCCGCGCGGCCGGCCCTGCCGCCGCCGGGAGGGACGCGCCGCGGGGCCGCGGCCGCGGACGGGGCGGGGCGAGGAGCCCCAGGCCGCGCCGGCCGCACGACGCGCCTCGCGGGCCGAGAGCCGCCTGCGGCGGGCGCGGGCCGCGCGGCGTGTGCGGCCGGGCTCGGGGGAGGGCAGCCCTGCCGAACGCGCCGTGGGAGCTGTGCTCGGAGTTCGGAGCGCAGGGAAGACGAAGCTCGGCCTGCTTCTGCCGGGGCTTCAGGGAAACAAGCCACCGCTCCGGAGTGTCAGAGGAGCAGGGCTGAAAGCGCAGGCGGGCGCTGAGGAGCGCGGCCCGACGGAGCCCCCGCGCGGGGGGCGAGCCAGCCCCTCGGGTTCGCGGAGCAGACCCGGCCGGATGGTCTCTGCGGGCACTAAGCTGGGAGGTGGCCCTGAGGGTCTGCGGACGCCGGATTGTTCCAGCCAGTCTCACCCACGCGTTTGAGCTTTTCCGATTTGTGTTCTCTTTCCTCTAGCTGGACACTGATCTTCCGGGAGCGGAGCCGTCTCCGTCTCTATGCAGGCAAAGGGAATCAGTCTACCTGTAAGGCCTCCCTCCCACGAGGTTATCACTCTGCTGATTTTGCAAAATAGCCAAGGATCTCTTACATTTCTTCTCATGCATTTTGTGGGCTCAAGAACAAGCCCGAGGGTGTTCTGGGAAGAGTGTACAGACATGAATAAAGGTAGCAGTCTTCTCAAAATTCTGCAAGCACTTCCTATGAGTCCAAGTAGATGACTGCTGTAGAGTTTTTCTATCTTGGGAGCTCCGATGAAATTAAATTTCAGTTTCAGAAACACTTCTGTTTTTGTGATGAAATCCCTTTGACCATTTACTTGAAGCTAATGGAAGTTTCCCCCACACCACTCCACCCCGACTCCATTTATGTGAACGTCAGAGAAATCTATCATGTCTTTCATGAGCCATCCATTTGTGTCTATCTCTCCTAACCTAAAAAATCCTTATAGGCTGATTAAATAAGTTGAGGTTCACATAAACAACTTGACTATCCCAACCCTTTCTCAGATGCTCAAGTTAACCTAGACGAACCAAAAATGAAAACACACAGTTTTTAGCCACTTAAAGGTAAAGTCTGGAGATTAGCCTAGGCAATGAACTTGTGACCAAGTCCTCAGAAACAAATGCAGCAAAAACAAAATTGACAAGTGGGACCTGATTAAACTAAAGATCGTCCACTTCACAACAAAACAAACTGTCCACAGAGTAAGTAGACAACCTACAGAATGGAAGAAAATGTTTACAAACTGTGCATATGACAAAGACTGAATATCCAAAATCTATAAGGAACTTAAATTGACAAGAAGCAAATAACCTCGTTGTAAAGAAGCAAAGAACATGAACAGACACTTCTCAAAAGAAGACAGACAAGTGGCCAACATACATATGAAAAAATGCTCAATGCTTGTAATCATCAGATAAATGCAAATCAAAACCACGATGAGAGGCCATCTCATACCACTCAGCATGGCTATTATTAACAAGTCAAAAAAAACAACAGATGTTGGCGAGGTTGTAGAGAAAAGGGAATGCCCATACACTGTTGGTGGGAATATACTAGTTCAGCCGCTGTGCATAAGAGTTTGGAGATTTCTCAAAGAGCGGAAAACAGAATTACCACTAAACCAGCAATCCCCTTACTAGATATATACTCAAGGGAACATAAATTGTTCTACCAAGAAGACACCTGCACCCGTAGGTTTATTGTGGTGCTGTTCGCAATAGCCAAGCCATGGGACCAACTTAGGTGCCCATCAGCGGCAGACTGTAAAACATAATGTAGTATATATACATCACGGAACACTGCACAGCCATAAAAGTGAACAAATTCATGGGCTTTGCCGCAACCTGAACGCGCTGAAGACCTAGTCTAAGCAAATTAATACAGAAACAGAAAACCAAATGCCGCGTTCTGACTTAGAAGTAAGCGCTAAACACTGGCTGCACACCGACATAAGGATGAGGACCAAGGGGCTGGGGGGTGAGGAAGCAAGAGCTGAAAAACCACCAGTTGGCCGCCTTCTTGCTCTTCGGGTGATGGATGCAGCGGAAGCCGTGCAGCAATAGGCCTGTGTAACAAATCTGTGCTTATACCCCAAAGTGAAAATAATAAATGAAGGAAACGTCTCCTTTTGTTCATTTGTTCTTTTTTGTGCAAAGACATTGCTGTCTACTCAAAGTTATCACTAAGAAAACGGGCAGTCTCTAGCACTGAGGATTTCCACATGCAGTAAGTCAAGATGGCCGCAGTCAACTGGGATATTTCCTCTCAGTGATGTAAGGGTTTGATTTCCAGGTATCCAATCTAGATTGCTCACTTGCTTTCAAAATTACCTACTAAAATGTTATACTTTAAATTATGGTGATATCGTTGTGACCACTTCTTCAACCTATTTGGGATACTCTTGCAAGTTACACAGGATTATTATACATCTTTATCTTGAAGTTAATACTGCTTATTATTTATTCTAGGGAGTGGGGAAGATTGTTTATTGAATCTTTATGTTTTGGGGCCCATTAATAAACCTAAGTATGCTATCTGCAGGTCAAGGAAGTGGAGGATTTGAGAAAATCAGCAATAATAACATTTTCTTTAAAATTTTAACACTCCACTTAGGTACTCTTCCTTCTGTGGCTGTTTCATCTAAAATTGATTAAATGGACACAACCTGATAAATGAATGGTATATGGGGAAAATATTATCTTATAAAATACATCTTATAAAATAAGATAATAAAAACACTATCTTATAAAATTTCATGCCATCCTAACTATGCTGCCAAGTGTCCTGTAGGCATACCAGGGGGACTCCCAAAAACCTGGAATTTATTTATAAAAAATTGTGTCTTAGCTGGGCTCGGTGGCTCAGCCTGTAATCCCGCGCCTTTGAGAGGCTGAGGTGAGTGGATTGCCTGAGCCCGCGGGTTCAAGACCCACCTGGGCAGCAAGACCTCATCTCTACAATAAATCAAAAAATCAGCCGGGCGTGGTAGCGCGCACCTGTAATTCTGGCAACTTGGAAGGCTGAGGCGGAAGGATCGCCGGAGCCCAGCAGGCGAGGCTGCGGTGGCCGGGAGCGGCCACTGCACTCCAGTCTGGGCGACAGAGTGAGACTCCCAACTCAAAAAAAAAAAAATCGTGTCTTTATTCTTATGTGTTTAAACTTCAGTCACCGTCAAAGTACTCTCCATGTGATGCAATACACCTATTGAGATGCTTTTTCCACTGCCCAAAACGATTTTTGAACGGACCATTTTGATGCCTTTTCGTGCTTCTGCCATTCTTTGTTTCACCTCTTCCACATCAACAGAACGATTGCCTCTGAGAAACAAAACAAAGTCGCTTGGGGCGAGACTGGGTGAATGGGGAGGGTTGGGCACTGGGGTCCTGCCACCTGGGGTCGGCACTGTTCTGCTGGACACTCAGAGTAATGTAGGCAGGTGCATTGTCATGGCGGACGAGCCAGTCACCTGCTTGCCACAACTCCGGATGTTTCTTCTGCAGATTCTGGCACACAACCACACTAGCTGGAACACTGACGCCAGTGGGTTCCTGGAACACGAATCTAGCCGGGGGAAGCCTGTACTACGAGGGGCCTGCCCTCCAAAAGATAATTCCGGGTTTTGGGGGGTCTCCCCTCGTATGGGAGAGCTGAGCCTACTCCTTACTTCCAGGAAGACTGAGTGGGTGGTAAAAATCAGCCAGAGTAGGGTTCTCCCACCTAAGTTCATCACCGCCATCCCACTTCACTGAGAAGTGCTGTAACGTGCACAGGATTCTAGTGGCACAGATTTCGTCTGTGCACTTTGTGGTGATTCTTCCAGCTCCTCTTTATTTAGAATAGTGAAGTGCCTGGAAAATTATTCTAAGCAATGCCTTAGCAAAACAATTAAGCAAACAGTAAATTTTGCATACTAGTCCTGACTTGGCTGTTAACTACCTTCAGCAAGATACTTAATTTATTTGAAATCTAAACTTTCTCATCTTGCCAACACAGTGATCTATAAGGACTCTTCGAGCTCGAAAATTTTATATCAGCAATAGAATTATGCACACTTTTACGAAAATTATTCTCAAAGCTTCCAGCATCTTCTGAGACCATTTAATCTCTTTTTAGTACTTTTAAGCCTTGGTTATCTATGTGGTCTTTACAATGAGGAATTATAGTCTTTACATACGAGTGAATCACTCTCAATCTTTGTAAATGTAAATACTTCTCCTTAAGGCCAAAATATTTTACAGAGTTCCATATGACGTAACTTGTACTCTTGTAATCAATTGATTGAAAAATTAGGTAATGCCAGGCAGGTTCCCTAACTCTGGTTACATTTAAAATGAACTTGTATTTATTGCTCATAACAGCACTTACATATATTTGGAGAACACTATTACCTTTTTTTTCTGAGTTGTAATCCCACTCTGTCACCCAGGCTGGGGTGCAGTGGCATGCTCATGGCCACTCCAACGTTAACCTGCTGGGCTCAGGCAATCTTTCCATCTCAGCCTTCCAAGGAGCCAGAACTATAGATGCACGCTACCATGCCCAGCTAATTTTTCATTTATTGTAGAAACGAGGTCTCGCCAAGTTGCCCAGGCTGGTTTTGAACCCCTGGGCTCAGGCAATTCTCTCGTCTCAGCCTCCCAAAATGCTGGAATGACAGGCTTGAGCCACCGTGCCCGGCCATACATTTTTTTTTTTTTTTGGAGTCAGAGTCTCACTCTGTCGCCCAGGCTGGAGTGCGGTGGCACGCTCATGGCCACCACAGCCTCAACCTGCTGGGCTCAGGCAATCCTTTCGCCTCAGCCTTGCGCCACCAAGCCTGGCTAGTTTTTTTATTTATTGTAGAGACAAGGTCTCGTCATGTTGTTCAGGCTGGTCTCGAACCCCTGAGCTCAGGCAATCCTCTCACCTCTGCTTCCCAAAGTGCTGGGATTACAGAAGTGAGCCACCGCGCCTAGCCTACTTTTTTTTTTGAGTTGGAGTCTCACTCTGTCACCCAGACTGGAGTGCAGTGGCCGCTCCCGGCCACTGCAGCCTCGACCTGCTGGGCTCCGGCGATCCTTCCGCCTCAGCCTTCCAAGTAGCCGGAATTACAGGCATGCACTACCATGCCCAGCTGATTTTTTGATTTATTATAGAGATGAGGTCTCGCTGCCCAGGCGGGTCTTGAACCCGCGGGCTCAGGCAATCCACTCACCTCAGCTCCCCAAAGCGCGGAATTACAGGCTGAGCCACCGAGCCCGGCTTCAGCCTACTTATTAATATGTACCAATGAGAATATTTTCAACTTTAATAATTGAAAATACCGGTTCAAGTTGGCTTAAATGATAAGGAGGTTTGTTATTTCGCCCACAAGGAATGCAGAGGAGGAGAGTTTCCATGGCTGTTTATTCATGCTCTCGATGTTGTCCCTGAGAAGCAAGGATGTTTCCAGTCTCATCTCTTCACTGTGGTGATGCCCTTGTGAGTGTAGGGTTTTAGAAGACTACATCAATCTAGACAGGGCTGTCTATTCTCTGTCTCCTTAGGAATAACAAGGCTTTCCTAAAAGTCCCAGGACAGACTTTTCTTCACGTACCCCTGGCCAGGAAATGCATTCCATTTCTTCCTAAATCCATCCCTAATGAGAGCAACGGATAACGGTGAACAGCTTTGGGGCAAAATGGGGAGGACACCGCTACGGCCACGATAAGGTATAATAAGGTATTGACCACAAGAAGGTAAATGTGCATTACTTTCAGACGTTGAATTGAACTGTGGTAGCAATGTGCAGTGTGAGGTTCACTCGGCCATGCTGCCACCGTTTTCTTTGACTGCCCTGCCCGTCGCATGGTGACACGAGTATTCATTTGATGAACGCCATCTTTTTGAGTGAACACAATGCTGAAAATGTGTGTACGCTTTTTGGCACCCCTGCCTGTCCTCAGTCCACAAAGGACGCTTGTGCACAGATCCCTTGTAATGATTCTGTATGTACCGGCCCCTTCTGCTCTGAAATATTCTGCAACATCTCAGTCAAGTCTTCTCCATAAGATCAAAATTTAGTGCCCTCGCTGCACTCTTAATAACTTATATTCTGAGGGAAAAGTTGAAATTCTGAAGTAAATCACCCTAACTTATGTGTATATCATTCCTGAAGGGTAAACCTCAAAGGTCGCAGCCAAAAGAACATGCAATGCTTTCTTGCTATGTAACATTGCTATGAAAACAAACAAACAAAAACATAGCGATCTACACAGGGAACCAGTCTCAAACGAGATCTAGAAATTATGGCTGGGTGTCACCCTCGCTAACCATTCTGGCCTTAAGAGTGGTCATGAAAGAGATCAGAAAACCTCTTCTTTTTGAAACAGTCATCTGGGAGCGAGCAAAATCCACTGCATCTGTTCTCAGCCTAAAAGTGACTATTGAGAATAGGTAATAAAATAAGAAATCTCACTAACAGAGGGCTCAAATTTGAATGATTTTTTTTTTTTTGAGTTGGAGTCTCACTCTGTCGCCCAGACTGGAGTGCAGTGGCCGCTCCCGGCCCCCGCAGCCTCGACCTGCTGGGCTCCGGCGATCCTTCCGCCTCAGCCTTCCGAGTAACCGGAATTACAGGCATGCGCTACCATGCCCAGCTGATTTTTTGATTTATTGTAGAGATGAGGTCTCACCAAGTTGCCCAGGCGGGTCTCGAACCCATGGGCTCAGGCAATTCACTCACCTCAGCCTCCCAAGGCACGGGATTACAGGCTGAGCCACCAAGCCCAGCTAAAACACATTTCTTTAATGGAAAATAAGAAATAGAATTATTTGAGTTCGAGACCCGCCTGGGCAACTTTGAGACCTCATCTCTACAATAAATCAAAAATTAGCCGGGCGTGGTAGCATGTGCCTGTAGTTCCAGCTACTTGGAAGGCTGAGGCGGAAGAATCTCTGGAGCCCAGCAGGTCGAGGCTGCGGTGGCCGGAAGCGGCCACTGCACTCCAGTCTGGGTGACAGAGTGAGACTCCAACTCAAAAAAAATAAATAAATAAATAGAATTATTCACAGACGACATGGCTGTCTACATAAAAAATTGTACAAAGCCGGGATTGGTGGCTCGGCCTGTAATCCCGCGCCTTGGGAGGCTGAGGTGAGTGGATTGCCCAAGCCGCAGGTTCGAGACCCGCCTGGGCAACTTGGTGAAACCTCATCTCTACAATAAATCAAAAAAGTTAGCTGGGTGTGGTAGCACGCGCCTGTAGTTCCAGCTACTTGGAAGGCTACGGAGGCTGAGGAAGGATTGCTGGAGCCCAGCAGGTCGAGACTGCGGGGCCGGGAGCAGCCACCGCACTCCAGTCTGGGCGACAGAGTGAGACTCCAACTCAAAAAAATAAAAAATAAAAAATTGTACAAAAGCTACTAAGTGTGTTTAGCAACATTACAGTATACAGAGTCAATCTACAAAAACCAACCATACAAAGAAAAATCGGAAAATGCATTTTTAAGTATTTAAAATAGCAACACTAAGTAGTAATTACTCTGTTATAAACCCAATAAAACATGTGGAGGACGACCAGGACGAAAACCAGAAAACACAGACGAACGACATCAACACGATGTACGGAAACGGAGAGCTCTGCCGTGTCCCCGACTCAGCGCAGTCCCAAGACAGTTTCCGACAAAATTTTCGTGAAAATCAACAAGGCAATTAAAAAATGTATATGGAGAAGCTGAGGAAGTAGAATCGCCCCAGACTCCAAAGTCGGAGGACTTACTCTTTCTGGACTCGGTCCAGCGTGCTCGCTGCTGCCCAGGGGAAACGCTCATGGGACGCACACTCTCCGATTCCGACACTCGCTGCGTTGTTGTCAGCGCCACTGAGACAGCACGGTGTTGGCGAAGGGAGACGTGTGGATGAAGGGAGCGTAACGGGAGGCAGGAGCAGATCCGGACTTCGTGAGGAGCTGGCTTTCGACAGATTTGGGAGGGCAGTTCAATGGAGAAAGAAAACTCTTCGTAATAAATGCTTTCGGAATAACTAGACAGCTTATGTTCTAAAGGAAACCTTGAGCCAGGTAGGGGTGTGTACACCTGTAGTCTCAGCAATTCGGGAGGCTGACGGGGGAGATTGCCTGAGCTCAGGAGTTTGAGCCCAACTTGGCCAACACAGCAAGACCCCATCTCTAAAAAAAAATTTTTAACTTTAAAAATGAACCATGTAAATAGTGCGGTAATAAACGTGTGTGTGAAGGTGTCTTTTCAGTAGAACGATTTATGTTCCTCTGGGTATATTCCCAGGAGAGGGATTGCTGGATCGTACGGATGGTCAAACTTTTGTTCTTTTAGGAATCACCACACTGCTTTCCACAGAGGTTGAACTAGCTTGCACTCCCACCAACCGTGTAGAAGTGTTTCCTTCTCCCTGCGCCCGTGCAAGCAACAGTTGCTTTTTGACATTAATGATGGCCATCCCTACTGGAGCAAAAGCATGGAACCAATCCTACTGTCCATCAAAAGTGGGCTGGATAAAGAAAATGTGGCACATATACACGATGGAGCATCATGCAGCCAGAAGGACAAGCAGGATCATGAACTTTGCAGCAAAGTAAACAGAGGTGGGGACCATCATACTCAGTGATCCATCTCAGCAACAGAGAGCTGCATGCCGCATGTTCTCACTCATGGTTGGCACAAAGAGGGATCAGCAGTTGCCGGGCACTGCCAGGAGAGGGAGGGAGAGACGGGACACGTAACAACACAAAGGGTACCTGGTCCCAAACCAGGGGAAGTGAAGGCCGACTGGAGGCCCAAACTTCACCTACTTGTGTAGTTAACCCTTACTTGTACCCCACATTTCTATAAGAAAAGAAAATAATTTTAAATGAGCCTTAGTCCATGCTTTGCACTTTATACAAAAATTAACTCAAAATGGTTCATAGACATAAATGTAAAGCTGAAAATAACAATTTCTAGAAGTATGTAAGAAAATCCTTATGAGCATGGGTTAGGGAAAGATTTCCTAGATATGACACCAATAGAATGACTCACAATAGAAAAAATGACAAAACTGACTTCTTCAAAAGACCCCATTAAGAAAATGGCAAGTCTAGTCACAGACTGGAATAAAATATCTGCAAAAACACCCATTATGTAATGGTCTTACATCCAGAATATATAAATAACTATCAAAATCACCAGTAAAAAAGCCTAGTTTTAAATGGGCAAAAGTTTGAACAATTTCTTTACCAAAGAAGAGATATAAATGGCAAATGAGCACATGAAAAGATGTTCCCCATCACTAGTTGCTAGAGAAGTGCAAATGAAAACCATCATGAAATACCACTCCACACGTATTAGAACCGCTAAAAACAAATCTGATGACACCAAGAGCTGACAAGAGTGCAGAACCCCTGGAGCTCTGATACATTCTGGTGGGGATGCAAAATGGTAAAAACACTTTGGAAAATAGTTGGCCAATTTCGAATAAAGTCAAATATATATTTACCTAGGCCAGAATTTTACTCCCAGGTATTTACCCAAGAGAAATGAAAACGTATATTTATACAAAATCTGCACATGAATGTTTATAGCAACTTTATTCATAATTTACAAAAATTAGAAAAAATCCAAATACCCATCAACGCATATATGTATAAAAAACTGCAAATCTGAAAAATGGAATACTACTCAGTAAAAAAAAGAGAGAAGCTAGTTACGCTCACAACAACATGAATGGACCTCAAGTGCAAGGTCAAAAAATCCAGACTCAAAAGGCTACCTATTGTGTGATTCCATTTATAAGACATTCTGCAAAAGGCAAAACGGTAGAGAGAGAAAACAGATCAGTAGCTGGCAGAGGCTGGGGATGGGGGTGGACTACATTGGCGCACAGGAGACTTTTAGGGTGGAATGGAACTGCTCTGTATCTTGAATGTGGAGGTGGTTACATAACTATATGCATTTGTCAAAACTCCTAAACCACCAAAAAGGCATATTTTACTGTGAATTATCTGATTTGCATCTGATTCTGGGAAACTGCTAAAACACAGTGTCCTCAAATCACGTGCTGGGACCACTGGCATGAAACGATTCAGAAACTTAAATCAGTGTTATCATCAGTGGAACGTTGAGTCAACGCACTGGAGATGCAGACCCATGAGGAAATCATGGCAACCACAAGCCAGATAATAGGGTGCGGTTTTCATACAAATAAAGACAGTCCTTGTGTGGACATGTTTTGTGAAAGCCCAGCCCGTCTCCTGAATCATGGCCTACAGCACAAGAAAAGGCTCATCTTCTTGCAGACTGTTCCGCTCTGAGGCCTAAAAGCCGTGACAGTAAACCCATCTGTCAGGTAACTTCCAGCTGTTTTGTTGAATTGTTATTTCTTACTTCCCAATAGACATCAAATTGCAAATTGGTCTGTTTACCTGAAATAGTTCACTTTCGAAAGCTATCTTTTTCCTGAGCAGTATTGAATAGTTCCTCTCCTCGATGCCTTCTGACATCCCTCCCATGCCATTTCTGAGCAAATAAAGAACAGATGATTTGACTTGCCCCAGTTCTCAGAGAGGCTTAACTCTGCCAGGGGAGCAGGTAAACATTGTCAAGCATAAGACTAGAAGCGGCTTCCCACCCTGACAGAAGGATTTTCATTTCTTCCACTAATAGGAGATTCTTTTGGAACCCAAGGGATTATTTTTTCCTCTGATTATGAAAAGCTTCTTAGTCTGTTTTGTGCTGCCATAACAGAATACCAAAGACTGGGTAATTTATTTTTTAAAATAAATGTAATTCTCACAGTTCTGGAGATGGGGAAGTCCAAGACGGAGGGGCTGGCATCTGGTGAGGACCTTCTGCTGCGTCATCACACGGGCAAGAGAGAGAAGGGGGCCCGACTCACTCCTGGGATGAAAGTATCATGAGCACATCGTAGCACGACCATGTGATGCTGTTTTAGGTTGGGAGAGTGGCAGAATCGGTGGGAATTTACCTGCAGGGCACACCTCTTTAAAGTAGACACATAAAGAAAGTCCATGTTTTCAAAGATTAGTGAAGTAGTGAATAGTCACTTGAGAAAAGCACTCACCCTGGTCACCAAAAACTGGGTTCACAAATCACTTTCCAGAAATATGTCGACCACACAAGAGTCCCCTGTGCTCACATTGTTCAGCAAATGTCTGGTTACCTGGTGCCAAGCTGAGCCACACGTGAGCAGACCCCATTCCTCCCACCGATCTAGAAGTAGATAATTTTAGAAGTATAACTATTTTTCCAGTTGCCTTTTAAGGAATGGTTATTTCTATTCAACCAAAAATTGATTAATGTGACTCATTAACACAGCTCCGAATGGAGTTAGGAAGCAAGAAACACCTTTCCGGTGTCTTAGTCACTTCTATTTTCCAAGGCTGACTCTTTGCTTCTTCATTTCAGCAAGAATTTTGTTGTTTTCTGCTTAATTTAAAACACTTAAAAGACAACTCCCTTAGTACCAGGCAGTTGGAAGACACTTAATGCATAAATCCTAAATGAACATAAGGTTTCTTTCACTCCAAGTGCCAAGTTAAGTCTCATTTACAGTTCAATAAACTGTGAACCTTGAGTAACCAGAATGTGACCACTTGAATTCTTTTCATTTACTTCTCCCTCAAAGTGCCTGTTCCAGCCTTCTGTACGTGATACTCACACATGCACTTATTAATATGTAGGAACATGTACACACACACATACTCACGGATTATTAGCTGTTGAGTTGGTTTAGAGAATCTTCCATTAATTAGCTTTGAGATTTATCTAGTATGGGTCTGGCTGCTCCATTGTTTCTGGAGAATACCAGTATGGTTGTAGGAACCCAAAGAGAGGACAAAAGGCCCATGCGGATTCCCAAGGGAAGCAAAGGCGCCCAGGCGTCAAGTGGATGTGGGTTCTGCCACTTACGAGATGCGGGAACATTGGCCTGGTCACTCAACCTCTCGAACCTCATTTTCTCAGCCATAAAATGAAAACGATAATGGCACACACCTCTCAGAGATGCTGCAGGGATTATCTAAGATTATGGGTGTGAAGCGTCTGCTCGTAGTAGGCCTTGGAAAGCGTTCATTGCACTCTGTCTTCTTTCCTAGGGTTAGTAACCCATGCACTCACAGGGCCCATAAATAGTTGCTCCCTGATGTCAACTTAGGAACGTCAGCCAAGGACCACCAAACACTCCCCTGTCATGGCCTGTGAGGCAGTGTGTGTCTCAGCCTGCCTGCCTGACCAGCCTCCCTTCCCCTGCTGGCTCCCTTCACTTGATGGCCTTCATATATTCAAGGCGTGTGCCGTCATAATCTTCACTTCATGGCCACATCATTCCTCCCGCTCACCACGCTGCTTCTGCCTGAGAGCCTCCTCAGACTCTCACCCTGTGTCGACTCCAGAACACTCTCGACCCTTCCCTTTACCCAGGTGAGCTCTGTTCAAACTGCAGTGTCACTCACCTGGCAGGACTGTCCCTGACACCTCCCCCAAGATTATGTCTCTTCTTATGCTCTCACGTAGAATCCAGTACTCTGTCTTTATCATGGTTACCATGTTCTTAATTACACATTTGTACATCATTGCTTGCTATGGACTGAATTGTGTCTTTCCAAAATCCATATGTGAAGCCCTAACCCCCAGTATCTCAGAAAGTAACTTTTTTTGGAGACACGGTCTTTAAAGAAGTAATTAAGTAAACCTGAGGCCATTAGACCAATCTGACTGGTGTCCTTATAAGAAGAGGAGATTAGGACACACAGAGAGAGGCACCAGGGACGGTCTCGCACAGAGAAAGGCCACGTAAGGACACAGCAAAATGGTGGCCATGTGCAAACCAAGAGGAGAGCTCTCAGGAGAAACCAAACCTGCGGACACTTAGATCGTGGACTTCAGCCTGCGGAACGGTAAGAAAATAAATCTCTGTTGTTGAAGCCATGCAGTCTGTGGCATCTTGCTGTGGCAGCCCTAGCCCATTAGTCCGTTGTTGAAGGCGTGGCTTCTTCCACTTGACAGAGAGCTCCATAGGGACGGGGAACACGTCTGCATCTCACCACTGAGGACTCAGCACACAGTCCAATGTCCGGCTCCAAGCAGGAGCCCACATATCTTTGTTTAAGTTTTGACTTCATTAACAGACGAATGAATGGTGCAGGGGTCTCAACTTTATGCCGAAAGCTCTACGCCTTCAGTGCGCTTCACCTAGGAGAGTGACAGCAGACACGCCAAGAAGCATGGGTCAAACGCTAGATCGTTGAAGGGCTCTGAAATGTGTAGCTCCAGTACAGAACCTGGCAGCAGAGGAGGGAGAGCCCCCAGTTGGCTCTCGGGGTCTGCCATCCTTCCTCGGGGCGTGAGTGCCCGCAGGAGCGGGGTGCAGACATGCATCGGCCCTCTGCTGCAGAGACCCCAAAGCTGCCCTCCAGGGTCGTAGGATGGTGCTTCAAGACCGGGATGCCCAGGGTGATGCTGGGTCTCAGGAACGTCCCCAAAGGACCACCTGCGAGAGTTCCAGACTCAGACTTCCCATTTTCCGACACCAAGAGTGTCAAGCTAGTTTTTGAGGGTCCTGGAAAGCCGGATGTTATCCAGTCACTGATGAGAATTATGCAGATTGGTGCAAACTGACCCTCTAGGAAAATGCAAAGGTGTGCTGAGAGTCACAGGGAATCTGGGAGCCCACGTGTGTCCTGAGGTGTGTGGAGACCGTGTGGCACCTGACCTGAAGGACTAGAAGGGCCTTGCCCATCCCCAGTGGCGTCTCTCTCCATCATCAGACGGCCAAATGCCTGCTGTCCCTTCACCAACCTGTCACTCTTACAGGTCAGCGTGGCATTACCTGGTCACCTTTTTTGCAAAATGAACACCCTCAAGGGTCCCACATTTGCAGACATCAGCACCTTATGACGAATCAAGCCACCGACTGTTTTCTTCAGATGTCTTAGCCTGGCCTGAGTCAAACTGGGGGAGACAGGAGAAAAACAGGTGTAGGGAAGCAGATCCCGAATGTAAGTCTTGCCACCTTCGCAGTTATTCTAGGGCTCAGCCCTCTGACCGTGGGCCCTCCATGAGCTAGAGGCCCGTGAATCCTGCACGTGGCCGTCCCAGCATCCCTCAACACTGAGGATGGGATGACCAAGCAGTGGCCATCGTCCGGCCGTGGCAGGGAGGAGGAGGGGCCACAGGGACTTCCCCTCTGCCGGACCCTGATTTCCTTTCCCTGCATCTCCTCAGCTGGCAGGAGAAGCTTTCTACCTCCTATAAAGTTTGATTCCCGGAGGCAGATCTTTTAAAAAAACCCAGCGAGTGTCAGATCATTGGGAGGGTGGAGTAACGCTGTAAGCCACGACACACCTTTGTCAGGACTTGTTTGGAAGCACGGAGCTGAAAGAAACAAGGTGGAGAGAAGGAGCAGTGAACATTTTTGGAAGATCACTCAGCTTTAACACGCCTTGGCTGGGTCTGGATAAAAAAGTGGGCACTGCAAATTTCTGGAAGAAAACGTCAGGAGAAGTTGCTTCCAGCTCCTCAAAGTCTCAAGCCAGGTAAGTAACAGGAAAGCTGACCTTTCTCCCTTTTCCTGAGACTTTGGTTTAAGGCTCGCTGCTTGGAAAGAAAACATCTAGAGAAAAGGTGAAGTTCTTAAGTTTCCAGTGCCCTCGTTGCAGTAATTAACTGGCCATAAATGATGCCTCTGGTGTGTGCGTTCTGCTCAGGGTTGGTCTTTTAAAGGAGAGAGTAAGATCCAAGGGCGAAAAGGAGGGGAAGGCCAGTTAGGAGGCGCTGGCTCCAGTGGCAGGATTCTTTCTGTTTCCGGTACTGCACAGCAACTTGTGTCAAGCTGTTTTATTTAGAACATGATATGAGCTTATAATTACTTTTCTCTCAACCTCAGTTTCCTCTCTTGCTGTCTCTCTCCACTGGACAGAACAGCTCGTAGGTGAAGTTCAGGTGTAGGTAAGATGGACCTTCTAGAAGCGGCCTCTGTGTGCCAACGGCCTCTTGGATTAAGCTCTCGAAGGGGTGGGCAAACACTGGCGTTTATCATGCTGAAAAGCCGCTACTGCTACTCTAAAGTAAAGTGTGATCTTTGAAATGATCTAATTAATCCAGGAATTTACTAGAGTCTAGTTTGGAGGAAGGAAATAAAAGAAGTTTTTTCTGTGTACATAGTGGCCAACTTGGGTTCCCCTAAAAAAACTCACCCTGAAGTGAGAATTACCAGTTTAGTAAGTCACTTTTAACTGACAAAGTCTCACTTTACTTTTTGAAGTGATTTTGAGAAGCAGTCAATTGGCAGCCTAATAGTTGGATTTCTTATGTCCATAAAAGGCAGTTAGGTTTTTAAAAAGGTAGGCACTAGAAAAGCAGAATTGTTTCTTTTCCCCTCCGTATGTGCTCTACAGAGCTAAGACACACCTAGCTCTAAGGTAGAACCAACCTAAAACAGATAGCCAGCTCCTGACAGACGCCCTCGGAGAACTGGGGGGCTGCTTGACTCCCAGGCCCTTAAAACAGCTGTGTGGATCTGACCGGCGTGTGCACGGGACAGTGAGCAGCCCTGCCTCACCCTTGCAGAGACACCCCTTAGGCCGGTGGGACCGACAGACCTCAGAACTAGCCACGGTCTGGGGTTATGACAGACCAAAGGAAGCCTGAGTTTCCATCGCTTGGTTTCCTGACATTGCCAAAGGCAGCAGGACACAACGGTAGACAGCCGGCATGATCGTAAAGCTGGTGTCCTGGCCCGCCACTCCAGGCGTGAAAATCGAGTTTGCCATGTGCGAGTAGCAAACTTGTCTCAGGGTGTTACAGACACAGTCTCTGAGACTGCCAACGCGCTGGCATTTCCATTGTGGGTGCTGGGCCCTTCTGTGCTGTCAGGTCAATACCCAGGGCATGGTTTCCTTCATACTTCAGCAATTTTGTTGTATTTGTTTTAAGCTTTAAGGCCCACAGAGATTGAAGTCATATTGATTGATTGAGCTGGAAAAATACTGGCAATTTCTTAGCAGAATATTGGAAAATTTGCTCCTAAAATGAAAAATAGAGAGGAAGGCACTTTGGTTTTCATCCTCTTCATTGTATCAAAAACGTAGTGTTGTGTGTGTCACTGGAGTCGGGGAAGGTCGATGAGATGGTTCACGATCGCTGACGGAGGCTTGCCCTTGCATGTGTGTGTCTATGTGTGTGTGTCTGTGTGTGACCACATCGTCGTCTGAATAGTTTGGGTGGACGTGGCATCATCTAAATAAAATGGAAAGGAAACGCCACCTTCAAAAGAGCACCTCCTCTGAAATGACCCTAAAGCAGCCCTTAAGGGCTCTGGGGGGACATCGGTCTGGTTTCGGAATTGAGAGCTGGAACGCCTGCTCACCCTTCCTTGTGGTGAGGTGGCCCTAACATCCGAGAGGTTAGAAATTATGCTGTTGACAGTGCTTCCATTAAGTAGGGCTTTGGGGAGACGACGGTGTGAGCTCGGCTGGCGGAGGCAGGCTCAGGCACGCACCTGGGCAGGAAACTTTTCTTTCCCTAACGGTATACTTTTAAAGGCCATCAGCACTTCGAATGTCAGAAAAAGAAGCCCTGTGAGAAAACTCTAGCTCCCACGGGAGGAGTCCAGTTCGGTTTGGGCCTCAATCCAGCCTTCTCCATTAAATAACTCGCTTATAGAAAGGAATCCATCTCGCAAGGTTTCCTGCCACCTCAGGCCATCCGTCTGGCAGAGGAGTCTTAATGGCGTGGACACACAGCCCCTCGCGTGGCCTCAGGCAGAGAGGGGCATCAACAGCGCCACTTGGAACAGGGGCGATCACAAGGTTCCTTCCACCGAAGAGCTCCAGGCTATGGAGGGAGGCACCTAGCTTCTGAGCAGGCCATGGCGTTGTGCCCTCTGGATGGCAAGAAAATCTTGGCTATTCACTGCAGAAATCAAGGCTTGTCACTGGGATCCAGGGGAAAGGTGGAGGGTCTAGGAACACCTGTTATCTTTCGAGACACAGAAGGAACAAGCAAAACTTGCCAGATTTGCTGCCTGGAGGCTGGACTTTGAGTAAATGGAGCCGTTATCCATCGGCCTGAGGGCCATGAGCGAACCCAGCCAGTCCCGAATGTGTACAGACATGTATATGTAAATGTACACCTGGCAGCAGCGACTCTCGCTCCAAGATCAAAATCAGCCATGACCTGTGGGAAGTAGAAGTTCCTGCGGATCATTATGACCCGTTCAGTTCAGGATAATTTTTCATGTCAGTTCAGGCACCATCCTTGAGAGCCAGTCCCCTCCCCACCACGGTCAAGGGTGGGGTTCACTGTCCCCAGACACCTCCTGGTCCACAGATAACAACCAACCTTTAGAAAGGCTGAGAGGGGCTTCGGTGACATCTTGCTTAAACACAGGCTTTCGGAGACAGTGTCTGGTCACACGTGACTGTGCAGGATGTCAGTCATGCCATTTACAGCTGGAACGCAGTGACAGGCCAGGCCTGTCTTCCTGATGAGGCTAGACTCCTTTGTCAAACCATCTACAGAGCCCAGCACCCCTACTAGGACATTCTGCAGCGTCTCAGATTCAGCTAGAATTTTCTCCACTATGCTTCCTTGCCTAGAGCTGCATTTAAGAAACACCAGTGCGTGAGAAGTTGGCCGTTGCCAGGCCCTGAAGCTGTCCCCTGGTCTCACCGGTCTTGGTTTCCTGAAGGAAGTCACGGGGCCACATGGGACTTCTGTGGCCTTAGAGACTTGTGCCTTTGCGAGTCCCTTCCTCCACCACAAAAGTTTTCAAAGTTGCATTTCACAACTGCCTTGGCATAAAGAATAGCCTCCAGGTTAGATTATGTTCACGTTTCCCCCTGGTTTTAAAAGAAATCAAGACATGTCTGTGGGCCCCAGAAGTGCTGTGGGCCAAGGCGCAGACCCACCGGTCGAGCCTGGAGGCACCAAGCGAGAGCCCTTCAGGCAAGGGGCCCCGGCAGGAGTGGCCTGCCTCCGTGTCCTGGAACCCAGTTTGAGCCAACCAAAAGGCAAACCAGGAGGAAGAGAAAGCTGGGGGAGGGGCGGGAGTTGCGGGAGAGCCAGAGCTCAGTCCTTGGGAGCCTGGTGGCGCCGGTTGGGGTGGGATCCCTGCTGTCCTTCCCACGCTTGAGGTGGAGCCCCGACCCCCACTCCTGGCTCAGCCCGGTCTCGCGCCTGTCTGTGGGACACAAGCACACCGCAACGGTCCTTTTCAGAAGCGGAGTAAGAGTGGGGGGGAGCGGACACGACGTCCACGTGTTGCTGAGGGGGTCTCGGTTGCTTCAGCTCTTGTCCCTGCCGTGTCCGCACACAAGCGCCGGGGAGCGGGCTTGTCCCAGAGAGACAGTTCCACACTCTGAGAAGGGTAAAGTCCACACCCGCAGGGCAAATGTGACGGCTTCCGTCCTGGTTCAAGCCACCAAGTGCCATTCTCACGCCCGACGCCAAGCAAGAGGCACGGCTGTCTTGCGCGCACGCCGAGCGCTCCACGCAGAGCACTGACCGTCACGGGTTGCGTCAAGACGCGTCCATCCGCAGCCCTGAGCACCTCGACAGAGTCCCTCCGGCCGTAGGTCATCATGACAGGGAGTGGGGTTTCCTAGTCACACAGACGTCAGGGCACCCATCGCTCCACGAGCCCCTCGAGACTCAGCAGAGGGCGGTCTGATCCGTCAGATGCTGAAAAGTAAGACCCCAGCATGGAGACATGCATCCAAAGTGGAACTATTAAATTACTCTCCGCTACACCTGATGACAGGAAATGGGAACGATTCTTGTAAAAAAAAAATGCATGTGAAAGAATTATGCTTTGAATTCTTGGGGTCAAGTTTCTGGTTCTCAGCTTGAGCAGGGGAGTCCTAGACTTGCTAAGTGCAAAGGTGAGAGACGTGGCTGTTCACGGTTTCTGGTTCTCCTGCAGGTGGCTATGGTATGGATGCAACCAAGAAGACCAAGCGAGATGGCGCCGAGGTCACCGAAAGAAGTAAGTGCCTCCCATATTTCTTATTTATAACCATTTCACTAGGAGAGTCATAAAAATCTGGGGGCAGGAAACATAATCTGCTCATGACTCCACCACATGTTGGAATGCGTTGCCACGTTTACACGAGTTCCACTTGGACTCCGTGCCTTCCCACAAGACAGCTCTTGCCGGCCTTAATGCTAGCATGTGTCACTGAAATGTGTCCTGCCTTTTCTTCAAAGAGGAACGTTGTCATTTATGTGTGTAGTTTTCAGAATCAGCATTCTATTTTATTTTTAGAAAGCAGGATTTATTGAGAGGACAGAAGAGCTCCCACAGTGGGAGGGGACCCGAAGGGGTTGACCCCGGATCGGCATTTTAAGCAATGGCGTAACAGGCTGCGGAACAGACCCGCCGCCATTTATTTAGCCATTGCCCCACTTAGGGACGCAGGGCGGCGTACATCGAAAGGGATAATATCTCAGTCATGGCAAAGACAAAGTTGACAAAAGACTGACATCACAGTGGAAATCTGCCCTGAAAATTAAAAACAGAAACGCTTATTTTGTGAAACTGCCCGAAGGATACATTCAGAGACATGTAAGCTGTCCCCCAGCCACTCTGTTAGGACATTTTTTCACTTAATCTGTGATTCTCATGTGCCTCAAATAAAAAACATCCTGGCTCCTCAGACTTGGAATTTTTGGTCAGGAAAGGGTTTGGTTCTGTGTCAAAGGCAGACACGGTGAGGCAGGGGGAAGCTCGAGGACCGCCACCCGAACCGAGCTGCCACCTGACTCTAAAAAGCCGCCCCTGTTTGGGGCATTGGGTGCTGTTTCCACCCTGCTCCTGGCTCCACGTTCCTGCTGGGACAACCAGAACAGTCGGGGAAGCGCAGCGTGAAGGAGGCGGCCGGCGGGCATCACGCTGGGGGAGCGGGCACCGGCTGCACAGCTGAGCGGGCAGAGACAACCCTGCTCTGTTTCCCCCATCTTGGCTCCTTTCGGCCCCTCCACATGTGTGTGCACATGCACGCCACACACATGCACATGCGCACACACACGCCACACACACATCACACGCGCATTCACACACCATGTACGTGCATGCTAAACACACACGCGCGCACGCATGCACGCACATGCCATGTACATGCGTTACAGAGGCACACAATGCACACGCACGCACAGGCACCATGCATACACACATGTGCACACACATGCAACATGCACACGAGAAGTCTGGTTTACAGACAGGAGGCTCCCGCCAGGCAGGTGCTCCTGCCACCCACCAGAGGGGAGTGAGTGGAGACGGGCACCGGGGAGCACAGCGTGGGCCTGCCGTGGTTTCGGGAACTCTGGCCCTCCCCGTGCTCAGGGAGGAAGAGGACTTTCTCCTAACCGGCATCCCAAGACACCTGCAGCCTCTGTGGGCTCCACATCCTGGGTGCAGAGGAGCTCCACGCCGGGAGGAAAGGGACTTGCTCTTCGTCTGTCTCTGACGGTCACCGACTTCCGACCTCACTGAGCTCCGCGTGGGGCCCACCCAGACCCCTTCCCGCCCTCCCTCCCACACTCAGGGCTGGCCCTGGGGATGTCAGGATGAACCGGAAGGTCCCCGAGACCCCTCCCCATCCTCAAAGAGGTCCGCAGCAGAGCCGGCCAGGGGGCTGGTCCCAGCTGGACTGAGAGGCCCTGGGAAGCAGCAGGGAGGCAGGGTGGCTTGAGACGCGGCAGCCTGGTCCCCCCAGCCTCAGGCCCGCCTCTTCCCTCACCTCCCCACACGAAGGGCTGACTCTGGAGACGTTAGCATGACCCGTAAGGTCCTTGATCCGGTCCTGGCCCGGCTCTGACTGCCTGATGAGAGACGTCCGCGCCGAGACCGCGTATGTTTCAAGTCAGCAGGCAACTTCCTCGTCTCCAAGGAGACATAAGCGTGCTTCCAGTGCGTTAAGTCCCGTCACTGCTGCTCATGCCGCATTGCAGGCCACACTCCACCAAGCACAAGTGCGCCAAAACCAACTGACCTTGCCAAAACACAGAGGTCAGGGCGTTATACAGGATCTCATGTCTTCTTTCTCTTTTTCTAGTTATCACCGAAACGGTAACGACAAGACTGACGTCCTTGCCACCGAGTAAGTGACGTCCTCGATAGCCCCTTCCAACAGGTCACGTGTGAGGGACCCCACACCCGCAACGTTTTCTGCGGAGGCTCGCTTTCCTGCAGGGCAAATCCGACGTATTGGAAGTCTTTTCTTAACAGCTGTACTGATAATTTAGAAACAACAAAATTCACCAGTGTAGAGTGCATGAGGCAGCAATTGTTAGCATATTTACCGATGTACACAGCCACTGCTATAGTCTAATTGTAGAACCACGACTCCCCAAAAGGAAACCTTGTGACCACAGGCAGTCACGCCCCACTCTCCCCCACCCCGCAGCCCTCAGAAACACACACCTACTGTCTGCCTCTAGATTTGCCTATTCTGGGCGCTAAACTATTGGGAATCTACTCCCGCCTGAGCATGGAGGCGGGAGGGAGCCACCAGCCAAGCTCTGGCCAAGTCACTTTTCTCCAGGAGCTCCTTAGTGGATTCTGTCATCGTGGCCCGAGCTCTAAAGCTCCCCGTGCACCTCCAGGCTGCCTGGATCGCTGGGGAGCGGGGGAGCCCACCCATCAACAGACCAGGTCAGAGCAGGGACAGTGGCCAGGGGACCGCCAGCAGCATGGAGCTGTCACACGCCCCTCAGCACTTCCATGACTGCCATGTCTGGACACGGACTGAGCCCTTGAAAACAGTGAGCCCAATCCAGTCCTGGACTCAGGAGCTTTCACCACCCACTGTCTTGTCTAATATTTAAACTTTCCTAGCATGCAACCCACTCTGCTCCACCCAAGAGACTTTCCTGTCAAGCCAGGCGGAATACTCCGGAATATTCACTCCAGACATTAGTATCGAAAGACGATAAAACTGGAGTGTGAACACTTGTGCCTTGCAACGTAGCAGAGAAAGGGCCCTTCAACTAAGAAGGTCCTGGGGAGAAGCCAGGGAAGGCTTCCAGGGGCAGGGGACAAGGGCACCCGCTGGCCTGACCCTCCCGCTGGCCTGAAGCCGCCTCCTGCTTTTGTCCCCGGCAGAAGGGGGCACCAGCAATGGCTACGCAAAATCAGGCTCTGTCGGAGGAGGGAGCCGGCTGGAGAAGCAGAGCCTGACTCAGAGCGGCAGCAGCTACCTCAACTCGAGTGAGTGCCCGGGCAGGGGGTGGGGTGGAGAGAGGAGCCGGGAAGTCCCGGGTCAGTGCGGGAGGGGGACGTCACGACGGCTTGTCCTCCACTCCCCGTAAGTGACACTCAGCCAGGGAGGGAGCCATCGGAAGTCACCGGCGCTTGAAGCTTACTTGAAACGAGAGGGTTCTCAGAGTCCCCCACACAAAGAAGTTTCGTCAATTAAGAAGGCTTCACGGCAGGCGGGTATTCCCTGCTGAGGGTTCACAGTTTGAATGAACAACAACAAAAGAGACTTCACACTGGGATCGCCCTGCGGGGGGAGCTGGTGACCCCACCCTGTGCAGGATTGCACCCGGCCTGCGTCTGACGCGGGCCTTTCCAACTAAAAGCAAGCAGGCGAAACAAAACAAGAAACGCACACAAAGCCTCAAAGCCATTTCGAGCCCTTGAGGCGAAAGAGGAAGGGAAGACCCAAGGCCCCAGAGTGGCTGGGCTGGGGGAGAGGAGTCCCTGCCCTCACTGTGGAGGGACACGTCCACCCCAGCAGAGCTCATTTGCGACAGTCTTCAGGACAGCCCTCGAGCTCGGTCCCCGTCCAGGCTGTGACTACACCGAAAGGCGGTCTGCTCGGAGGGCAGTGGCGCTCGCAGAGGGCCGCTTCGGCCGGGCTCTCCCGTCAGGCCCAGGCCCTCCTGGGGGTCTCCCGGAGTGTGCTCGCCCCCGCCCCCGGGCTTCGTGGCCCTCGGCTCTGCTGCAGTGCTGAGGGCACCCGCCTTTCCCCACTCCCAGGCGGAAGCATGCGCGGGGGTGCCTCCACGTCCAGCTACAGAAGGGCGCACTCTCCCGCCTCCACGCTGCCCCCCTCGCCAGGCTCGACCTTCGACAGGAGGACCCTCGGCACCCGCCACGGCGCCTATGAAGGTACCCGTCCACACAGCGCAGAGAGCGCGTCCCTTCCCCGAGTCACCCCCGTCCTTCACGATTCAGGAGGGGCGACCCTGGTCTGCCCCCCGCCCTGCCCTCCATTTCCTTTGGAGACTCCCGTTAGGCGAAGGTCTCGTTCCTCCCTTCCTCCATCGTGTCACGTCTTCAACCAGCATTTTACCAAACACCTACTGTGTGTCTGACCCTGTGCGGGACGCCTTGGTGGATGCTTAAATGAATCCGACATGGCTCTTGTCCTCAAGGAGCCCTTCCACAAGCCAAGAGGGCAGGCATAGAGTATAACGCAACACAGACAAGGGCTGTCAGCAACTGAGGAACTCAAGGAAGACTGTGCAGGGGGTGACGTCTGAGCTGGGCCTTCATGAGGGGTCAGGCTTTGACACCCAGGGCAGAGGGGACGGTCCAGGCTGTGGGGGCAGCCGCCCAGACAGGCGGGCAAGTCCAGGGCATGGTGGGCAGCGCAAAGAGGGCTTGAGGGACTGGGGTCTGGGCCAGGACACAATGTTTAGATGTCGTCCACACACACCACTGGAGGCCACAGAGATTTCTGAGCGAAACAGACATCGTACTTGGGAAGCCTTGTGCAGAGAGACTGGGTGAGCGAGACTAAACACAGTGGTGCTTAAGGGGACATCCTCGAGCCAAGGGGACAGCTAAGGGGACACGCTCAGTCGTCCACTGGGGGACACTGTGGCTGGCCAGGTTGGCCTCAGCGGAGGGGAGGAGTGGGATGGCAGGACCCGGGGGGGCAAGGTCAGCTCTTGATTGAATGCGAGGAGGGAGGAGTCGCACATCCCTGAGGCGGACAGTGGTGCCAGCAACTGAGACAGGGGCCCCAGGAGGACGCCCGCAGAGGCGTCAGTTATTCCTCCTGAAGCAGAGCTGCACACACAGCTCTCGGTGGGGGTGGCTGGCGGTGGGGGACACAGGACGCAGGGTGGGAAGAAGTGAAGGCCCAGACACCCAGTGGGGCAGTTACGAGGAGACGCCAGAAGGCCGCGAGACCGAGGCGTTTGCCAAGGGAGAGAGTAGAAGCAGGAGGGACCGGGAGGACAGGGCAGGGGACGGCGGGAGGGGACCCCAAGGACAGAGACGGACGGGCTCTGGGGAGGGTGGCCAGGAGTGTCAGCGCCTTGAAGTCAGTGAGGAACGTCCTCAGAGCAGAGGGCCGTCGAGGAAGAAGGCACTCCGGCTCCACGCCTCGGGCTCTGGAGTCCCTGGCGTCCACCGGGCAGTGCTGGTGGACAACCGACAAGTCAGAGGGCCACAGGGCTTGGTGACGGGCGCAGACAGGGCCGGAGAAGCGGGAGTGGGGCCTGGACACCAGCGTGATGAGGGCGAGTGTGAGCCGGCAGCCCCAGCGCTGGACAGGAGCTGCCTGGGCACCGGGGAGCCTGGATGGGGCGGGGGGCGGCTGCACTGGCAGGTGCCTTCCAAGCTAGGCGGAGCGAGGCTGGGGGCTTTGTTTTCACACGGCCCGCATCAGGGACCCGCCTTCGGGTTGGGGGCCCTTGGCCTGAAGGCAGGAGACCGCTCAGGGCAGGTGGCCTGCTTGGCCTCCAGCATGGGGCCAGCCCGGTCGAGGAGGTGGAAAAAGGGGAGAGAGAAACGGGAGCCCGCTGCGCCCCTCTGTTCACGCCCTGCCCTGAGCAGGTCCCGGACCAGGACGCGGCGCGGCAGGCAGGCCCAGGCGTGTCGCGTCCCGAGCTCACACGCGTGTCTGCCGAGGGGCACGTCTCTTTCCCTCCTGAAACCGAGGGCTGTGGAGGTTCAGAAAGACGTGACCGGACGCAACCCACGCTCTTGGGAGCTCCGTGGGCCTCCGCGGCCGCCTGTCCCCAGTGTTTTCTCCCCTCTCCAGGGAGCTCCAGTGGCAACTCTTCTCCGGAGTACCCCCGGAAGGAATTTGGTACGTCGCTCCCCGTTTCTAAGGAAAAGTCCGAGCAAGGCACTGGGAAAGGCCGGGGGAGGCAGGCGGCGGGGGCAGCAGCGTCCCGAGTCGGACGGGTTCTCCTGGCAGATTCCCCCTCTGCCAACCTGTGCTCTGCTTCCCTCTCCTGGGGGGCCTTAAGCAGACCACCAGCTGCGTTTGCTGGCTGTCACAAGCCCTTGCTCTGGCACCACGGAAGGGCAGCCGTTCAGGCCAGGTCCGGGCTGGACCAGATAAACCCCGGAGGCCAAGCAGCGACGGTGGGGCTTCTGCCCTCCGCGGCACACGGAGCCCTCCCGTGGAACACACGGGTGCCTCGTGTCGCGGCACCGCCACTGTCAAGCGCCTGCCCAGAGGCCCCAGGCTGCGTCTTTGGTCCGCGGCCTTGGAATCCCACTGTGCACGTGATCGTTGATGACACAGCGATTACAATGCCGTCCACGTACCTACAAGGGGGAAACCAAAGCCGTCTCTAGCAAAACACTGCAGAGAAGATGTGGCGGCCTTTTGACAGGTCAGATCAGGGCCGTCCGTCAGTCCGACGGGATGATGCTCCCGAGCGGGTTACCTTGGCTAACTCGGCGCTCCAAGCGTTCGCCGTCTTGACGCTCACTCGGCTGACCTGACGCTGCCAAGGCCCCTGCCCTTCAGCTAAGCAGCCATCATTTATCAAGCATCCACTCTACAGAGAAGCCCCGTCTGGATTTAGACGCACGACGGCAATGACCCCTCCCGCCATGTGTCTGCCTCCATGTCAAAAACGTCCAGCAGGCCACCTCTCCCACATGCCTCAGACTGCATTTCTTTGTTTCTCAGCATCATCTTCGACCAGAGGGCGGAGCCAAACGCGAGGTGAGTGCTCCCGCGGGGCGGTCCCGCTCTTTCAACCCATGTTTTCTGAGCCGATGTTTCCTGAGCCGCTGACGAGTGTCCGTCCCTGGGCCCGGGCGTGGAAGGAGCTCCGAGGAATAAAGACGGCACGCTTTCTGCCCTCACAAGTGTGGCGTGATCCTGGGACTCTTCTGCTGGCTCTCTCGGGACGGGAGGGCAGTTTGGGGCCGAGATCCAACAGGCCACAGAGGTGGGAGCAAGAGGGGGTGATCAGGCCTAGATTGTGCTTCTGGGGGTCCCTGAAGATGCGGACGCCCCCCAAGGGCTCGCTTCCAGTCCCCTGGCCGGCCCCAACAAGACGTGCTTTACCTGGCTTTGCGCGCCAAAAAGAAACAAGAGCCCCCCTTTCCCAATGCTTCCCGGGGACAAAGGGCTCTGTGACAGCTGGCAGTGCCCTCCTGGGGACAAAGATATGGGAGGGAACCGTGGTCCTGGGAGAAGCTGCCCTGACCAGCTGTGGGCAGCGGGGTGTCGGGCTGGGCTGGAGGTGGAATTTTCGCGGGCTCAGCAGGCCCCGACCCCACACCTGGGCTCCCATGGCCGCATCGACTCGGGAACTCGAGTGGAGTGTCCCGGGCCCACCACCCCGGGCAGCTGTCGACAGACGCCAGAGCTCCTCCTGAAGCCAGCTGTTCATGTTAGCCCCCACTCCCCACCCTGCCCACTTTCGAAAAGGGCTTTAGAGCCCTCCTGCACCACCCAAGAACCACAGAGGCTGGAGAGAAGCCAGGCTGGCCGTGCGTGAACGAACGGCGGGAAAGGGGCTGGTGGTTGCGGGTGGGGCGGAAACCTGGCTCCGCTGGGATTCGTGAGACCGTCTCCGGCGGCCAGGAGGCGCAGCTGGCAGGCTGGGGTGCGGGGCCTCCCGTTTTAAGCAGCACTCTTCGTGGGCACCGCGAGGCCTCCTGTGCCCGGGACTCACAGATCTCTGAGCAGCCGAAGAGCGTCCACTCAGGCCTCCACGTCCAGGACCGGGATCCAGCTCCCCACTCACAGCCTTCTCCCTCTCTCCCGCACAGAGAGCGAGATCCGCGTTCGACTGCAGAGTGCGTCCCCATCCGCCCGATGTAAGTGGTCACAGACTTGCTGAAATGAAGGGATCTGGGAATCCAGGGTGTTGTGCGTGCGTGCGCACGTGTGAGGGTGTGCACGCACTCCATCATGAAGCGCCTTCAAGGGCCTTCTGGGCACTGGGCCCTGGGTGCCGCGTTGAGCTGCTGAGGAAGCCATGGTCCCTGCTGCTCAGTGCCTCGCAGACTAGCGGGGTGGCAGGAGGTCAGCCCGAGCTGCCCCGGCGCGGAGGGGCGGCTCTGCAGCGGTCCATGGGCCGGCGCCACAGAGGCCTTCCTGGGTGAGGTGTGACGTGAGATGGGGTGGAGGGAGGGGGTCCGTTCCATTGAGGGGCCGAGCCAGCACAAGCCCGGAGGAAGAGTTCAAGCAGGCACACACGGGATGCCAAGACTAGAGAGGGTTCGCAGCAGGAGGGAGCAGAGCTGGAGCGCTGTGCCAGAGATCAGAGCCGCACGCCCCAGTCCCCGCTGTGGAATGCCTCGGCCCCTGGCGTGCCCGTCACGGGCTGTCCGACAACACTGACACACACTCAGCCTGCGGGCAGGAGTCAAGTGCAAGGCGTGCGAGAAGAACGAGCGGGGCTGGCAACTCAGGGAGGAGCGGGGACTGCCCAGAAGGCTGGGCGTGGGCTCGCCTCCAGGTCAGATCCACCCACGACTCCTTCCAGGCTCAAGGCCATGGGGGCGCTGGGAGGTCCCTGGCAGGTGGACACGCGCTCCTGTGTGCCCTCCCCTGCCACGCCTCCTCTCTCCCCTTCACCCTGGGCAGAGGGAGCTCTCACCACGGTGTGCCTCACAGTGGATCCCCTGGCTGCCGGAGGGACGGGGTGCGGGGTCACGTGTGGACGCGCTTCATGTGTAGGACTGACAGTCCCAGGCAGGCAAAGTCAGGGACCCGCTTCCCACGCATCCCGTACTGGGGCTGAGACTCCTGTCAGACCAGTTGTTTCCAGGGACCTGTGCTCTAGCGAGCTGATCCCGAGGACAGTGTCTGCCGCCCCGCTCATCCCCATGGTGTCTCTGAGGTCTGATCAGGAAGCATCTCCGAGGGCTTCGGCCCCTGGTGAGAGTCCTGATGTTCATGAGGTCGCTGCCAGAACCAAGTGCCAGGCCGCTGTGTGCTGTACCCTGGCAGAACACAAGCATTACAGGGCCAGCCCAGAGTGTCCCAAGGTGTGCAGCAGATGCCGCTCTTCCTAGTAGGCAGAAGGCCACCCACGGTCCCCTGGTTGCAGAGGGACTCCGGACAGGCCTGGGACTGATGGAGGCGTGGGGCTCTTCTCAGGGACAGAACTGGATGACGTGAAGCGGCTGCTCAAGGGGAGCCGGTCGGCCAGCGTGAGCCCCACCCGGAATTCCTCCAGCACGCTCCCCATCCCCAAGAAGGGATCCGTGGAGACCAGAACAGTGACAGCCAGTTCCCAGTCAGGTAAGGCCCACTGCCCAGATGCTGGGAGGCAGGAACATGGCGGCAGGTCTGCTGTGTCTGAAAACCCAGTGGGCCCGGAAGGCCCTGGGGGCTTGGCCGGAGACATCACGAAGCACACAGCCTCACCTCCTCGGGCGGCGTGGACGCGTGGTGTGCCCCTCCTGCCCCGGCTGGTCGCGCACCCCACGTGCACGCTGTAGCCCAGGCCTAAGTCTGGCGATTCTCTCCCAGGAGACCCCCGACACTTGGAGGTGTCGGCAGGCTCCCGGACAGAGAACCTCAGGGAAGGTCATGGCGTCCTCGCCCGTTCCCTGGGTGGGTGGCTGCAAAGCACCTCCTCCATGCCAAGCACCTGGCACCGAGGAAGAGCCAGGGCGAGAGACACACGGTCCCTGCCCTGTGGACAGGGGGTCCCGGGGGAGTCAGAAAAGCAGCAGGTCCGGCCAAGCAGGGTGAGAGCCGCAGAGCAGGGGCCCGCCGAGCATGAGGCCGGTCCCGTGGGAGCAGGAGAGCGGTGGAGGGGGAGAAGGGGAGGCAGCCGGCCACAGCCGGAAGCGTCCCTGCGCTCAGGGCCAGAGAGAGTCCTAGAGCCACCATCTCCCCACTGCGTGGGCTCCTAAGCCTTATACCTGGGCACTCTGCCACACGGCTGGCTGGCTCCCTCTAGACCGACAAGCAGAGCCAGTCTCAGACCAGGAGCATGGACGCCCCTCTCGGGGCACAGCACCCTGAGTCTGCTCGGCACGGGCATGTTCCAGGAGGGGCAGCAGAGAAGGCTGCCACCCACACACTGCGGCCCCAGACCCCAAGGCGCCCCCGCCCAAAGGGCAGAGTTCTCTCACGTTTCTGCCGCTCCTCCCAAGAGAGCTGCTCCAGCATCTCTGAAGATGGAGGAGTCCGCATGGGTTGAGAGGAAGACCATCAGCAGGGCAGCCCCGGGAGGCCGGGAGCGGCTTGGGAGGAGACGCTGGACCCCAAGGCAAAACGGGGCGACCCCACCTTGCACCAGCAGCCAGCGAGATTCCTAATCCCAGAGCTCGAGTGCTCAGCAGCTCTGAGATTTCAGACAGAGCCACCCGGCTGCCCCGGGCTGAGGGTTCCTGGGACGCGGGACCTTCAGTGCCCAAGCCAGGAAAGTCCCAGCAAGCCAACGAGGCTCCCCGAGCGGGGCAGCGTGGATTCATCTCAGGGTGCGTGTGGCGTCTGTTCCAGTGTCGGGCACCTACGAGGCGACGGCCCTGGACGCCCACGCCCCCTCCCACGTGTGGTCCTCCACGCTGCCCGCGGGGTCCTCGCTGGGGGCCTACAACAACACGACGGCCCAGAGCACGGCGCTCCTCAACACCAACGCCTACTCCACAGGCTCAGGTACTCGTGGCCGCACCCCCTCGCCAGCCCGTATGCCCTCACCCCGGCGCAGCGCCACCCTGGACGTGCGCACCCCAGGGCTTCCCAGGGAGGCCCCCTGCAGCCGCACGTGCCAGCCTCAGTCCAGTCCGGTCTCAGGGCTTCCCGGGGGAGGCTTCCTGCGGCCAAGCGAGCCAGCCTGTTTCCAGGCTCGAGGGTGGCTTTTCCCGCGGGCCCCTGCAGTGTGCGTGCGGCCCAGGGTGTGGGAGACTCTGTGGAAAGGGCCCTGACGTGGATGCCAGAGACCTGCTTCACCCCCTGCGAGGTGACTGTGCGTCCTGGAGCAGGTGGCTTGACTCCTCTGAGCTTCAGGGGCCGTCTCTGAGAAACGGGGTCACTCACAAGGGGGCTGGGGCTGGGCCTCTGTCCCCGCCAGTCTGACCGCCCTGAGATCGCAGGCCAGCGTTTGGGTCTCTGCCGCCAGGCAAGGGTCCGGGTTTCCCCAAAAACAAAAATGCACCAAAACATAGAAACCCAATCCGGGCATCTCGGCGCTCCCGCAGCACCTGAGTCCGTCCTGCCAGGGCCGGGCACCCGTCTCACGGCCTTCCTCTCCGCTCCGCAGTCTTTGGCGTTCCGAACAACATGGCGTCCCGCTCGCCCACCCTGCACCCGGGGCTCAGCACTTGCTCCTCAGGTCAGTGGCGCTGTCGAGTCGCCTCTTCGGGGCCGTTTGGCTTTGAAACGTGGGGTGGCTCTCCGTGAGGGAACTGGGCCCGCTCCTGGAGAAGACGCTCTTCGGCCCGGCAGCGTGACGGACGCTCCTCTGTGGCCTGAACGGAGGCCACGCAGGCCTGCCCGCAACCACAGAGAGGACGCAGGCCTCGGGGAAGTCCTCAGAGGACCCCGCGCCCGCGCCGACATGCGTGCTCTGAGCTGGGGCCTGGATATTCTGGGAGAGTCGGGGAAACGGAGGCAAAGGGGCTGAGGGAGTCTAGTTCGGGACAGACGCAGAAGAAGCACTGCAAGCTCAGAAGGACGCATCTCAGGTCTGTCTGTCTACAGACGGCAGCCCGTTGGGGCAGCTGCCTTCGGGCCTTTTGCAAACACAGCTCCTTGGAGCAACCACACAGGGCAAACTCCGTGCCCGCTGAGCTTCCAGTGCAGACATACGCTGGCGAGTCACGCTTCCACACACGTCCCAAGAGCCCGTGTGCAGGGACCCTGGTCCTTGCCAGGGAATCTGCCTCCTCCCTGGGGCTGTGACCGCCACCCGAAGGGCTGCAGGCCTTGCTCGTCTGCTTGGCCGACCGCGGCAACACACACCGGGCTTGGGCTTGCACCAGCTTCCTCCAGCTCGCAGAGTCCCACCAGGCCGAAGACACCGGCTCCGCGCTCGACTCCCCATCGTGGCCGTTTTGCTCTGCCAAGTCCCGGCTGAACCAGGCCCCGAGGGAAGATGGGCTGATACCGAACCCCTGATCTTGTGCCCAGACACTAGGCGGGACTCACAGGAGCTGGTGGCTAGGAAGGAGCGGGCTGCGGCACACTGTCAAAATCAGACGAACAGGCCGGGTGTGGTGGCTCGGCCTACCATCCCAGCACTTTGGGAGGCCGAGGCAAGAGGACTGCCTGAGCCTGGGGGTTTGAGACCAGCCCGGAGACTTGGTGAGACCGCGTCTCTACAATAAATCACAAAAACTAGCCGGGCGTGGTGGCGTGCGTCTGTAGTCCCAGCTACCGGGAAGGCTGCGGCAAAGGATCGCTGGAGCCCAGCGGGTCGAGGCTGCCTGCGGTGGCCAGGAGCGTGCCCCTGCCCTCCAGCCTGGGCGACGGGGTGAGACTCTGACCCAAAAAACAAACGAGCAAGCTCTCAAGCCATCAGGGTGCCCGGGAAACCACAGAGGCGGTGAGGGGAGCTGTGTTGGCCTCAAGAGAAGGAAGGGCTGCAGGGAAAACAAAGCGTCCGCGCAGTCAGTGCTGCTCGGTGCCCACGTGTCCTACCCTGTGCCAGTTCCACACTGCGCGCCAAGGCTCCACGGGGCGCCACAGGGAACGAGACCCCGCGGTGCAGGCCAGCCTTGAGAGATGGTGGCGCGCCGCCTCTGACGAGCCCTGTCGGGCCCTGTGTGCACGCGTGCCTTGAAGTTGTGAGGACTTCCTGCTCCATCGACGGGACTCCCGGTGGTCTCGGTCTGGGGCGGGCGGGTGTCGGCCTGGAGCGTCGGCCGCGTCACTGAGCGTGCGAACCGCGCCGGTGTGGGCGTCTGTGTCGCCGGCCAAGGCACTGGCCGGGAACAGCTGGGGCTCGGGGGCTGCCCTCGGCGGGGGCGTCCCTTGCCCCCCACGCTCACCCACCCTCGTCGCCTTCGCAGTGTTCGGCATGCAGAACAACCTGGCTCCCAGCTCGGCCACCCTGACCCACGGCTCGGCCGCCCCGCCCACAGGTCAGTAGCGGGGCGTGGGGCTCACGGGCTGGGCCACCTCTGCAGCCACCACTCCCAAAATCCCTCACAAAATTCCAGCGGGTGGGCCGTAAGGACCCACACGCCCTGAAAAGTGGGCGTCCTTTCCCACCAAAGCGGCAGCACCCCAACCCTGCCCAGATAGCGTCCAGGTCAGACCGAGTCAGGCCACGGGGAGGCCGTCTGTCAACACACCTGCCCCGTGTGGACCCGCGCTCCCGCGTCTCTCCCAGCCGGGCCGGCCAGCTGGGTGGTCTCGCCAGCCCACTGCTGTCCCTGGCAGCCGGCTGCCACCGCAAGTCGTATGGCACGCCCTCAGGGAGCGGTCCTTGCAAGCCAGGGCCGGGCACCCAAGAGACCCGAGTCCCAGCATTCATCCTGCCTGCTGGGTAGCTGGACTAGAAAGTCTGACCCCAAGAACCCATGAGGCAATGAGGGGCCCTATGAGAAAACGGAAACTGAGCCATGCATTGTGCAGGGCCGACGGCAAGGGCGCAGGAACTCAGAAGGAAGGAGATGTGCGAGGGGGGTCCGGAGGACTTCCTGGAGGTGGCCTTTGGAAAGGTCCCAGAAGGATGGGGAGGGTTACACCCAGGACCATTCTGGCCAAACCTCATCACTGCTGGAGGCAGTTGATTCATGGCCCGCGCTCACCTGGGGGTCTCTCTGCCAGGGCTGCCGGGCTACTCCTGGGCCCCCCATGCTGGCCTGGCTCACGTATGCTTCCTCTCTTGCAGCCTATGGCGTGAAGAAAAACATGCCGCAGAGCCCTGCCGTGGTGAACTCCGGCGTGTCCAGCTCGGCCGGTGAGTGCCGCGCCCAGCTCCGGTCAGGCGGGTGCAGCAGAATCACTCTGTGTGATGCACCCTCATTGGAAGAGGGAAGAGGACGCCCGGGTGGCCTTGGGTCTGCAAACGCAGCTCACCCTGAGGGCCCCTGGAGGTGTCTGTGGGTGAGCGGAAACGCGATTCCCTGCGCCTCTGCCGGTCAGCAAATGCAGCTCCCACCCCAGACACCACCTTGTCCACACACTCTGGGCCTTGCCTGGTTCCGCGTGGCCCGTACAAGAGCAGGGAGCCCTTCGGAAGCCGCCAGCACCCGCCCTGCTTTGTGTGGACGCCGTGTCGGCTTGGCCCACGCGGACTGTCGGCCCTCGGAGCGCGGCCTCCCCACTGCTCTGGTGCTGGTGTTTCCTTCCGCTTGGCAGTTCGTTCATGCAAGATGCGCCGGCATCAGACACTGTTCTAAGTGCTGGGCATACAGCAGGAAACAAGACAGGCTAGAGCCCGGCCCTCGCCAAGCTGACAGTGTCAGTGCAGGCAGCAGATGACAACACGTAGACACAGTATGTGGGAGAGTCACAGAGAAGGACACAGACCGTGACAAGCAGTGTGGCAGAGACAGGGGTGCGTGGGGGGTCAGGAAAAGCCTCCCCAAGAAGGAACACACCGGCCTGGAGGGCAAAATGAACCCAGTCCGTTAAGGAAGGGCCTGCCCGGCTGGGGAACCCCGACCCCTGCAGGAAAGACCCTGTCGTCTCCAGGTGGGGTGGCGGCTTCGCAAGCCAGCCACCCCGTGCCTCTGCCGTCGGTGCAGGCGCTCAGCGGCCAGGCCCGGCCAGGCCGGGCGTCCGTGGTCCCCCAGACGGCTCACAGTAACCACTGGTGGAAGGACAGGAGGCCCTGACACCCTGCTCGCCTCGTGGTCCCCTTCCTCCTCCGCATCCTTCTCCATCCTCCTCCGGTCGCGCCTTCCCTCTGGTTCCTCCCGACACCTCCTCGAACGCCCTCCTGGCCTGCTCCCTTCCGCCCCAGCCTGCACCGCGAGTGTCCAGAGCGACGACTTCCTGCACAAGGACTGCAAGTTCCTCATCCTAGAGAAGGACCACGTGCCCGCCAAGAAGGAGATGGAGCTGCTCATCATGACCAAGGACAGCGGGAAGGTCTTCACGGCCTCCCCCGCCAGCGTCGCTGCAAGTACGCCAGGGCTCGCGCCGGGAAGAACAGCGAACCGGGCGGGAGACCCCCGCCTCGCGGGGTGGCGGGAGCCTTTCAGTCGGGAAACCGCAGCCATCCCGGTCTAGGGAGAAACGTCCCTGGATGGGGGCGCAGGCTCTGCCTTGGATGCAGACGAGCCGGGAGGATCCGCGCAAGAGCTCCCAGGGGTCTCCAGGCGACAGCAAGTCTCCCCACAAGCACAGATTGGGGAGCTCAGCCCCAGGGACGCGGGGCTCCCTTCTTGCCAGGCCAGGCTTCACCCTCCCAAGCGGGGTGGGGATTGGGACAGAGCTGGGAGGCTGAGGAGAGAATATGCTGATTGTCATGGGTCTGTGTGCAGCTTCCTTTTCAGAAGACACCCTGAAGAAGGAAAAACAAGCTGCCTACAGTGCTGACTCCAGCCTGAAAGCGGAAGTGAATGGTAAGAACCAGGGCGACGGCGGTCCACCTTGACGCAGCCACATGCGTTCGCTTCCTTGTCCTCCGAGCCCCTGCTACTTGCGACCACGTGGTCCATCCACCCACACACGGGCAGCACCCGGGAGGGTGTGAGAAGTGCAGAAGCCCAGGCCTCGGCTCAGACTCCAGAGTCAGAAGCTGCGTTGTAGCAAGGCGACGTGTGGGTGCGGGTTCCGGAAGCAGAAGCCGTCCTCTGGAGTGTCTAGGACGAAACTGTCTTCTTGCCTTACGAGTTCTCCCATGATTTTCAGAACCGGCAGAAAAATGCTTTGCAGAGCATCTGTTTGCTTGACCTCTTTCCCTTCCCAAAAATCTGGATGCTTTCTTGGATAACCCCATGCCCTCAGGAAGCCCTGTAGGACTCTCTCCAGACCTCTAATTTCAGGGTGGTCAGCAAAGGAAGGGAAGTTAAGGCACTGAACGGTGCAAATTAAATCGCCCACCATCTTGATGAGGGAGGCGATGGAAGCATGTCTTCAAAGCCAGTGGTTCCTTACACTGAGGCTGGAGCTGGGGCCGTGGAGCCGACAGACCCTTTTCAGATTCTGAAGAAACCTGGACAGAGTTCCCAGAAAACCCGCGCATGCCCACCAGCGCTCACTTCCCAAGCGGCATCAGGGACTCACAACCAGCCAGCCATCCCCAAACCCATCTTGCCACCCCAGCTCTCTCCACCCGGGTCAGAAGCCTGTGTTCAGAGCCTCGGGACCGGGAAGGCGGCTCACGGGAAGGCTTCTCACAAGCACCTCTATGGGGTGAATGCCAAGGGCACCCCTCATGCGGTCTCCCACAAACGTTTTGAGAATCAGAGGCTTAAGGTCCCCAGGGGGTTAAAACGCCATGCTTCCTTGCCACCACTGTGTGCCAAGCCATGTCTTCATCGATGTGACGGTTGCAAATGTCAGATGCGTGGGGACAGATCACTGGATGGCCCGTGCGCAGGCTGCAAGACGCCGGGGGCATGCTGACCAGAGCCAGCCCCAAAGCCAACGCAGGGACAGTCAGCTCAGGCCAACCCTGTGCTCGTGGTGTTTGTCCTTTCAGGAGACCTGAAGACGGTGTCCACGAAAGGAAAGGCTGCGTATGCAGGTGGGTGGGAACGGCGGCGGCGGCAGGAACCGATGGGGCCGCTTGTGGCCACGCACCAGACGGTGGCCTTGCTGGAGCCCGTGCCCACACGGCGCCCTGGCCCTGGGGTTTCCGGGCGGCAGGGAGGAGGGGGGAGGAGTGGGCCGGGGTGGAGCCGGCGGGCTGCCGCCCCTGGTCAGCACCCACTGCAGGCTCTGCGGCCAGGGCCCGCACCGCGGGGGCGAGGTGGCAGCGGCTCCAGGGTCTCAACAGACGCTCCCGACACGCTGTGCCTGGGCCTGCTGGCCCCCGGGTTCCCCGCTTCCTCCCACGCACACCTCCCCACAGAGAGGCTGAGCCTGCCTCCCGTCTCGTCCACAGAAGTCGGCGGCCGCGGCGGCGGCGCGGGGCGGGGGCGCGGCGCCGGCCTGGTGCCCCTGCGGCTCCTGGTGCAGCTGGTGGAAGTGGCTGCTGGGCCTGCTGCTCACGTGGCTGCTGCTCCTGGGGCTGCTCTTCGGCCTCATCGCGCTGGGTACGCGGCGCGGGGCGCGGGGCGCGGGGCGCGGGGCGCGGGGCGCGGGGCGCGGGGCGCGGGGCGCGGGGCGCGGGGCGCGGGGCGCGGGGCGCGGGGCGCGGGGCGCGGGGCGCGGGGCGCGGGGCGCGGGCGCGGGCGCGGGCCGGCCCTCGGGCGGGGCTCCCTCGCGGCGGGGCGGGCGGCCCGGGCGGAGCCCCCGCGGGGTCTTCGCGCCCGGCTGAGCCGCGCGTCCCCTCGCAGCGGAGGAGGTGCGGAAGCTGCGCGCCCGCGTGGAGCTGCTGGAGCGGCTGGGCGGCGGCGCGGCGGCCGTCGAGGAGCGCGCGCAGAAGAGCAGCCAGGACCGGCTGCGGGGCCCGGCGCCCGACGCGGGCGGGCTGGACGGCGGCGGCCAGGAGGCGCTCTGGCTGTTCGTGCGGGGCAAGCTGCTGGCGGAGCAGGGCGAGGGTGAGGGCGCCGGCCCTGCCCCCTCCCGGGCCCGGGGGGCGGGCCGGACGGCGGTCCCCTCCCACTCCCCGGCGCGCGGGGCCCCGGGCCCGGGGGTCCTCCCCGCTCCCGGCCCCAGAGGGGCGGCCGGGACGGTGGTCCCACTTCGCGGCTGGCAAGCTGAGGCCTGGGGAGGGGCTGCCCGGGCGCAGAGCCAGCCCGACGGGGGCCTGACGCCTCGCCCAGCCCCGGTGTCTTCTCGCTGGACCGTGGGCCCTCCTCGCGGAAGACGTCAAGCCCGCTCAGGACTCGCTTTCTCTTGCAGGGACCCTTCGAGGGAGTCCGGGCCCGAAAGGTATTGGTGGCGGCCCACCCGCACTCGCTTGCTGCGCCGGAGGCCGCTTCCTGGGCGGGCCGGAAAGCGGAAAGGTTTTCCGGCCGTCGGGGGGCCACCCGTCCTGCAGCTTCGTGCCTTTCTGGTTTCAGGTGACATGGGAAGCCAAGGCCCGAAAGGTAAACACGACATGGACATCTCGCCTCCCGTATTAGCAGGGCTGATGGGTTTGAGCCATCAGAAAACCCACCTGGCACTCCAGAAAGTGACCTGACCACGGATGGGTCGGGTGCACAGGGAGGAAAAGGTTTCCAACTCCAGACCTCGGCTACGCCCGCGCCACTCTCCTTGGTCCCGGGCTTAGCAAACTACGGGAATCTCCAGAAGGTTCTGAGCCCCTCCCGGAGCCTCTGGCTCGGCAGGTGTGGATGGGATCAGGAGTCTGGGCTCCGTCACCCCTGGCGATTCTGCAGCCAGAAGGAAGCCGAGACCCACACTGAGAACCCCTCTCAGATGACAGGGTCGCCCCTCCCAGCTCCTGCTGGCTTCCCAGGGGTCCCCCAGCACGAAGTGGGTTCGCTCACCTATGCCCCTTCCTGGCCCCCTCCCCACCCCCACCCACCCGCACATGCCTTCCCCAGGGCCGTGGCCTGCACACCCCTCCCGACACGCTAGAGGTGGGGACCGATGGCAGGTGTCAGATAAAACACAGGACTCCTGGTGGCACTGGAATTGCTGATAACCAATAGTTTTCACTGTGTGTATGTCCTCAACATTTCATGAGTCATACTCAGGCTAAGAACATTTATCGTTTATCCGCAATTCAAACGTAACTGGTTGTCTGTGCTCCCATTTGCTCAACCCCCAATCCCATCATTCCTCCCCTAGGGACCAGCCATGTCCCTTGGCTGACCTCTCTCTTGCCTTTGCTCCCCCAGGAGATCGTGGGATCCCAGGGACCCCAGGTATGTACTCCGATGAGCTCCGGGGCTGCTGGCATGGCAGCTGCTTGACCTGGCTGCTGGCGTCTGGGAGGAAGACAGAGGCTGAGCTGTTCTCGTGTGTCCACAGGAATTCCCGGGCCCTTGGGCCACGCGGGTCCAGAAGGACCAAAGGGACAAAAAGGCAGCGTGGGTAAGAACTGCTCTTCCCGTCATCTCACTCCTTCAGTCTTTCCTTGGCTCAGCCAACATTTATTGGCTGCCGTGTGCCAGGCCCTGTTCGAGGCTCTGGGGAGACAGGGCGCAACACAAAGAAACCCCTGCTGTGGCGGAGTGACTTCTGGGCGGGGGGTGTGATAATGAGTGAGGGGCACAGCGGGTCGGGGCGACAGGTGGGGGGGGGGTGAGTGCCAGGGGCTTGATTTTAAGGAGGGAGGGGAGGTGTCCCTGGGAAGCTGCCGTCTGAGCCCAGGCTTGAAGGGAGAGTGGAAGCCGGGCCGACATTCCGGTAGGGGGCTGACCGCAGGGAGGGGAGGCCGAGCTGGAGGCCCGCGGGGAGGGCCGGGGAGGTGGCGCCTGGGGCCCGGGAGGCCAGCGAGGGCTCTGGCGTTGACTCTGGGTGAGCTGGGAAGCCATTTGCAGACTGGGGCCCACCGGGGACACGGCCACCCCCACTGTCCAGGGCCCCTGGCCCTGGGTTGAGCAAGGCTGCAGCCGGGGAGAAGCCGGAGGCCCAGGCCGAGGCTCCAGCAAGCATCTTGCCGCCGGATCCGAACTCAGGTTGGCCGTCCTTGCCCTTAGGAGAGCCCGGCATGGAAGGCCCCCTGGGCCAGCGAGGGCGAGAAGGCCCCACGGGACCCCGCGGTGAGCCAGGGCCTCCCGGGTTTGGAGAGAAAGGGGACAGAGGTAAGAGGCGCGTCTTGGGGGGCTGGCCACGCCTCCCTCTGCCCTCCCACCCTCCCACTTCCTTCAGTGGCATCCGTGGAGCGCCTGCCGGCCTGGGCTGCACCCCAGGACACAGCAGGCTGAGGGCGTGGCTCGAACCCAGGAAGGCGTCTGGGAGGAAAGGCCTTGGGGCAAGGGGCTGAGAGAGTGCCACGTGGCACGGGGGCAGGCCAGGCCCTGCGGGAGGAGGGGGAGCGGCAGAGCCAGGGAGCCTCTCCTGGGGGAAGGAGACGGGTGGGTGGCCCAGACACAGGCTGGCGCTGGGGAACCGAGACGGGCACCAGGAGTCCTCTCGGCCTTGAAGACGAGCAGAGGTGTCCGTCCCACTCTCCCTTTCAAACATGGCTCCACCAGGCAACGAATACACGTGGGGTGCCACACCTCACGCGTGATACGGCTCTGGCGGCAGAGGCTGAGGGTGGCCTCGCGGAGGCACACCTGGGTGGCGGTTGCCAGCAGCCCTCCCCTGACACCGTGGGCCGGGCGGGCGGCCACTCGCGGCCTCTCCCAATGCGCTCCCGTCTCCGTGTCTCCCAGGTGCCGTTGGTGAACCCGGTCCTCAGGGCCCACCGGGTGTCCCAGGCTCCGTAGGTCCCAAAGGTAAGTCAGGCAGCTGTGGCAGCGTCCCTGTTTGCCAGGGAGGGGCCACATCTAGGACGGGCCAGAGGGGACAGGCCCTGGGGCCCCGCTGCCCTGCCCCATGCCCCCGGCCAGTGCAGGGCCTGGGGGCCCCTCCAGAGCCGTCCTTGGGGCCTCGAGACGGGGCTGTCCTTTCGCCCGCCATGGGCCTGGGGCCTCGTTCCCATCTCCCTTCAGCCTGTCAGGTGATCCCTGTGCGGGTGGACGGGTCTCTTGGGAAGCTGGAAATCAGACGACGTCCTCGACGGGCTGGGGCCCGGGCGCAAATGGAAAGCATCCAGGCAGGCAGGACGGGCCCTTCCCACAGTCGGACGCAAACGTGGGCCCCTCCCTCCCGACCGGGAAGGAGCAAGGATCTCCTGATGCACCCAGCTGCAGCCTCCTTCTTAGGAGGGCAGGGCACTGGGGTCACTCCTGGCCTGCCCACTGGGGCCCCGGCAAGCACCCGCCAGGTGGGCGACACGCCCAGCCCCCCGGGCGTGGGCGCTCTTCCCCGGTCAGGCGTCCCCTGCCACTGCCTCTGCCGACCGCTCTCTCGTCCTCCCAGGGTCCAGCGGCTCTCCCGGCCCCCAGGGCCCCCCAGGTCAGTGCTCACCGTGGAAAAGGCGCCTCCTGGGGCGGAGGGAGGAATGGCAAAGGAAAGCAAGCGTGCCGAAAGCAAACGAAGAGCAGCGAGTCTCGCGGAGACACAGCTCAAGCCCGCGTGTGTCCGCGTGCCCCGAGTGTTCCAGGCGGCTGGGACTGGGGCCCGGCGGGTCCTGTCCAGGCCACTCCAGCCCGGCTTGGGGCCGAGACCCTCCAGCAGCTCCGGCAACAGGGTGTCCCCACCCGCCCTCGTCCGAGCAAGGGCTGCTCTGAGTGCCCCGTGGGTGGAGAGCTGGCCTGCGGGCCTGGGGGTCTTGAGCCACAGCCAGGCCCAGCAGGCGTCCCCACGGCCAGGGCAGCCGGCTGGGGAGAGCCCGGGCACGATGACTCAGCAGGACTCGGGGAGGAGTCCGTGGAAAGCGGCCCTTGACTTTCACTCCAGGCGGGCGTGTGTGTGTGCACATAGGTGCACATGGACGCGTGTTCTGTGTGTGCACGTATGTGTGCCCGGGTGTCGGTGCATGTGTGTGTACCTGTGTGCATGCATATGTGTGTGCACGGGCGTGTGTGGGTGAAAACGTGCGTCCGTCCCTTTCAAAGCTGGGGTCACTCGCCCGTCTCCTCTGCTGGACAGGTTCTGTGGGTCTCCAAGGACTTCGAGGTGAAGTGGGACTCCCTGGTGTCAAAGGTGAGCCGGAGAGGCCTGGGGACAGGGAGGGTCTGAAGGACACGCGAGTCCAGGCCCACGGGGTGAGCGGGGGCGGTGAGGCTAGGCCAGGGGGAGCCCGTCTTCAGCATCAGGCATCGCCCCTTCCTGGGCGGCCCTGCAGGGCTCTTTACACCAAGGTGTCCCCTCCCTTTCAGGTGACAAAGGACCTGTGGGACCGTCGGGACCCAAAGGTATGCTGCTGACGGCCGCTCTGCCTCACATCCAGTGGAGCCCTCGTGCCAGGGCCAAGGACGGACAGGACCCAGCCTCCCGGACCCCGGACCGAGGGATCCGAGAGCTCATTCCAGTCCAGCCTCTCAGATAGGGAGACTGAGGCACACAGAGGGGACACGAAGTGCCACGCTGCACTGCCGTGGTGGCGTGCTCCTCGGGCTGGCGGGGGGCATCCGTCCTCCTGTCTGGTCCTTTGGGGCTGCAGCGCCCGTCTGTGCAGGGGCGGGCTGGGGAGCCTGTGGGTGGAGCTGCGGGCCAGCCGTGCCCTGGGCGGCGGCGAGGCTGTGTTCGCCCTCCGCCTGCCCACAGATTCGCGAGCGCACTCCTAGCCCGGGCCCAGGGCGGCCACAGGGTGAGGCCGACGCCTTGCCCACAGCCGCTGCTTCCTCCCTCGTGTGTTTTAGGTGACCAGGGCGAGAAAGGACCCCGAGGCCTCACAGGTCAGTCCCCCGTGAACCCCCTTGGTCCATGCGTGACTCTTTACGAGCTACCCGTCAATCACTGAGGCGGGGAAAAGCTGGACATTCGGAGCATTCACCATCGGGAAAAAGCCCAAGACAGGAGAAAATTGAGCCCTGGACAGAGGATCAAGACACCTGAGGGTGTAGCTTCAAAGTGCATGTTGGGGGCAGAGAGGGGAACTTGGGTTGTCTCTGACTCTCCTGGGGAATCCCCCGGGGAAAAGCAAGCCCTTCCCGAAGCTGCAGCCGGCACCACTGGCGTCCTCTCGGCCAGCGACTCCCCCCACGGCGAGGCTAAAAAGGGGTGGGTGCAGCCGGGCTCGGTGGCTCAGCCTGTCATCCCGCGCCTTTGGGAGGCTGAGGTGAGTGGATGGCCTGAGCCCGCGGGTTCGAGACCCGCCTGGGCAACTTGGCAAGACCTCATCTCTACAATAAATCAAAAAATCAACCGGGCGTGGTAGCGCATGCCTATAATTCCGGCTACTCGGAAGGCAGAGGCGGAAGGATCGCCAGAGCCCAGCAGGTCGAGGCTGCGGTGGCCGGGAGCGGCCACCGCACTCCAGTCCGGGCAACAGAGTGAGACTCCAACTCAAAAACAAACAAAAAAAAAAGGTGTGGGTGTGATAACCTATGACTGCCCGGGTTGCTGTCTGCCTCCAAGGAAATGAGCAGCACGTGCCCCTTCAGGCCAGGCGGGTCAGCCCCTGCCCGCTGCCCACTGCCAGGGGAGCCAGGCGGCCCTGACCTTGGCCGCCTCCCTGACCCCTGGCTGGGAAGCGGTGGGGGGGGGGGTCAGGGCACAGGAGGGGTGGGGAGGGAGGAGACAGGGCAGGAGGAGGTGGGCGCAGGGGCTGGGGCAGGAGGCGAGGGGCCAGCGAGGCAGGGCGGGTGGACAGGCGCCGCTTTGGAGCACGAGCAGCTTGCAAGTCCCCCAGCCAGTCCCTGTCCTTGGCAGGCGAGCCCGGCCAGAGAGGTTTGCCTGGCGCTGTGGGAGAGCCTGGGGCCAAAGGCGCCATGGGTAAGTGTCCCCGAGGCATGGAGGCCGTGGACCCGCCCCTCGTGAGGGTCTCCATGGCCCTGAAAAGGCCCCCCGGGGCTGCCTTTGCCGCTGGAACTGCCCACCCTGGGGGCGTCTCCCTCTAGGTCCAGGCACCCCTCCTGGGGCTGGGGCAGCAGCTGCCCCGTGGGTTTCTCAGCTCTGGGAAGGGCTTGGCAGGACTGGGCCCAGCCACCCCCAGCTCTGGGGGACAGCACGGAGGGCCTCGGGGCCCCCGGTCTCAACCAGCTGCAGGATTGACCTTTCCTGTCCTGCTCTGAGAGGCCTGCCAGCAGGACGCTGTCAGGCAAGTGGTCCCCTGACCCTGCGGTTAGTGGGTGCTGCCGGTGTGCCGGACACTGTGAACAAGTCAGGGACACTCGACCTTTCTCCCGGCGAGATGAGCCATGCGGGGGGCGACACGTGCCACGCAAAGTGGAGTGCCGTCACGATAGCCTCGCCGGAGCGATTGCTTCCAGCCCGGTGACGGAGGAGGACGCCCTGCAGATGGCCCTAAAAAGTCAGGGTTGCAGTCGCGACTAGTGTGGAAAATCCCACGTAGAGACATTAGTGAGGAAAGCCCCAGAGACGGGTGCGGTCCCAGGGGGACACCGCTTCGTGTGGCGGTGAGGGTGGTGCCCAGAGCAGGGCGACAAGGACGCGGCGGACCCTGACTGCCGCCCTAGGGGAGACAGGCACCGAGCGCCCAGCCCCCGAGGTGCGGTGGGGGCCCCTGAGCAAGTCTCAGCGGGAAGACATGGCTGCTGGTTTCGAGACGGCTGTGTCCAGGGGGTGTGGCGGAGCAGCTGCCGCGGAGGCTGTGGGGGCTCCCCTGGGGGCGCCCTGCTCCAGGCCGCGGGATGGGGGGCAGACCCGCGGGGGAGCCGCGGACGGACTTTGCTTCTGCTTTGCCAGGTCCCGCCGGCCCCGACGGACAGCAAGGCCTCAGAGGTGGGTGGCGGCCCTGCTGCCTTCGCCCGCCCCCGCCCGCCCTCCGCCCGGCCCCCGCCCGGCCCCCGCCCGGCCCCTCCCACGTGCCAGCAAGCCTGTTGGGAAAACCCCGGAAGCCGCGGGCCGGGACCGCTGTGCCGGCCGGGACAGCTTTCCTAAGAGAAAGACGCTTCTCTGTAGGTGAACAGGGTCTCACAGGGATGCCCGGAACCCGCGGGCCACCAGGACCCTCCGGAGACCCGGGAAAGCCAGGTGACAAGCCGGAAGGGGGAGCCACGCCCTGCTCCGTGTGTGTGTGCAGGTGTGGGCGTGTGCGTACCCGTGTGCAGGAGGTGTGTGCCTGTGTGTGCGTCTGCATGTGCAGGTGTGGCCGTGCCCCTGCATGTGTGCCTGTGTCTGTGGGTGGGCAGATGTGGGTGAGTGCACATGTTCCTGTGTGTCTGAGTGTGCAGATGCATGTGTGAGTGTGGGTGTGTATGCAGGTGTGAGCATGTGCCCATGTGTGTCTGTGGGGGCACATGTGTGAGTGCGCACGTGCCTGTGTGTGTGTGTGTGTGTGCAGGTGTGGGTGTGTGCATATGTGGCTGTGGGTGTGCAGGTGTGGCGTGTGCCTGCGTGTGCAGGCGTGGCGTGTCTGCTTCTGGACTCACGGCCCCCTGCCATGCCTGCCTGCTCCAGCGGGCGAGGGTGGGCTCTCCAAGGACGGCCTCACCCCTTCAACTCTGCCCTCCCACCTCTGGTTTCTGCAGGTCTCACCGGACCCCCGGGACCTCAAGGTGAGTGGCCGGGTCACTGCCACCTGCCCCCCCTCCTGGGGTTGCCAGCAGGGCTTTACCTCCCCCACCCCCACCCCACTCACTTACACAGTCCTGAGAAGCCCTTAGGAAGGAAAGTTGGTGTGGAACAGACTAGAACACCACGCTGGTAGAAGTGGAATTAGATCGTGTGCTGGTTCTGCCTGCCTGGGCCCAGTTCCCCGCGGTGCAGGAATCCTGAGAGGAGGCCTGAGCCCACAGGGAGCCCCTGCTCAGAGGCGGGCGTGGGCGCTCACCTTCCTTAGGGAAGGCACCTTTTCTCAGTGTTGAAGCCTGTCCTGTACTGGTCCGGTTGCCCCCGTCTGGAGTTGAGGAATTGTCACCACTCCCAGCCCAGAAGGAAATTAGGCAAACACTGAAAATGGAATCAGGCAGCGGGCCCGCCGGTCAGCGGGCGGCGCTGCACTGGACACACAGGCCCAGCCCTTATGCGGGTGCAGCGGCCGGGGGACTGCCATCCCCAAAGCCCGGCTGCGACCCGTGTCCCAGAGAGGGACAAGGGCTCCGAGCACGCGGCCCCCAGGGGCGGCTGGGTGGCGGCGGAAGGCGGGAAGGCTTCAGGGTCGGTCAGCGCTGTGGCGCTGCCGAGCGACAGGGCGAGGCCCCGCTCTGGGGCGTCTGGACTGGCCGGCCCTCACCGTCCTTTCTTGTTCCGATGGTGTCAGGACTTCCGGGCACCCCCGGCCGCCCAGGGACTAAAGGTGAGTGAGTTTCTGCGGGCCGGGGTTGGGCTGGGGATTGCCAGGAGGGAGGCCCTTCACGGGCCGGAGCCTGGATCAATGCTGGCATCTAGTGGCTCCAGCGAAGGCTGTGAGGGTGGCAGTCAGGGCCTGCGCCAGGGTCAGCCCCGTCCTCAAGCCCCAGCCGCCCGCACCCCTCCCATGGCCCTCCCCGAAGCCCCTCCAGGCCCTGGCTTGCCCTAGGATGCCCCAGCCGGGCTCATCCCCTGGGTGGGTTCCGTCCCCCACTGCCCTGCCTCTTCCCTGGGCAGGAGCCGCCTTTGGCCCTGTCAGCCATGCAGCCTCCCTCCTGAGAAGCGGCTTTGAGGAGGCGGGGCCGTGACCCACTCAAGGGCAGGTCCAAGCACCAGGAGGGAAACCACCTGCGGGGGTCTGATGGGTCGCACCGGGACTCCTGCGCACACACGACGCTGCTCTGTCCCGTCCGGCCCGTCAGGCCCAAGCCTGAGCGAGTCGGGCACAGGCGGGGCTCGGGGACGGCCTCTCCCCTCCTGTCCCTGAGACCCCTGAACCCTGAGGCTCGACGGAGCTGTGTCTGCCCTGAGCTACCACTGCCACCCTTGGTGGGACCCCCAAGCCCCCCCTCCAGAAACTGTTTCCGGGGGCTACTTGGGCCAAGGATTTCTTTAGGGATCCGCGAATGTAATTCCAAAACGATGACCGCAGAGTTCCTACATCCCAGGCAGACAAACTTCTGGGCCCGTAGATCTGTCACGGAGGGATGGGACCTTGTGCAAGAGTCTCGTGGGCTTTGGGACCCTCCAGGGTACCAGAAAACCCTCCCCTTTCCAAGGGCCCGTGACTTCCTGTTCCAGGGGGCCTTGAGACCCTCCCGGACGGCGTGCACCTGGCCTTGGCTTGTGTTCCCGCAAAACAAACTCAAGGCTTTCTCCTGTCTGGCCTTGGCCCGGCTGGAGGACAGAGCAGAGGCCCTCCTCTGCTCCGGTGGGGTTGGCGTGTCGCCCCTCAAGGCGTGGGGATCTGCCCTCACAGACCTTGGGAAGCGGAAGCGCAGGCCCCGAGAGCGTGGTCTTCCCCAGCACGTTCACGGGCTGCCGGGGCGGGTCGGGCACCCAGCGGCCGATGGCTTGGGAACGCAGACCCGAGGCCCTCTCTCGAAGCCGCACCGCCCCCAGACCGTCCTGAGGGACGCCCGGGGACCCCGCTCCACCTCAGGGCTCACCGCCTCAGTCCTTGACCGGCCGAAACGAGGCCAGGCCGAGGAGGGGCATGTGGGCGTGTGCGGACTCCCTCGGCCTCCCAGAGCCGCAAGTTCTCCCAAGCTGTAAGGGAAGCCCCTCTGCGTGCACATGGGGGTGCAGCCTCCAGGGCCCGGGGGAAGCTGCCCAGCGCCGTCCTTTCGGGTCCTTAAAACGGGTTTAGCCTGCGGGCGAGAGACCCAGAGGTGGGTCCCAAGCGCAGTCGGGTGCTTGGCAGCCACCCCTGCTCTCAGGTCCGCACGCTCCTTCTCCCCACCCAGGTGAACCCGGAGCGCCAGGCAGCATCGTGACTTCAGGTAGGCAAGTCCGGGAGCCCCTCCTTCCCGCGTCTACCCCCAGCCCCGCGCCCTGCCTCGACGCGCGCCGGGAAGCGGGTCGTCAGCTCTGGCTGCGCGGCGAGGGAAGGAGGGAGCTCGGCCTGCCCTGCCCGCAGCCTGGCGCGGCCCTGGCCCTCAGCGAGGAGAGTGGGCTCAGAGCTCCCTGTGCCTTCTGTTTCAGAGGGCGCCTCCACGATCACTGTCCCAGGCCCCCCGGACCGCCTGGCGCCATGGGATCCCCGGGGCCTCCTGGTGCTCCAGGTCAGTCCGTTTTCTCGCCCTGCCCCCACGGCAGCAGGCCTCGGTGGCTCCGGCTCCGGCTGAGTCTGTTCAGACCGTGAAGCCCTGGGCGGGAGCCGAACCAGGCAGACGTGAGGAGTCTGGCCCGAGAAAGCCAGCCTCCTGCGTTTCCGGACAGCGAGGTGGGTCGGCTGTCCCTCCTCACGGCGCGGGAGGCCAACGTGCTCTCGGCCTGCCAGATGGGGAGACGGAGGCTCGGCACGGGTCCCCCGCCCGCCAGCAGGGGCCGGGCACGGACATGGCCAGGCCTGGGCCTCAGCCCGCAGCCCTCGGTCTCCTCCGGACAGCCCGGCAGCACGCCTCGCGGGGAGCACGCGTCTCGGAGTCCAGCGGGGAAAGCGTCCCCCGCCGCCAGCAGCCGCGGGGGAGTGAGGCGAGCAGGACGACCTCTGGGGGACGGCTGGGAGGCGGCGGCCCCGTCTGAGAGCAGAAGGCTCAGTCACGCCTGCGGGGCGGCCATTCTGCTCCAAGGAACAAAGCTGAATATTCGGGCGTGAAAGCGGCAGGGGCGAACTCCCGCCCTGTTTCGCCAGAACGCCTGCTGTTTTGCTTTGTGTGATTTCGAGTCATTTGGCGTTTTCGCGTGAAGGTGCAGTGCACCACAACTGGGCGGGGCCGGTGCACGCGTGTGCCTGCCTCCTTCCTCGCAAGCTCCAGGGAGAGGGAGGCCGGGGGCCGCAGCGGTCTCCAACCGTGGCGGGGCAGCCTGGGGGCGCAGCCTGCGCCCGGGGTCCCAGCACTGGTCAGAGGGCTTCTCGCCGCGGGACCGCGGACTGGTCTCAGACCGCTCCCTGCCCTCCAACAAGCACTCGGCCTCTGGGGCCGCGGTCCACGCCCCAAGGGCACCCGTGTGCGCCAAGAGGCCTGCACTTCCTGTGCTTCCCGCGTCCGAGACGTGATTGGCCTTTCTTCCCTGTTTCCAGGTCCTGCTGGCCCGGCTGGTCTCCCAGGACAGCAAGGTAGGCGGGTCCTGGAGGAATGCAGGGTTGGGGCCCTGGGGAGGGCTCTCCACCCAGGGCCACTCGGCCCTGTGCTTGCTTTACTTGAGGTGAGAGACTCGTGTTTTGGGAAGAGCTGGGGGGCTGCCGTGGCTCTCCTCTCTGTGCCTGGCGACGCCACTGCCTCTCACCCCCTCCGTCTTCCGGAGCAAGTGGGGTCCGGGGACAGGTGGGTTGAGGTTCTGTGGCCCCCTGGTCAGGTCAGGTCCGCAGCTTCTCAGGCCTCGGCCTCGAGTCCAGACCCTGATAATCAGGCCACCGTCCAGCAGTTTGGCCAGATACCAAATAGTCAGGCTTAGGAAAAACCGGCCCAGGGCCCCTGGAAAGTTCTGGCCCTGACCCTCCACCACCCGCCCTTCCGCTGGGCCGCTCGCCTCCCCTCTAGGCCCCGCCCCCACTCTGGACCCTGCCCTCCCCGCTAGGCCCCGCCCCTCCCCAGGCCCCGCCCTGCCCTGGGCCCGGGCCCTGCCCAAGGCCCGGCAGGCCCCAAGCTGCAAGCCAACTGGCCTCCGCCCTCCCCACAGGCCCTCGAGGGGAGCGAGGACTTGCCGGCGAGTCGTTCCTGGCCAGCGGCAGCTCCATCTCCGAGGTCCTCTCTGCCCGTGAGTGGCGCCGTGCGTGGGCGGGTGACGCGAGGCAGCAGCGGGGGGCCTGCGGCAGCCGCCCCGGTGCCCCGTGAGACCCGTGAGACCCACGCGAGGCCAGCCAGGGCCTCTGCCGTGGGGACGCTGGGCGGGAGGCTGAGCCGCAGCGGGCAGCTGTCAGCCAGGGCCCGGGAGGCCCGGCGGCCAGCCTCGCCAGTGAGCGTCTGGCAGGGGCAGCCCCCCTCCGAGAGCAGTGGCGAGGGACCCTGGCTCTCGGCCTAGGTCCAGGCTGGGCGGGCTGACGCCCGTGTCTGAGCAGCCCTTCCTCTGGGCACCGGGGGCACAGAGCAGCAGACATCAGCCCCCGGGCCGGCGCCCACGGTGGGCTCCAGGGCGCTGGCTCAGAGCCTTCCCAGAGCCCCTGATGTGGGTCTCATTGACCGAGAGGGGCAGACTGAGGCCGAAGGAGGCTGAGAACTTGCCCTAAGTCACCCACGAGACGTCGGAGCGGGGCTTGCCCGCGGACCGCCCGACCCCGGCATCAGCCATCGGGTCTGACTGCGGCCCGTGTGCTGCTGAGTGAGGTGCCCCCCGGGGGAGGGGTGCCGGAGGGTCCTGCACGGGAGCCACAGCCCGGCCTCGGGTGAGGGTGGCCAGGGGCCAGGGCATGGCGATCCTCTGAGAGACGCGTGGCAGCTCCAGGACAGGCGTGTTCATGTTTGTTTCCTCTCTCTACAGAAGGTCTTGATTTACAAGGTCCCCCAGGACCCCCCGGGCCACGCGGGCTGCCAGGTGAGCATCTCAGGGTCTCTGGAGGGGTGGCTCAGTAGGAAGCCAAGGCCCTGCTCCGGGGCGGGCTCAGCATCGCCTCTTCCCACCGCCTCTGCAGGGCCCTCCATTCCAGGCCCGCCAGGACCCCGAGGCCCACCAGGTGAGAGCCAAGCTCCCCTCGGGCGGGGGCAGGGCGGGGGGCGCTCCCGCTGGGCTGGTGCCCGCCTCCTGCGTGTCTGGCCTCCCTCAGTGTGGGAGCAGACGAGGGGGCGGCGAGGAGTGGGGCCAGCCCGGCCTCCAGCGCCTGAAGAGGAGGCGGCGAGTCCTTGGTGCTCAAGGCCTGGGAGCGGGGAGGCCGGAGGGGGAGGCCAGAGGGGGCAAGGGAAGGACGTGGAGGCAGCCTCTGAGCCGGGGAGCTGTGGCATCACTGCAGAAACGAGGCCGCGAGACACGAGCCGCGCACCAGTAAGGGCGGTTGGGCTCCACCAGAGCAGAAAAGTAAACGGGGCTTCCTGTTCTGGATTCCAGGTGATCCTGGCGCCCCAGGGGCTGCTGCCATTCCCAGTGGTTCCGCTGGAGGTAAGACCCTGAGGGGGTCCCAGTTCCTCTCCCCTTCCTCCAGCCAGGCCGAGCGTTCCCAGGAGCTTGCTGACCCGTTCATCCGCCGGCTCCCCCGTGACTCGCGTTGGCCAGGCCCCTCGCGAGGGCCGGGACCTCTGAGCCGCCTTTCGGGGAAGGTTCCAAGTGGGTGGGTGGGCGGGGAGACCCCGCGCAGTGCAGACCCCGCGGCTGGGGGGTCCGGAGAAGGGGCACTGTGCGAGGGAGCAGGCGGCTGAGGGGAGGGAGTCGGCCCGGGCGCGCCCCAGCCCCGCGCCCCTCCCAGACTGCGGGGACCCTTGTCTTTGCCGAGTCAGGCCGTGGGAACAGTGCCCGGCCCGTGTGTCTGACCCCAGGGTGGAGAAGTCAGAGGACGCTTTCTCCCTCCTGCAGGGGGGGCGTCGAGCACCGCATACCTGCCGGGCCCCCCGGGCCCCCCCGGACCCCCCGGGGCCCCAGGCTCCATCAGCAGCTCCAGCCTCGAGATCCAGCAGTACATCTCGGACTACATGCAGAGTGAGCAGCCTCGTGCCGGGATGCAGGGCGGTGGGCATGCGTGTGTGAGTGCGTGCATGGGCGCGTGTGCATGTGTGTGTGCACGCTCGCTCGTGTGCACACCTGCAGGCCAGGGAGTGCCTCCAGACAGGCCTGCCCAGAGCTGTCCCCCGTGACCTCGTGCCCGCCCTGCGCCTGGGAGGAGGCGGCTGGCGCCCACACGCGTCCACACATGCACGCGCACCTTCACGTGAGCGCCTGAGGCCTGCGCGTGGGGCCCTGCCACGTGGTGGCTGACTGGAGTCTGGCTGGCCCTGTCCCTCGCGGACCACCGGACCCAGCAGCACAGGCCTCTGTCTCAGTTTCTCCACCTGTAACAGGCGCATCCAGGCTCCCTGCTGGTCCTGCCTGGGGCCCGTGCACGGGCGGGCCGCTTTTCGCTTGTGCTCAGCTCACTTCTGCAGGGGGGAGGGTCCCTGGGGGGACAGGCTTGACTCTGCTCTCCTGTGACTGGCAGGTGACAGCGTGCGGGCCTACCTGTCTGGAGTTCAGGGTCCCCCGGGCCCGCCCGGCCCCCCGGGGCCCGTCACCACCATCGCAGGCGACACGTTCGACTACTCGGAGCTGGCGAGCCGCGTCGCGGGCCACCTGCAGAGTGAGCCTGCCCTCGGGCGTGTCCTCCCGGCCCTCGCCCAGCCACCCTCCGCCACTCACTGCTGGCGGCGCCTCCCCGCGGGTGGCTTCTAGCTCTGAGCTCACAGCGATCGGGTCACCGTCCAGAGCAGGCGTGTGGCCGGGCTGAGCACACAGTGTGTCAGGCGCAAAGGCCTCCAGGCTGGCGGTGTCGGCCGGCGTCTGGCTGGAGCAAAGCCTTGAAAACCAGCTGCGTTTCTTACCCCAAACCACAAGCAGCTCTCGAGCTTGTCACGCTTCCAAGCCGGCTCAGCACAGCCCAGAGAGAAACAGCCACTGACCGGCCCTGCGGCTTCTGGGTGATGGGTGGCTTCGGCCCCGCCAGGCAGGTGACCTGCGTTTCCTCTTGGCAGCCTTGGGGTACAGCGTGTCCTCCGCCTCCGTCTCGTCCAAAGAGGTCCTGGCTGTGCTGCGGCGTGAGTTGCCTGTGGGGCTGGGAGCTGAGGCCGTCTGCGCTCCCCCGACCCCCGTGTCACACACCTGATCCCCCTCTGGGCCTGGAGGCTGCAGAAGGGCGGCAGCCCCCTCCCCCGGCAGGGAGCCCCGAGTCGGCGGACTGCCGAGGGGGCAGAGGCGCCCGTGCCAGGCACGCAGGTGGCCCTTCTGGAGCCGGGCGTGGGCGCATCCCCCAGCCGGGTGGGCCTGATAGCCTGAGCTCACCAAGCCCGGGAACATCCAGGCGGGGCCTGAGTCCCTGGCGGGTTCGGCTAGCCGCCCTCTCCTTCCAGGGGACGACGTGCGGCAGTATCTGCGCCAGTTCCTGACGGGCCCTCGGGGGCCCCCGGGGCCGCCGGGCGCCAGCGGCGATGGGGCCCTCCTGACCCTGGACTACGCGGAGCTCAGCACCCGCCTCCTCAGCTACATGGCAAGTGAGTGTCCCCGGCGGCCAGGCTGTGCCGACAGGTGGGTGGGGCCTGGGCGAGTTCAGGGGCCTGGTCCCCCAGACAGATGGCCCCAGGCCCAGCCCCTCGAGTGCTCCGAGCTGCCCAGACCAGGGCCTGGGGCAGGTCAAGGCCAAGGAGCCGGGGCAGAGCTGAACGCAGATCCTGGGCCCCGCCCGGGTGGCGTCTGCCCCGCCTCTCCCACACGCCACTGTGCCGCCGTCCTCAGCCGCAAACCCGCCGGCTCCCTGGGATCCCGCCTCTGCCCGCTTCTTCCCAGCACCCCTTCCCTTTCTCCAAGCCCCTCGGTCCACGGCGCTGGTGTCTGACCGCCTCTCCAGCAGGGCGTTTCCACCGGCCTCCCCGCCCGATCTGAGCCCGTCACCACTTGGGGTTCTGCTCCCCAGGTTCTGGGATCAGCATCGGGCTTCCTGGCCCCCCGGGACCCCCCGGCCTGCCGGGAACGTCCTATGAGGAGCTGCTCTCCTTGCTGCGAGGTGAGGCCAGGCAGGGGCGTCTGTCTGGGGGCTGGGTAGAGGCTGTGCCCCTCGGCCGGGCGAGGCTGACGCTGCGCTCACCCTACCCGGCGTCTCAGGGTCTGAATTCAGAGGCATCGTCGGACCCCCAGGGCCCCCGGGGCCTCCAGGCGTGCCAGGCAGCGCGTGGTCCAGCGTCAGCGTGGAGGACCTCTCCGCCTACCTGCACAGTGGGTGCCGGGCAGGGCTGCGGGCGGAAGGCCCGGGGCCCCACGGCTGTTGGCAAGGCTGCCGCGGCGTGCTGAGCCCTCTCTCCATCCCTGCGGGCCCTGGGTGTGCTCAGTGGGGCCGGGTCCTGGGCCCTCAGGCTGTGACAGGCCCCAGCCGTGGCACAGCCCGGTGCGTGACGGGAGGGCTGGGGGTGCGACTCGGGTGAACGGAGCTCAGAGTTGGGGTGGAGGACAGGCAGGAACCGTGCTTTCCAGATGACGCCAAGAGCTGGGCACACCTGGGTCTCCTGTTCCCCCGACCCCTTTCAAGGAGGCCCACATGGGCTCCAAGCCAGGCTGGCGGCCCAGCGTCCTGGAGGCATGGCTCTTGACCCCCGCTCCCTTGCTCAGCTGCCGGCTTGGCGTCCATCCCGGGTCCTCCAGGCCCCCCCGGGCCTCCCGGGCCTCGGGGGCCCCCAGGCGTGTCCAGCGCTCTGGCCACCTATGCGGCTGAAAACAGCGACAGCTTCCGGAGCGAGCTCATCAGCTACCTGACAAGTAGGTGCCCGCCTGGACGCCCGTGCCCTCCACGCCCGGCCAGTCCTGCTTTGCCCAGAGGCGCCGGGCCCGGGCACGAGGGCACCGGCAAGGGTCGCCCGGCCGCTCCTCGCCGCAACTCTCACGCGAGGACAGGGCCTGCGGGCACCCCGGGCTGCGGGGCGCAGAGGCCCTGGGAGGCCCCGCCCACGCACCCCACCCTCACAGCGCCCTCCCCGCAGGTCCCGACGTGCGCGGCTTCATCGTGGGTCCCCCGGGCCCCCCCGGGCCTCAGGGCCCCCCGGGGACAGCCGCCTCCTGTCGGCCGGCTCCTACGCCTGGGGCCGCAGCACCTCGGCGGCCATGGAGGGGGCCGGTGCCCTGGGCGAAGGGGGCGTCTTCGGCGTGGCCGCCGGAGACGGGGGCCCCTACGGCACCGACGTCGGCCTGAGCGGGGCCTACGGGGCCGCCGGCGGCGTCCTCGGCGGCGGCAGTGGTGGGCCGGCCGCGGGCCTGGACTACAACGAGCTGGCGGTGCGCGTGTCGGAGAGCCTGCAGCGTGAGTGGGGACCTCGGGCTGTCATGCGGGCGGGCGGCACGGGGGCGCCTCCACGACAGGCCGGCCTGGGACCCCCACGGGGCCGGCGCGGGGCCTCTGCGCCCTCCCAGCCCCCGAGGCGTCCTGGGTCCCTGAAGAGGCATATGGCTGGCCAGGCTTCTGGGGGCCAGGAGGGTGCTGTCACACGGTCCCTCCTCTCTGGGGGCTGCCGGCAGCCGTGCGGCCAAAAAGCCTGTGACAGGCCTGCAGCCCCAGGAGCAAGGGTGTCGGGTGGCGCCTCGGCAGCCGCCGCCTGGTTTCACGCCTTGGCAGCCGGCTCGAGGGGCTGTGGCCCTGTGGAGGGGCGCCATGCCATGCTTCCTGTGCCCACGCTCCGTGTCCCCCAGGCCAGGGCCTGCTGCAGGGCATGGCCTACACCGTCCAGGGCCCACCGGGCCGGCCTGGACCCCAGGGGCCACCCGGCGTCAGCAGGGTCTTCGCTGCCTACGGCAACGTGACTGAGGACCTCGTGGACTTCTTCCGAAGTAAGAAGCCCCCTCGCGAGGGGCCCCCAGCTGCAGCCCTTGGCGGCAGAGGCCGGCCGTGCTCCCAGCCCCACCCATCTGCCTGCGTCCCTTGAAGCACATGAGGCGGCCTCCCAGGCCCCAGGCAGGCCCTAGTCTAAGGCCAGCTTCCCCTTGCAGCTCACGGAGCCATTCCAGGACCCCCTGGGCAGAAAGGAGAGGTGGGCACCCCAGGACCCAGAGGTAAGTGGTGGCAGGTCCTGGGCCCCAGGGCTGTGACAGCCCCTTCTGCTGTAAGCGGGGCTCTCATGGGTGCAACACGGCCACCCGTGCCCTCAGGCCCTGCGAGCATGCCCTGTCTGCCTTTCTAGGTGACAGGGGCCCTGCCGGACCACCAGGCCGCCCCGGACCACCCGGCCCTCGCGGGCACAAAGGAGAAAAAGGAGATAAAGGTCAGTGCCGGCCGCCGCGGCTTGGGAGTGCTGTGGGCGGCTGGGGAGGCCAGTGACGGTTCAGAGCAGCCTGGAAACCCAGGCTGCTGCCGGCTGAGGCAGGCAGAGGTTGCCCAGAAGCGAGGCGTGTCCACGTGGCAGCCGGGCGAGGAAGGGCGGCTGGTAGGAGGGCAGCCAGGTGGAGGCGTGGGGCGAGAGGCAGAGGTAAACTGAGTCGTGCTGAGGGCTTGCTGACCGGCTTTGCAGCTGTCACAGCTGCACACACCGGAGCCTCCCAGGCCACCAGCTCTCCCATGACATCCCGCTCACCCCCCACCTCGCAGGCGACCAAGTCTATGCTGGGCGGAGAAGAAGAAGTGTGGCCCCCGGGCCGTGAGCTGCCCTGGAGCAGGACCGGCGACGTGAGGCCCGCAGGCCGCCTCTCTCCAGAGGATGCACCGGGGTCCGCGGGCCCTACTGATCAGCTCGGCAACCCAGCAACGCTTGCTTTAGCCTGAACAAAGATGCACGTAGAATTCAGCCAGACGCAGCCTGGCGCAGCTTCCCTGGTGGACTTGGTGCTGGCATGGTCTTCTGGAATGAGGCCAGCCCCCTGCTCCCTGGACCACGCGCCGTGGCTTCTCACGCTTAGTTCAAGTCCCTCCCAGTCTGGGGCAGGGAGGCCGGCACGGCGCCTTCTGGGAGCCAGGCGGGGAGGGTGGCCCTGTTGCTGCTGCAAGGCGGGCGCCCACTGCCCCCAGCCCGCTCAGCCCTCTCCAGTCCCGCAGGCCTGGCTGGGAAGTGACTCCCGCGCGCTTCCCTGCAGGCGGTGATGGCGTCTCGCGGTTGTAACATGCACGCTTCTCACAACGCGCCCGCTTAGAACGTCTGGTTAGCTGTGGCCCGTCCACGGGGCGTGCTGGAGACTGCAGACGTGAGGCTGAACCCGGCCACAGCAGGCAGGGAGGAAGGGGGCGGGGGAGGCGCAGCCACCGACCTGCCCGCACGGCTGGTGTGAGCACTCCGCGGTGCCCAACGCGCGCGTGGGGTCTGTAAGGCAAAAAGTCATTTCGGTTGTACATTTCCAATTAAAGGATTTTTTTCTTTTTTAATATCGTGCGTAACAGGACTCCGGGGTTAAAAAAGAAAGAAACCGGGCAACCCCGTCGGGTCCCCTCCCACTGTGGGAGCTTTTCTGTCCTCTCAATAAATCCTGCTTTCAAAAACAAGAAAGAAAACGTGCTGGGTTACCTGGGTATGACTCTGACGCTCTACTGCAAGCAGAGGAACACCAAGTGGGTTGCATTTCGGGACCCAGCTTCTGGCGTTTCCCTCGGTCTCTGGGGGCTTTGAAGGCAGCCCTTCGTCGCAAGCAGCTCAGTCTGGGCCTGTGACGAAGCCTAAGAAGGCTCTCCCCAAACTAAGTCAGCTGCCCCTCCCGCCCCCCACACGCAGCACAAGCCCCACGTTTGCTTGCAGACGTGGGCAGAGGCGTGGCGGGTCGTGCATGCGATCAGAAAACCACACACGCCAGATACCCCGGAGAAGGGCACAGCAAAACCAGCCCCTCAAATTCAGAAGCGGCTAGACTTGGCCGACCTGCGAATTTGCTACGAGATGTGACTCTCAGTTGCTAGATCGTTAAAAACGGGTTAAGTGGAATTGCCGTCGACCGCTAGTCTTTACAGGACCGGCCTGTTTTCCGCAGGCCTCCCCCAGGCGTGGCCCACGCCGTCCCAGGACACACACCATCAGTTCCGCCCAGTCAGCGCCGTCGGGACACGAGCACCGAGCGCCCGTGGGGGCTCTGCCGCTCCGTCGTATCCCGGCGCTGCCTGCTGCGAGCCCAGAGGGGTCTGAAAATGCGCTCGCGCGGTCTCCAGGCTGCCACCGCTTGCGTTTTCCTGCCCAATGAAACCCGACGCTGGTGCACAGGGGGTGCATGCATGTGCCTTTCCAGGAGACTTTTTAGAAAAGAATCCATCAGTTTTATCCAAAGACTGAATTTATGTTCACTTTTTAATAGTAAGTAGCTTTTCCTAAGAGGGGGGAAAAAGAAGAAAATAAAATGACCCAGGTTGGGCACAGTGGCTCACACCTGTTATCCTAGCATTTTGGGAGATTGAGGTGGGAGGACTGCTTGAGGCCAGGAGTTTGAGACCGGCCTGGGCAACGTGGGGAGATCTCGTCTGTACAAAAAAACGGAAAAATCAGCTGCGTGTGGTGGTGCACACCTGTTGCCCCAGGTACTTGGGGAGGCTTAGCTGGGAGGATCACTTGAGCCCAAGGAGACCGAGGCTTGCAGTGAGCTGTGTTCAGGCAGAGCGAGACCCCAACCCAAATAATAATAATGAGTTTAAGAAAACAATAAAGATGAGTTTTTCTCGCCACTAGATTTACATTACTAAGATATCCGGAAGTCTCCATCAAGTCCTAAGCTTGAGTGAAATTGGGCAAAAGCGCAAACTTGCTGCCTTCTCTGGACACAAGTCAGCAAGAGGATGAGCAGGTCCGAGACACGTTCCCAGCTGGACGGCCACGGACCCGAACGCTTGGTTTCGTTTTTTTGAAAAAGTCAAGACGAGCTCACGCTTACACAGCGCTCCCGATCAGAAAACGACACGCCCGCCTCCCTCCCCCGGGTTCTTTCCGCAGAAGTGCGGTCGGTCGTGCGACTGTGCGACGGCGGGGAGGAGCGTCCGCCCCGGGGGGCCAGCAGGCCGCGGGACACGCGCGACGCCCACGGAGAGGCTTCCGCAGCCCGCGGCGGGGCTGGCCGCGGAAGACGCCCGGCAGGGGGCCGGCGAAGGCCGTGGGGGGCGGCGCGGACGGCGGGCGCCAGGGACGCGCGCAAGCCCGGCGGGCCCGAAGGCCCGGGCCGCCGGCTTCGCAGCAGAACCAGGACCGCCAGAGCCGCGGGGGGTTCTCGCGCACGGCGGCCTCGTCTCACCCCGCTCGAGGAAAGGCCGCTTCCCGGAGAGAGGGACGGGGGCCTTGTTTTCCGCGCGTCCCCCCCGCCTCGGGAGACACGCTGCTCCCAACGCGCTCCGAGAGGCCCGCTCCGAAACAGAGCCCTTCCCGAAACCGCGCTGGACCGCACGGCCGGGCCAGTCGGGGCGGGGACGGCGGACGCTCCGGCCCGCTCGCGCGCAGAGACGCCGGCGCTCGGGCAGAGCCACGTCGGCCCGGGGCCGCGCCCGCCGAAGGCGCTTCCGAGCGCGCGGGCTGGCCTCGGGCCGGCGGGGCGGGAGCGGCCGCCGGCCGGGCCAGGCGCTCCTGCGGCCGCCGCCTCCGCGGACGCCCGGACGCAGGCCCGCGCGGAGCGGCGAGGGGGCCGGAGGACACAGCGGCCGCGGCCGAAGCCCGGCGACGCGCACGTCGGGGACGCGCGGGGGCCTCGCGCCGCAGGCGGTGCCGCGCGGCGGCGGCTCGGCCCGGGCTCGCGTCCGGTCACGCGCGCGGCGTGCTGCCGCCGGAAGGGCCGCGCCCCACGGCCCCGCGGAAAAGGGCGAGCGAAGCCGGAGGCGGGGGCGCGCGCGGGCAGGCGCCGGGCGGGCGGGGGCGGCCTCGGGGGCGGCGGGACGCCCGGGGGCCGGGAGCGGCCGGCGTGCGCGCCCCGCGGGGGAGGCGGGCGTCGGCGAGCGGCCCTGGCCGCGGCCCGCCCGCCCCGCCGGCGGAAGGCCAGGCCGCCGCTCGCTCCGAGGGCCGGGCCCCGGGGCGGGCCGAGGGCACGGCGCACGCGCCGGCCAAGCCCCTTCGGGAAGGCCGGCGAACCCGGAGCGGCGGGCGAGCGCGTGGGCCCTCCGCGCGCCGGCTCGCGGCTCCGCGCCCGCACGCGGAGGGTCGCGTTCGGGGAAGGCCAGCGAGCACGGAAGGCACAGGCAGCTCCAGGGAGCCAGCCGTCCCCGGGAGCCGCTCCCTGAGCCGCTAGTCGAGGGCAAGTGGAGAGTCAAATATTCAGACCCCATGAGTTCGGCACCACAGACCCCCAGCACGGAGGGCATCGTTCAGAGGAGACTGGATATTCGTCTTCAAAACGTAGATCAGCTGGACATCTCCAAGAAGAAAGCCGCAGGAGACCCGTCCTCCCCAGCCCTCTTCAGATATTCATTAAATACACTGGGCAATCAATACTAGACTGCCATTTTTATCATAACAATATAAACACTTTCCATCGTCATCCTGAATATTACTTTATAAAGATATATATTTTAAAGGCTTTCAAAACATTTTTCAACCCAGCATTTGAAAATAAAGCATTAAAAGAGTTTTCTGTATACAGTGACACATTCATGTGGAAGGTGTATGAATTTACAACCATACATAATATATATAAGTATATATATTTATATAAAAAACAAACTTGGCCAGAAGTTAAGGCTACCTACGAAGTTGCCCAAGTAAGTTATGCTTGCCAAAACGAATACAACATTAAAATCACGCGTGCTTTTTTACATCATCTAACCACTCACAAAATAAGGGTCGGCATCGAAAGTTTTCAAAATAACTGCCAGAAAGTGCGACAGACACGTGCGTTTTCTAAATACAGATCAGTGTCCCCGCGGCGACGTTTAAATTTTTCACCAGCCTCCAATTACTAAAATACAGCAGCAAAGCTCGCAGTCCGGTAGCCAGCACTCTGAGAGAGCAGGCTGTGAACGGCAGGGCAGGCAGGGGTGTCCGCGGAACGTGGCGTCTCGCCCGGCCCGAGCACCGTCCGACTGAACTCCAAGCCTCGAAGGGACTCAGAGCGGACGCTTCATTAACAATCACACATATGAGCAGCCACACGATACCGATTTCAGGCTTTTCCACTCAAATCAAAGTAGACAATTTAAACATGGAACAAAGAAACCCAAATGTAAGTAGCCTCGTTTCAAAACAATGAAAAGTCACTTCTGACATCTGCCTAAATATTTAATTTAAATTTTAAATTTAATTTAAATCCTTTCTTAAAAAAGTATTCTGAACAAATGCCTCTTTTAAGATTAATTTCAGAAAATACATTTATAAATACAACTCAGAGCCTGCAGGCCTCTGACACAGAGCTTTACACCAGCAGAATTTGCTACGATGGAGAGAAGGCATTTAACCAGTGCAGGTATTATTTTAGAAAATAAACTGAGACAACTAAATCTGTATAACTTAAATTTGGTGAGTTTTACATTTCCAGTTTGCACCTCTAAAAGCTATCTTTTTCCTCCTTTTCCTAAACTTTGTACAACATATATTTTAGGATGAAGATTTCTATCAAATGGTAACAGAAGCAAAAAAAAAAAAATTTTTTTTCCTGAGTTGGGGTCTGACTCTGTGGCCCAGGCTGGAGTGCAGTGGCACAATCACAGCTCACTGTAGCCTGGACCTCCTGGGCTTGGCGATCCTTCCACCTGGACCTCCTGGGCAGCTGGGACCACAGGCCCCACCATGCCCAGCTACTGGAAGCAAAAATTTTAAAACGACAATGTTTAATGCCAAGGATGACTTTGTCCCTGTTGATCAGAAATAAAATTGTTTTGGACTTGATTGAAATTGAGTGTCCTAGGCACTACCTTAGAAAATCAGCACCCTCAATTATTAACAGGGAATCATTTGTGACAAATGGCTGAAATAGGTTTTCTCTTTTAAACAAGTCTGTCCCTAATGAAAGGTAAAACGCGTTTATCTGCTGAATCAACAGCACGTTCTGAGCAACTCGTAGCTCCTTCATGGGGGCGATTCACCAGAAGCAAAGTATCCCACCTCTCGGCAGAGCTTCAACTAGACTCTAGGTGTCACCGAGAAGGCAGGCCAGGTAAAAAGACGCTTATCAGCACTCAGGACCGAGCGGCTCGCAACCGACTTCAAACAGGACGCCGCCGCCACTTCCCGGGCAGCGGCGGCCGAGGAGCTGACTCCGACGACGGACACACGGGCGCCGCGGGGCTGGCGGAGGCCGCGCCGAGGCCGCCTCCGGTCCCGGCCGCCTCCCTCCGTCTCCGCCCAGAGCTCGAGCCGCGAGAAACGCCCCGCAGGGAGGCCGGCGACGCAGCGGGGCGGCGGGAGGCCGGCCTCGGGCGGGCGGCTACGAGCCGGTGGAGTGCAGGCTGGGCACGGGGTAGAACCTGGAGACGCGGCTCTGCGCCGAGGGGTTGAGGCACTCGGACTCCCCGGTCATCCTGAAGAACACCTCCTGCTCCTGCAGCTTCCGGGCGAACTCCTCCTCCAGCGTCTGCGGGCGGGGGCGGGGGCGGGGGCGGGGGCGGGGGCGTCTGAGAGGACGCGCGGGCGGCCCTGCCCGCGAGTCGCCCCGGGACGCGCCTGCGCAGCCGCGAGCTCGCGCCCGGGCTCCGCCCAGCCCAGCCCCCGGCCCGGCCCAGCCCCCGGCCCGGCCCAGCCCCCGGCCCGGCCCAGCCCCCGGCCCGGCCCAGCCCGGAGCGGCGGCGCGGGCTGCGGGCGTCCCGCGAGAGGGGGGCCGCCGAGGCCTCCGCCACGGCCGCGTGGCGGGGACGCGCGCGCCGCCCGGCGCCCAGGCCGCGCCCACGCCGCACCGAGCACTCGCGGCTCGCGAGCTGTCACCCACGCGCCCGCCTCTGCTCCCGGGCTCCGGGACGGCCTCGCCCCGCCGCCGGGCTGGAGGGCGGCGGCCCCACCACGGCTCCCCACAGCCTCGGGCCCCGGCTCGGGACGCTCCGGCCTCCGGACTGGGGGCGGGGCGGGCCGGGCCGGAACGCGCGGGGCGGGAGCGGCGGGGGCCGAGGACGCGGGCGGGGCGGCCCTCCCGCGCGCGCAGCGTGAAGGCGGAGGCCGGGTGGCGGCGGCCCGTGCCCGCTCTCCGCGACGGCGAGACGGAGGCGTGCGGCCACCACGACGGCGCAGAGGGGCTCCCGAGGCCGCCCCCGGCGCCCCCTCGCCCGCCTCTCCGGCCGGGCGCCCCTCCCCCCCCTCTGGGCGATGGCCCCGCGGCGGCGGGCCCTCGGGGACGGGGCCCGGCCTCGCCCGCCCGCCCGCCCGCCGGTCACCTTCTTCCTGGGCCTCAGCTTCTCGCGCCAGGCCTGCAGCTCCCGGCTGTGCTCCTCGTCCAGCTCCTTCAGCTTCTGGGTCTCGTGCTCCACCAGCAGGTGGCACTTTTCGTTCTGAAAGCCGCGTGGACAGGTTCCCCACGGACCCAGCACCCGCGCGCCCCGCCCTTCCCAAGACGGCCAGTCGTTCACCCCAGGCGCGCTGATGCCGAGGCTCGAGTCCTCCGCGGAGAACGAGGGCCAGGGCCAGGGGCCGGCGCCTCGCTCTTGCAGCCTGAGAGGCCGGCTCTGCTGCCGACCACACGAGCAGGCCGGGGAAGGAACCACGCGAGCCTTGGCTTTTCTTTCTAAGGCGCCTGGCTCAGAACCTGCCCCGGTACGAGGATGGGGGTTACGGTCTGTTCCACGCCAGTAATTACGCAGTTACGCAGAGCGCCAGGTTGCATGCAGGACTCCGCAATTTCAGGCTGTAAGGCAGACAGGCTGCACACTCCCGGTAGGGTGTGAGATCAGCCCTCTCTAAACTAACCGCTAAACTTCTTAGGAGAAAAATTCCCACCCAGTTAACACTTTTTACAAAAACATACAAGAAAACCAACCATTTCCCTTCCCAGGGGAAAGACATTCTAAATTCAGACTCCAATCAAAAAACTCAGACGATGACAACTGCTGACATCATTCTGAAAACTGTACCCCTGCTTGCAAAATGTGCTAATAGCTACACTCAGCGCTCTTTTGAAAGGCTCGCCCTCTCAGGCTACCACAGCTTGGTGCTGACATCAACCCTGGCTCGACACCATCTAGACACGCACCGACGTCGAAAGCGAGGTCCGCTCCGGTCTCTACAGAAAACGCCGCCCTCAGACCCCAGCACTTCCTGAGTGGCGTGCGGTTCACTCGGGCTGGCTCCCGCTTCCCAGCACCCGCCTGGGCCGCCGCACTCTAGAGCCCGGCGTACCCGCCCACACCAACCTGCAGCTGGTGCAGCTCCCGGACGTTGGCCTCACACTGCAGCTGAAGGTCCCGCATCTGATTCTCATGCTTTTGATGCTGAGCCATTCTTTCGTTTTTCTGCCTCTTTTCTTCCTGTGCAGCGAACTAGGGGGGCAAAGATCAGCTCGGGTCAACAAGCAAGTAACTCCACATATTCCGAAGCTGTCTGTGAACTCAACACAGCAGCATGCGACAAACTAAAGCCGCAGGTGACCACGTGCCATGACCCCGACCTGGAGGTGTTGCAGTGCGGGCACCGGGGGACAGTGGAACACCTCAACCCTCCTGCCTGCTTGAGAGCTGAGCTCGCCGCCTACGTGTGCGGCTGCAGAAGCCAGCACACGAGGCTGCATGCTGCGACCCGGAAAGTCGTCCGAGTCGGCTCGTCCCCAGGGCTGGTCTCAGGACCAGCCTAGCCCCAGATCTGGTGGAGGGAGCAGGAGGGAGGGCTGTGCCCTGAGACCAGCAGCCTGGGAAGACCTAGCCCAGCCTTAGAGTCAAAGGCTCTAAATGTTCACAGCACAATTATGTGGTGCTTCTTTTTCTTTTCAGTTGGAGCCTCACTCCGTCGCCCAGGTTGGAGTGCAGTGCACGCTCACAGCCACCCAGCGTCGACCTGCTGGGCCTCAGCCTTGCAAGTAGCCGGAACTACAGGCACCCGTCACCAGGCCCGGCTAATTTTCTCATGATTTACTGTAGAGACAAGGTCTCACCAAGTTGCCCAGGTTGGTCTCGAACCTGTGGGTCAGGCAAACCACTCACCTCAGCCTCCCAAAGTGCTAGGATTTCAGGCTGAGCCACCAAGCCCAGTCAGGTGGCACTTTTTTTTTTAAAGCAAGATTTATCGAGAGGACAGAAAAGCTCCCACAGTGGGAGAAGTCCCTCCACGGGACACTTCTAAAGGCCATTCAACCTTTTAAAACCTAAGAGAGAAGAGAATCATGTGCACATTCACCTGTTTGATTTTGTCCCGGTCCTGATCAGGTGTGGCTGTTGAGTTAATTCTCAAGCTTTTCTTGAACATGGCCATTCGGGTTTTGGCTTCACTGCGCTGAATCTTGGGCAGTCTCGCTCTTTCCTGAGTCTGTCTGTTCTTCAGTTCCTCAATAAGCCGCTGATTGTAGCGTTGCATTTGTTCTGTCTCCTAAAAAAGTTTTACATAGAATACGGTGATGCAGATATACTTTTCACACCCTGTGCAAACGTGTATGTGCAAATATGTTATTTTGTCATGTTTTCTATAATTATTCTCCCTTGCTGCACAGTGACCAGCAAAATACCAGGGGAAAAATAATTCATAAGAAAACAAGGTTATCGGTGATAAGAGCTCCGTACTGAAGTCACTGAGTACAGGGAGTCCACATTTTTAAGACACACCACACCTGAAGCCAAGATAGCGGCTACCTTTCAGAGACAAGATGAAGACTGAAAGGCGTTAAGGCGTCTCTGAGCATAGTAACCAGTTACCTTCCTCACCATTTGCAGAAAAGAGGTTTGCAGTTATGGTCAAGATACAACTAATGACAGCAAACTTCATCAAATACATTTCAGAACAGGAAAACGGAAAGGAACTCTGAAATTCACTCTCTGAGAATCGCAAGCTTCAAAACTAAATGGATCTGCAAACTTTAAAAAGAACACAGTGAAGGAAGCTCCTTGCATTAACCTTCTCGTGGCGCTTAAGCAGCTGATGTCTCTGCATGAAGTACTGGTCTTTAAGTTGCTGCTTGAGTAGTTGGTGTTTTTCCTGTAAGTGTCGTTCTTCAAGCTCCCAAATGGCAGCTTCTCGAGCTGGAAGACAGCAAATTTCAAACGTCACTTGCTCTTTTCACTGATGTCCTTTGCTCTTCGTTTTAGTATTTATATAAAAGTGTACTACAGACACTAACTTATCCACACGCACTGGCATTCTGAGCTATATATGAAATTTTATCAATGTAAGAGAACATGTATTACCTCTTCCCGTCCTGTTCTAACGTGCTATAACCAAAGAATGTCCTACCCCATGCATCAAGTTTCGTATAATATTCTTTTTTTTTTTTTTGAGTTGGTGTCTCACTCTGTCGCCCAGACTGGAGTGCAGTGGCCACTCCCGGCCACCGCAGCCTCGACCTGCTGGGCTCTGGCGATCCTTCCACCCCAGCCTTCCAAGTAGCCGGAACTACAGGCATGCGCTACCACACCCAGCTGATTTTTTGATTTATTGTAGAGATGAGGTCTCGCTGCCCAGGCAGGTCTCGAACCCGCGGGCTCAGTCAATCCACTCACCTCAGCCTCCCAAAGGTGCGGGATTACAGGCTGAGCCACCGAGCCCAGCTTCATTTAATATTCTTAATAAGAAAGAAAAAAGCTGGGCTCAGTGGCTCAGCCTGTAATCCCGTGCCTTTGGGAGGCTGAGGTGAGTGAATTGCCTGAGCCCGCAGGTTCGAGACCCGCCTGGGCAACTTGGCAAGACCTCATCTCTACAATAAATCAAAAATCAGCCAGGCGTGGTAGCGCACACCTGTAGTTCCAGCTACTTGGAAGGCTGAGGCGGAAGGATCTCCGGAGCCCAGCAGGTCGAGGCTGCAGTGGCCGGGAGCGGCTACTGCGCTCCAGTCTGGGTGCCAGAGTGAGACTCCAGCTCAAAAAAAAAAAAAAGGAAGAAAGAAAGAAAAAAATCTAAGCTCATTTGTTAGAGGAAACAAGCACTTAAAATCACATTCTATTATGCAGTCCTAAGTATAGCAATAATTATAAAAGAAAATGAGTATACAGAATTATTCAGATATTTTTCCAGTATCATCTGGGCAAAAAAAAAAGTTAAAGATTATATGTTTATGTTCACGTTTACTATCACGAACAATTTGATATTTTGCAGTATTTCTTAATTTTAAAAAAGATTTTGGCCAAGTGCAGTGGCTCACACCTGTAACCCCAGCGCTTTGGGAGGTTGACGTGGGAGAACTGCTTGGGTCCAGGAGTCTAAGACCAGCCTAGACCTCGTCCCTGCAAAAAACAATCAGCCAGTGTGGTGGCATGCCTGAAGTCCCAGCTGCTCTGGAGGCTGAGGCAGCAGGATCACTTGAGCCCAGGAGTTGGAGGCTGTAGAGAGCTGTGCTCATGCCACTGCACTCCAGCCTGGGCAACAGAACGAGACCCTGACTTTTTTCTCTTAAATATCCCCACTTTATTTTCCCCTTTACCACCCTAGCAGAGAAAAGCATTCAAATAATTTCCAAGGCACAGCTCAGCACTGTTTCCGAGACATCACTTTCTAGGGCCCACACGCCACAGAACCCGACGTACCTCTCATGAGCTGCTGTTTGTTATTCAGGCACTCTCGCTCGATATTGGCCAGCTCTGCCTTCTGCTGCTGGATGATCTTTTTCAGAGAGCCATCTAACTCCTGCTGCTGCTTCTGGACAAACTCTTGCTCCTATCAGACACAGGTAACCATCAGTTAATAAGCAGCTCTGGAACTAAGCATCCACTTACCTACACGACTGTTTATATCAGTGGTTAATGAGATTTCCAAGCCAAGTTTGCTACATTAGCTGGATTTTAAAATCACCAAAACTGCACAGTACACACATAACACAAATGTCTTAGTCACCCAATTCAACACCAGAGGGAAAAAAAGCATTAGACTACATAACATTCTAAACTCACTACTAAGATGACACATACAAGAAAAGCCTGGAGCCCACTTGCAATTCAAATGCCTATCACACTAGCGTCTCTGGAAAAATAATACATACGCAGCTTCTGAAACTGATTATCCAGGCAGGGCGCGGTGGCTCACGCTCATAATCCCAGCACTTTGGGAGGCGAGAGGATTACCTGAGCCCATGGGTTCAAGACCAGCCTGGGCAACGTGGCAAGACCTCGTCTCTACAATAAGTCAAAAAATTAGCTGGACATAATGGTGTGCACCTGTAGTTCCAGCTACTTGGAAGGCTGAGGCGAAAGGCTCACCGGAGCCCGGCCGGTCGCAGCTGTGGTGGCCAGGAGCATGCTCCTGCCCTCCAGCCTGGGCAACTGAGTGAGACTCCGACTCCATCGACCAAGCAAAAAACCTGATTATCCACTTGCTACGGTGTGACTAAAACAAGAGCAAGCAAGAACTGTGCTCTAGGAGAAAAGGCAATATGGAGCTAATAAGCAAAGCTGGTACCAGGATTTTAGGAAATGAAGAGGTGAGAAGAAATACCATGGCTACCCTAGCAGAGGAAGACAGCTTCTGTATGCATAGCCTTTGCCTGAGAAGAAGAACAACAGTCAGAAGACCTCACAAGAAACACTGCCTTGCTGGAGAAACGTAAAGTAGGAGCAGGAGAGTAAGTTACACACTACACTCTATCAACAAAACGCCTAAAATCCCAGAATTCTACCAACATGTTGAGATTCACTAGTTCATTCAATAAACATTTACCGAGTACACACTGTCTGCCCAAATGCCAAACTTATGCTTTAGGAAAAAAAAATCCTTCGATTATTGCGAACAAAAAAGGAAACGTTAAGGTGACCTGTCCTCTTTCTGCTAGAATCGTACGTCTACGGAAGAAAGGGAGCCATGTCCAAACCGAGGAAACGAGGACACGGATGCCCAGCCCTCCCTCATACGGCAGCTGATGGCTCGCCAAAGGAGACTCAGGTCGACGTTCATATGGACTCAGAATTCTGAACGGAAGCTGCGCTTCACGGATTACCCCTCCTCCCACACATGTGAGAGAAGGGCACCTCCAAGACCCACGCTGGAACTGCTCCCGAGGCTGCGGACCGAGTCCTACAGGTCTGGGGCATGCCAGCCATCCCTCGAGGCACCGGGAGTCCCGCAGCGTCCCTCCGGACGTCTGCCTTGCCACGGTGTCAGCAGCGGACGCAGCTCGTGCCACAGTGTGCGCGCCATGTGGTGTCACAAACGCTGCTGTCTCTCTGCATCACTTGCATGTTGGCATCAACACAAATGCACAGTGACAGAAAGACTCACGAGCTGCCTCTACACAGCACAACTGCCAACTGGACCAGTCACCTGTATGACTTCATTATTAAAGCAGAATCACTGAGAACAGTTTCAATGAATGTTCTGAAGCTCAACTACCTAGAACATGAACTCTTGAGCTCCATCTAGAGATGCAAAATCCCCATGCCCGTCCCTCAAGCAGTTAAGTTGTTCACGCTCCTGTCTTTTTCCTACATTAAATAGCTGCAATAAAAACCAACTGTTTACTTTCAATTGTAAATTTCTATGCAAACTTGTTCGATAAACTTAATATAACCTTCAGATACATCAAAGGGTTTTCTTTTGTTCAACATTTTTGTCATTGATTTGCATACAGGATTTTAAAAAACATCTGTGTGGGCCGGGCGCAGGGGCTCAGCCTGTCATCCCAGCACTTTGGGAGGCCGGGCCAAAGGGTTCGAGACCAGCCCAGACAACTTGGTGAGACCTTGTTTCTACGACAAATCACACAAAAATCTAGCTGGGCATGGTGGCATGTGCCTGTAGTTCTAGCTACTTGGAAGGCTGAGACGGAAAGATCACCTAAGCTTAGCAGGTCAAGGCTGCCGTGGCCGTGACTGTGCTGCTGCACTCCAGCCTGGGCGACGAGAGTGAGACAACTCAGAAAAATATATATCTGTGTGGACAGAAACTGTGGGTCTAAACTAACTAGCGTAAATAAAACTCTTCCACTTAGACTCCAAGAAATCGCATGCCAAAGTAAAGGGTAAATAAATACTGACGCGAAAGTAAAAAAGGCAAATATAAGCCAGTGCCACAAAAACAGTGAATGCGATTTCTCATCTATGTAGTTCTGTTCATATTGCTACACTTAGGGTCTAAATTAAAGTTTAGAGGAAATCTTTATTAAGCACTTGGTAAGTGCTGGGCACTCGACTCCTTACAGGCTCACCAAGTCAACACAAGGCAGGTTTGCCCTCAAGGAGCCTTCACTCGACTGGTCCCAAGGACCTGCCAGACCACGTGAAGAGCCGGGGTCCCTTCCCTCAAGTCAGCCACAGAAAGCGCAAAGCTGGGCCACGGTGCAGGAGCCAGGCCTCAACCACCTGGAGGGCACACTCGGGGGGAGCCATGACTGCTGCAGGAGCAGGGACGCTGGGGCCGCACAGCTCTGGAGGGTGACGGGAGAGCAGGTGAGCGCCAAGGTGGCAGACGTCAAGAGCAGCGCCAGGAAGGCCTTGCACCAGAGCCGCGAGAGCCCACCGCCTCCCTGGAGCCACAGATGCAACAAGCACGTGGAGGCTGGATGAGGACACGTCGGGAAGCTGCGGAAGATGTTCTATATGAAAGCTGAAAGTGTCCGAACAGGTCCCTACACACTACATAGTTCATCACCTCAAAAGAAGTGAAATACCAACATTACTGGGCATCCACTGAATTTCCTCTGCAAAGTCAACCACAACACATTCACAGTGGAACTTGTCATCAGAAACTACTTTTAGGTGCTGAAAGAAAAGAGATCTGAGATTCCAAAAAATTGCACAAATTGCATTCACCTTGAAAAAATAACAGATAGATTTAACCACCAGGATAAGAAATAAAAGACAACAAAAAGACCCAAACTATTAAGGCTGAAAATCATTTTTTTTAATGGATGAACTATAAATTGAGTGCCCTTTAAAAGTGCAAGTTTAAGCTCTCATAAATAGTTTTACCAAATTAATCAGAAAACTACGAACATTAAAAGTGAAAATTCAGGTTCCAGAAAACTATAAGAAAGGGTAATCAATCACACACTGGGCTATTTGTGCAGAACTCGCTCATTTTAACTCAAAAGAAAGGCTGAAAATGGCAATGATCAGAAAAGTGATCGTAATTCACAATTTATCCCTCTCCTTCCAAAAAACAAAAATCAATGTTTTACTTACTTTTAGAAAACTGTAAGAAGCGCCAAACAGCTGCCAATAATAAAAAAAATAAGTCTAATTGTTCAGGAGAGGGAGAGGGAAGGGCTGAAATCAAGCTGTATTCTATCTACTCCAGCTGTGCATGTCAAACGTCACAAGCAAAAACGAGTGTTACACGCGCCAGTCATCTCCCGGGGAAACTGTGAGAAAGAATACAGCCTGGAATTCCAGACTTCTCTTTGCAGCTACACACTATTCATTATCAGTTATTTGAATAAACAAATGGAACTAAAGTCACGACTTGTAACATGACTTTTCTGACCATATCCATAATTAAAATATCTACATGAACATATATGCAATCAAAATGTCACATCACACAAAGACAAAATTCTAATCACGGCATTCAGTTTCTCACATGTGCAAAACTTGTGAAATACTAGTGAGAAGGTATTTTACTTTTCCTGGAAAAGATGAAAATCTCAAATTGGAATTTGCAGTGGGGCAGAGAGAAAAACGAGCACCGAGTTGCCAGGGCTCTGCTTCCAGCTCGCCATCCGTCTCTGACGGAACTGCAAGCGGACCCCTCAGCCTTCTGTGCCCTGACTTCTTCATCTGTAAAACGGATGTGCTCCACCCCACGTCAGGGTGGTGGCAGAGACTCAAAGGCGAAGACTCTCTGAAGAACACCACCCCATCGAGTCAGGTTACGACTGTTACTGTCATTACAGACGTTCTGATCCACCAGCCGTCTCAATTCTGGCTCATGAAGCCAACAATGAAAAGGCACATGTGAGTCCAAGGAAAGGCAGGAAGGACAGGAGAAGGCACCACCCTCCCGCAGGCACAGGGACTTACGTCCTGCATGTGGGCGTGGAAGACCGCACAAGACGACAACTGAAAAGACTGAATCATGACCTGAGCAATGCCCTGTGGGTCAGAAGACAGTGCACCTCCCAGGTGAGAACACATCCCAGCGACTTTTGGTACAGGGCAAGAAGAGTTGCACACACGTTTTCTGAAGGCCTGGGACAAGCCCCTGAACACAGGCGCCCCTTCCTCGTCTGCGACACAAAGACTCGGAACCAGCTCCGTGGTTTCCAGACTCTGCTGTGTTGCTGCTGTTCTTTTAAACTAGCGGAACCCTCTTTTTAAACTCGCCAAAAGATTCCAGTTTATACAACAGATCAAAAGTGGGACAACTTCAGCTGAAGCAGAAGTAGGGCCCACGGCTCACAGCCCCCACCCTGTGAGGATTTGCCGGGGCTTCTTCCAAACGCAAAGCTCCTGGGATACAGCCCAAAAACCACCGAACCCAGATGACCCATACGTTCCAGCTCCATGACTATGGAGCTTCTGTTTGGGAATTTTCAAAGTTTGGAAGTCGCCGAGTTAAAAAAAGTTAAAAGTTATCAGGCTGTGGTACCTTCATTTAAAGCAGTAAACGTAAATACTTTTAAAATCTGTTAGACTGCAAAATTCCTCACCAAACTTAATTTAATCACCAAAGGAGTTAACTATTTTTTGCCGTTGCTGCTAGAAAGCAGGATCTACTGAGAGGCTCGAAAAGCTCCCATGGTGGGAGGGGCCCTGGGGGGCGTTGCCCTGGAATTCACTATTATTTCCAGCTCAAGCTGGAAAATACAGACTCATCCCCAAAATTACATGAAAAATTACCAACAAAGTCTTTATTAAGTGTAGGAGCACCTGATTCATTCAACACTAAATTCTCAATTTTAATGCTAGAATTTTATATACTCCATCTTTTGGAATTTAAACAAGTCCTTACAAGGCAAAACCATATAGTTACTGCCTGGCTTGAAACCCAAATTAGCCCAAGGCAGACGTGTGGCCAGCAAGGACATTTTCCTTCACGTGTTAACAAGACATGACCAAGAGCCACCAGGCCAAGCTGATGACAGTCAACACGCAACTCGGAGCAGTGAAGCTCAGGTGTGAGAGACAGTGTGGTGTGGTGGTCCAGCGGGGACACGTGGAGCAGGACTCATCCGGACGAGAATCCCAGCTCCACCACAGCCAGCTGCGGGACCTGGGGAGTCTCTCAACCTTTCACCTGCAAAACGGGGGGAGTCAGAGCAGCCACTTGCCGACTTAGGGGGTCTGAGGTGAGAGGGCTGCCTGAGCCCACGGGTTCGAGACCAGTCTGGGTAACGTGGCAAGACCTCATTCTCTACAATGAAAACTTTAAAAAGTCAGCTGGGTGTGGTAGTTTCGGCTACTTGGAAGGCTGAGGTGGGAAGATCACCGGAGCCAGCAGGTGGGCTGGGGTGGCCATGAGCGTGCCACTGCACTCCGGCCTCAGCAGCGGAGCAAGACTTCAAAAAAAAAAAAAAAGATTTTAAAAAAAGAGTAATGAATTGGAGTAATTAACTCCAATTAAACGACTTCACACACATAAAGCATTCAGAGCAGAGCCTGACACACAGCAAATGCTGTGTTTGTTATTATCACCTGAAATGAGAGATCCCCACACCAGGCTAGACAAAACGTTTCAGTGGCTCATGCCAAAAAAAAAAAAGCAAAGTAAATCTATCAAGATAAGTTAGCTTTATATAAGTTTTAAATTCCAAGATTATCCTTTCCTTATTTTTCATGGTGTTAAAAATATTTTATCCTTTGAAATGACGGTGACAAGTAAATGGCAGTTTTAAAATGTCCTTACTTAGCAAAATTTTCAAAAATTCCAAAAGTCTGGTAGTCACTTTTTAAATACATAAAATCACATTAAAGAGATAGTTTAAAGGGACAGTTAACACATAATCTATGTCTCTTGCTCCTTTTACTGACATACATAAATAAGAATTGAGCTCATTTCTCTATCTCTTTCTCCAGGCTGAATACCAACTTAATTAAAAGATTCTCCTTTCTTCACATAAAAACCTTGAAGTCACGTAAAATAATCCAAGAAAATCCTGTTAAAAATTCTAATTTACCTAGTTTTGTAAAAAAACTCAACCATCCTATGATAAGGCTCAACCTTACCAAAATCTAGACCCGATTTCCTTATTTAACTCTATATAGGTACAAATATCTATGTGTTTAATTGCTGGATTCTGAACCGAAAAGAGAGAGAGCATACTTAATATTTAAAATCTGGTCTTAAAAGTTACCCATGTTGTGAAGCTTAAAAGTAATAAATGTCTGAACTACCATTTAACACTATCATTTACCATTTTTTTTCTAATTTTGAACTTTGCAGAAATGATGGCCTTTTAGTAGTCACACCTTTGGCAAGCACAGAGCTTATGTACTCACTCTTCACTTTTCTGTCCTAGAAGTCTCCTACCAAACACTGGCACTACTTCTTAGAGATACAAGTTCCCACTGAGTTTTAAATCGCACAAGAGACCTTGAAAGCAGATTCACAAGCTTGTGTGTTTTCCTCTGGAGTCCGCTTTCCAAGTACCCCACTGACATTGGCACCTGAGATGCCTTCTCGGAGCGAACCTCCCGCCACACAAAGACGGCCAGTGGGGAGAAGTTGTGCCACATGACTGCGGCCGCTCCGGCCTCCCGGCGCCCTGTGTTCAGCAGCGGCAAGCTGCCGCCGTTACCTGGGCGTGCTGACTCTGCGCGAGCTCCTCTCTCCTGCGCTTCATGAGCTCTTTTCTCAGCTCTTTGGGCGCCTTCTCCACTTCGTTTAGAGCCTAGTGCACAAGCATGCAGGCAGGAGGTGGGGACACAGCAAGCTCGCGGGCCAGCAGGCAAGCCGCAGCCAGACACCAGAGCTGTTAGGAAGCACCTCTCAGCATGCGTCAGCACCGGCGTCAGTTTGGTGAAAAAGAACGAAAGGACAGGACATGCGTGATCTCAGAGCAGAGAGGGACAGGGCAAGAAAGGTTCAACACGCAGCACAGAGCAGGCAAGCTCAGATCCTTCTCTGATCTATGCTGCGTGTGGAGCACAGGAAGGTTAGCGAGTTGCTTCACTACCCCTAACTATCATTCTCGTAAAGTCCCGAAGACAGGCAGTGAAGAGCTACTTGCAACACTGATGCTAAACTAAAGGGGAAAAACTCAGCTGAACTTCTTGAAAGACCATAAAATTATAAACACATCTATTGACAATGAAATATAGAAGGAAAGGTAATGTCATTTTTAAAAGTACAAAAGTTCATTATTGGCTTGGTCACACTAAGGAAATAATTCTACATAAAATCCACTTAATGAGACCAAAAAAAAGAAAGCAAGTCTTAAAATACACAAAGGGGAAATAAATGGACACTGAATTTTTTCATAAAACACACCATTTTATACATGGTGTGATAAAAATGGACATGCCTGATTATCTTGTGTAGGATCACAAGCACATTCTCCTTTGCTAACAATTTAAGTCCAGCTCATCAACTTAAAAATCAGTAACAGAAGCAATCTTAAAATAACCATCTAGTGAGCTAGGATTTATTACACCAAAGCATCAAATGAAGCACAGGTCAGAGCTGCTTTTTTCAATCAATGCAAAATCCTTGCTGTGTATTCCACCCAGCAACAGACCCATGATCCAACCAGGAGAAATGATCACGTGTCTACAAGTAGAAGCACCCAAAGAAACCAGACTCCAAATCACCAAGTGCCACTGACGGCTATGAAGGGGCTGATTTAACACAGTGTGTTTAAATTCCCATCAGTCACCCCTCATGAAACCAAATCACCGTTAAAAAGAAGAGACTCCCCAAATGCAAGAAGTTTAGCAATAAGGAAAAAAGTGCACAACACGGTTATTCAAAATATGCATATCGGGATTTCAAACATGTTCACTGGCAAAAATTCTCCTACCCCAAAACAGTGACAAAAACCAGAGGCTTTTATATATTCACCTGTAAAATTTTAAAACCGTAATCTGAAATAAAGAATAATCTCTCTAAGATCACCCATGGTCTTGAGAAGATGAGCATGCAGCCCCAGTGAAGTCATACCTCTAGGGTTACAGAGCAAGTCCACGTAAAACGCAATAAACTATAACAAAACAGTGACTTTTAGAAATGGAAGCACACCAAATAAACCCTACATACTTCATCCACCCTGGCCTAGGGAAGCCACAGGACACGCTCCACTCTCTTTCTTCGGCCGACCCTTAAGACTCGGCAATCGAACACTCAATCTTCTGCTTCATCTAAATAACAAGGTCGATGAATCTGGGCATTTGAGACGTGTCACAAAAGTGGAAATGCATCCACCAGGTTGGCCGAAGTCTTTCCTTGTTCCCGTAATGCGAACAGAACCGATCACAACTATCGTCCCTGAGTCTTTTAAGAACAGACGACTCTTCTCCTTCTCTGAAGATGCAAGCTAAATTGGAAAACTGTCTCGGAAAATTGCTTGTGTCCCACTCGCCATTTTAATCAGGGCAGAAAGGGATACTCGTGTAATGGGTAAAGCCTCTTTCTAAACCAGTGACCATCTTTCACAGAGTAAATAATCCTGCACATGGATTGTACAGCAACATGGAAGTATCAGAAAAAATGAAAAACTTGTCCTAATCCATGACTTTACTTTCTTTTTTTTTTTTTTTGAGTCGAGTCTCAGTCCTTCACCCAGGCTGAAGTGCAGTGGCACGCTCACGGCCACCGCAGCCTCAACCTGCTGGGCTCCAGCAATCCTTCCACCTCAGCCTTCCAAGGAGCCAGAACTACAGGCATGTGCTACCATGCCCAGCTAATTTTTGGTTTATTGTAGAGACGAGGTCTTGCCAAGTTGCCCGGGCTGGTCTCAAATCCACGGACTCAGGCAATCCTCTCGTCTCAGCCTCCCAAAATGCTAGGATTACAGACTTGAGCCACTGTGCCTGGTCAATACTTTCTGCTTTTGATTCTTCAAGGTCCCTCACAATTTGATGAGCTTATAGATATTATTTCAAACTTCTGATTATTCAGCTTTCAGTTAGCACGCTGTCCAAGGAAGGCAACAAGGCAATCTAGGAAAAAGTTTGTTAAAAGTACAAATCAAAGATGACAAATGGCTCAGCATAGTGGCACATGCCTGTAATCCCATTACATCGGGAGGCCGAAGTAGGAAGACTGCTTGAGCCCAGGAGTTCAAGACCAGCCTAGGCAACATATGCGATCTTGTCTCTATTTTTAAAAAGTCAAAAAATTAGTCGGGCATGGTGGCGCACACCTGTAGTCCCAGCTCCTGGGGAGGCTGAGGTGGGAGGATCACTTGAGCCCAGGAGGTGGAGGCCGCCAATGAGCTGTGATTGTGCCACTGCACTCCAGCCTGGGCAGCAGAGTAAGATCCGACTCAAAAATAAAATTAAAAAAAGATGACAAACAACTTATAAAAATGAAATGAGTTGTTGCTGCCACTGGCAAACACAACACGGTAAGTTTTCTAAGAAGTGTTTTTACGTGAAGCCTTAAGTGTGCTGAATTAATACAAGGAGCGTCGCAGACCAGAATGCGAACTAAACTCAGCTTGCAGATGTGGCTCCAGGAGAGTGGGTGTTGCACGGTGGTGGTCTGTGAGCTCCAGCAGGCCCCTGGCACGCCCCACCCCGGTCTTCTGGGAGGTGAAAGGAGATGAGCTCTGATCCGGCCCCGCCCCACGCAACCATGGGGCCCCTGGAGGCGCAGGGGTGTCGGCGTGACAGCCAGACTCCCTCCGGCCTCACAGGCTGCACTTATGCTCAGACACAGCTCAGTCCCGAGAGGGAGGCGGGCGCTCACCTCCTTCTTTCGGCTCTTCAGCACGTTCTGGAACTTGGACAGCTCCTTCTCCTGCTCCCCCTTGATGCGCCGGGCCTCGTCGCGCAGGCGGCTCGTGTGCTCCTGCTCCAGACGCTCGATTGTCTGTTTCTGCTGCTTCTCCAGATTCTCGATCTCCTGGTCATACTGTCGCTTTTTACCCTGTGAGGCAAGGCGGCGCGAGAGGATTCAGCTCTTCCATCGCAAGTCACGCCATGGCGAAGACGCTCACTGAGCGCACAGCACCCGCGAGGCAACGCACTTATGGGACGTGACCCTGGCTACACCAAGCAAGTCCAACGCACTAAAACGTGCTACAAAATATTCCCAAAAAGATGAGCGGTTCGTTTTTCTAACACAGAAGGTTTTTTTTTTCTCCATTCAAAAATACTACACAATCTAGAATTCCCAGTTGCTATAAAGTACTAAAGCAAGTTAGAAAAATGTCAATATTTACCAAAAAAACTCTGACAAATCAAGGAGCTTATCTGAGGCCTACATTCATAAAATATTATCATTATTGTAATATTATTATTTAATAATAAGATTTATCATTTTCAGATTTACTCTTCCTCACGATTCTTAAAATAAACATTCTATTCCACTGGAACAGATCTTTTGGAATTATAAATCCACTCTTTCAATGGGACTACTGTTTAGATAATGTTCGAATAACATTGCAATTCTGGATATAGGTACAGTTACGTATTTGTAAAGGATGTTTTCTTTTTGAAAAAAATTGAGACGTGGCCGGGCTCAGTGGCTCAGCCTGTAATCCCGCACTTTGGGAGGCTGAGGCGAGTGGACTGCCTGAGCACGCAGGTTCAAGACCAGCCTGGGCAACCTGATGAGACCTCATCTCTACAGTAAATCAAAAAATTAGCCGGGCGTGGTAGCGCACGCCTGTAGTTCCAGCTACTCGGAAGGCTGAGGCGGAAGGATCGCCAGAGCCCGGCAGGTCGAGGCTGCGGTGGCCAGGGTGGCCACTGTACTGCAGTCTGGGCAACAGAGTGAGATTCCAACTCAAAAAAAAAAAAATTGAGAAGCAAAACATTTCAGAAAGTATGGGGGAAACAAAGTTTTTACAAGATTTTGGAAAACAGATTATGAGTTAATAATAAGTATTATAAAAATACTCAATGAGAACAAAAGTTCATCATTTTCTTCATAATTCTCAGTTATGATCCAACACACAGTCCTTGCCACTTGAAACCATAAGACAGCAGAAGGACTATGTTCAAAACACGGAAAACGCAACACTTCAAATGCTCCTTTGCCGACCTTCATTAAGGCAGATATTCAACACAAATTGCCAACATTATGTGTCACATGGCTAATTATTTTTCTGACTCTGGACCCAGGATGAAAACCTAAGGGCACCGTGGCAGCTGCCCATGACTCCTGGCACCACTTTCTCTGGCAGGGCAGACAGGATGTGGAGGCTCAGCCTCAGGAGCCAGAGGGGAACACGAATCTTAAGAGCCAGGAGGCCGGGCTCAGTGGCTCAGCCTGTCATCCCAGCACTTCGGGAGGCCGAGGCGAGTGGACTGCCTGATCCCGCAGGTTTGAGACCAGCCCGGGCAACCTGGTGAGACTTCATCTCTACAATAAAATTAAAAGTAGCCGGGCATGGTAGCGCATGTCTGTAGTTCTGGCTACTCGGAAGGCTGAGGCAAAAGGATCGCTGGAGCCCAGCAGGTCGACACTGGGGTAGCAGTGAGCGTGCGTGCCGCCGTACTCCAGCCTGGGCAAAGAAGCAAGACTCCAACTCAAAACAAAAAAAAAGAATGCCGGGCTTGGTGGCTCAGCCTGTAATCCCACGCCTTTGGGAGGCTGAGGTGAGTGGATTGCCTGAGCCCGTGGGTTCGAGACCCGCCTGGGCAACTTGGCGAGACCTCATCTCTACATAAATCAAAAAATCAGCCGGGTGTGGTAGCGCACACCTGTAGTTCCACCTACTCGGAAGGCTGAGGCGGAAGGATCGCCGGAGCTCAGCAGGTCAAGGCCGCAGTGGCCAGGAGCGTGCCACTGCCCTCCAGCCTGGGCGACAGAGTGAGACTCCAACTCAAAAAAAACAAAAAAGCAAAACAAAACAAACAAAAAAAAGAGCCAGGAGAAGTCCTCCCACACAGCAGGACTTGAAGACAAATACTCTCAACTGGCTGAAAATTTGGATTCTAAATCTTGGTGGTAAAAGGGATCTGCCCACCACCCTAAGGACCATGGGGGCCCAATGAAGGAGAGAGCAAGACTGAAAAATTATTTTGCAACACGCACATCTGAGAACTGTGTAAGCCACATGACTTTACATTTTCATGACAGAGTTTAATCACAGGAAAATAAAGCCACCCATCACACCATAAACCAGTAGGATGAAAGATCCTTTCAAGAAAGAGGACCAAAAAAATCAAAAGATAAGAGCCAAGGCCAGGTGCAGTGATCCCAGTCTGCAATCCCAGCACTTTGGAAGGCCAAGATGGGAGGATGGCCTGAGTTCAGGAGTTTGAGACCAGCCTGGGCAACACTGCAGGACTCTATCTCTACAGAAAATGAGAAAAGGAGCTGGGCACAGTACTCTTCACCTGTCGTTCCAGCTACTCAGGAGGCTAAGGCAGGAGGATCACTTGAGCCCAGGAATTCGAGGCTGCAGTGGGCTGTGATCCATGCCACTACACTCCAGCCTGGGTGACAGAATGAGACCCCGACCCTCCCCCAAAAAAAGAATTAGACAATTAAAAATATAGTCATACAAATTTCAAAATAAAGATAAAGGCCAGAAATATATCACAAGGCCAGGGAAATCCAGCAATCAGAGAATAAATTCTCAAACCTGGCAGTGTTTCTTTAAAGCACTAAATGTCATCACCAACACAAAAACGGCACAAAAATCTAAGACCTCACCATCATTTCCTGCTCAAAGCGCCGGAAAATCTGTTCCCGCTGCTGCTGCAGTTTGCCATTGAGCTGCTGCTGGGCTCTTTGCTCTTCTTTCTGAAGAAATCTTAGTTCCCGGAGTTCCTGACGTCTGATAGAAGTAATGGCAATGACAGACAAGACAGCAGAAATTACACTTCTGAAGTAACACTTTAAAAAATGTTTTTGGAATAGAAGGGCATAAAAGGATAATTCAGTGCTAGCCAAGAATCTATCCTCAGGTTAAAGAGACCAAAAGAAGTCACCAGCCCTTTTAATTATGTTGCTTCTCTACTCACCTAAGAAACCTCAATTCTTCCGTTTTGGAATCACTATCTGTAACTATCTTGGACGTTGTTACACTCACTTCTACACCGTCAACAATAAATTTGCGTGTTTTCTTCAATGTCTTCTTTTGTCTTCTTGTTTCCTGAGTGAGATTTTATTTTAGTTAGGCTTTATTTAGGGAACTCAGGAGCTAGAAAACATTTTCTTCTTAAAAAAAAAAAAACGCAAACAGTCATGAAGACTACCTATATAAAGTACAAATATAAAGCAGCAAAACTCATCTGTGGAACCAGTTATTACATCACGGCAAACCTCAACTTACACAAGGCATTACGGGTGAAATCAAATGTTTTAGAAGGTAAAATTATGCACGGTGACGGTGTGCACGAACAACTTCCGGGACATCACATCATTACTAGGCACAAGTGACAATAAACAATTCACATAAATGACCGATTAGTGTCACTTGCACACGTTCATTGCTTTTCCGTCTTTCCCTTTGTAGACTGTCAGACGCGTCTGCCTTTTCACTGACGAACACTTAATGAATTTCAGAGGCTCACCCCTTAAAGACTCGAAGCCAACAGGTGTGAGGGTAGCTCGGAACCTATTTTTTGAAAACGCGCTCAGTGATTTTTAGGCACTGCCCAGACTGGGAATCAAAATCTACGTCATAACAACATCTGCAGCCCTCCTCCACCTCAGGGCCAGAGACGAGTGTGTGGCGTCAGCGTCACCAGAAAGACAGCCCCTCTCCCACACCCCGAAGGACCAGAACCCTTCGTGCCTCAGCTGGTGTCCTAACGCTCTCTCCCCCAACTCTTTCAAGCGCAGAAGCAGCAACAGAAGCACAGCGCTCCTAAACACGCTGTGGCAAGCAGGTCGAGAGCTCCGCCGAGAAGGCCCCGGCGCCCACCCAGGGGAAGGGTCAGCCAGCAAGGGAGCAGAGGCGGAACTGACGCCGCCCAACTCGAAAGGCCCCAGGACGGACAGTTGTCCTGGCACCTCCGACCACCCTCCGCAGACCCCCTTTCTGTTCTGCTTCCGGGGCTTCCGCTCCCCGCATGCTCTGCTCTCTCGCCCTGGACAAGGGCGCCCTGTGCAGGCGTCCTCCGGGCCGAAGGCGGGCACGCTCCAAGACGCGCGCCAACCCCCCGTGACCCCAAACGTCGCACGCCCTCAGCTCCCGCTCAGGCTCCACGGTCAGCAGCGCCTTCGTTCCTACACAAGCACTTGCGGCTCAAGAGGCTGCGCTTTGGGGAGCTGGGGGGAGAGCTGCCCGAGTCCGGGGTTCCAGACCAGGCCGGGCAACCTGGCGGACCGCATCTCCACGACACATCACAAAAGCGAGCCGGGCGCGGCGGCGTGCGCCTGCAGTTCCCCTGCTTGGGAGGCTGAGGTGGAAGGACTGCCGGAGCCCAGCAGGTCGAGGCTGCAGGGGCCTGAGTGTGCCGCCGCGCCCCCGCCTGGGAGACAGTGACTCAAAAGGAATAAAACCAAAGAGGCTGATGACTAATTGGCCAATAACCTCCAAGTCGGCGGGACTCCGGTGAAAGAAAGGAAACCGAAAAAAGAAAACCTAGGAAACCCATGCGGTCACTTGGGGGAGGCGGGTCAGTCGGTCCCGGAGCCCCGGCCCCAAGGCAGCCTTCCCAGGCTGCGTCTGCTTTTCTGCCCCTCCTCGGCCTCCTCTCCCCTCGGAGCTGGCAAGGACCTCCCAACGGGAGTCCCCGGACCAGCGGCACAGAACTCCTCGGGCTCTCTGCTCTCAAGCAGCGGTCCTGGGCCACGCGACTGACGCTCCCGCCGGCAGCGCTAAACACACCGGGACCGCGAAGCCCGCTCTCGGGGCTCTGGGCGTTCGCGTCGGGCTTCGCCCGTTTTCCCCCCGACGCCCGCAGGGCAGCGGCAAAGCGCGGGACTCCGCAGGTCCGGAGTCAACCAAGGCCCGGTGGCACCAGGGTCCCCACCCCCGGGCTGCGGGCCAGCGCCGTCCGAGGCCAGCCCGGGGCCGGCCGCACAGCGGGCGGCGAGCGGCGGCGAGCGGAGCCCCGCCGGCCGGACCGGGCGGCACGGGATCCTCGCGGGTGCGGACCCACGGCGCCGGCGCGCGCGGCCCACGGGACCCTCGCGCCTGACAGTCAGGCCCCGCGGCGCTCCGTCTGTGGAAACGCCCTTCCCCACAGCGGTCCTGAGGCCAGCAGGGACCGCCCCACTTGCGAGACGTCCGCCCCGCATGAGGAGGACAGACGCCGGAAGAGACCCCGTGCCCGCTACCTGCAGAGAGACGGATCCGCCGTCCCGGGCCTTGCTCAGGAAGCTGGAGATGGACAAGCTCAGGTCGAGGCTGCCGTCGGCCGCGGAGCCCGCGGCCGAGTCGGCGTCGCTTTCCTTCGGGGCCTCGGCCTCGGCCTCGGGGAGGGGCGCGGCTTCCGTCTGGGGCGCCTCTCCCGGGCCCTCGGCCTCTTCCGCCTGGACGCTGATGCTGGGCACCGGGGCCGGCGGCGGCTCGCCGAGGGGGGGCGCGGGCTCGGCGGGCGCGGGCTCGGCGGGCGCGGGCTCGGCGGGCGCGGGCTCGGCGGGTGCGGGCTCGGCGGGCGCGGCGCGCGGAGCCCGCCCGCTCTCGCCGTCCGTCTGGGCCGCGGCCCCGGGCTCGGCCGGCCCGGCCTCGCGCGAGGCCCGCCGCTCAGGGGCAGGCCCCGCCCCCCCGGGCCCCGCCCCCGCCCCTCCCGCCCCGCCGGCGCCCTCCGGCCCGGCTTCCTCCCCGCGCTCCGGCGCGCGCTCCGAGCCGGCGGCCGGCCCGGCCTCCCGCTCGCCCCGAGCCCCGGCGCCTCGGCCTCGGGACCGCCCGCGGGCTCGCCTGCTCCTGCCCCGCCGTCCTCCGCCGCCGGCTGCGCGGCCGCCGCCACGTCGCGGGCGTCGCCGGCCGCGGCGCGCGGAGTCCTGTCGCCTCCGCCCGGCTGCTCCGGCGCGGCCTCCTCCGCGGGCCCGGCGCCGCCGCCGCCGGCCGGCACGGCGGCCTCCGCGCCTCCAGCCTCCCGCGACGCCGAGCCGTCGTCGGGGGAGCGGCGTGCTCGGCCGCCGACCCCCGGGGCCCGTCTTCAGGCGCCGGCGGCCGTCCGGGACCGCCCTCGGCCCCGGGCTCGAGGGGAGGCGACTCCGTCTCGGCCTCCGTCTCTGCGGCTCTCGCGGCACCGCCCGCCCGCGCGCCCGCCGGCTTCAGGGTCCGCGGCGCCGCCCCGGCCGGCGCGCGCGGGCCCGCTCTCCGCCGCGCCGCTCTCCGCCTCCGCCGCGGCCTCCCCGGGCTCGTCGGGGGCGGGCTGCTCGCGGAGACCCCCGCCGTCGAGCTGGTCTTCCGGATGGCCGTGCTCCGTGCTTTCCGAGACGGACTCCAAAACGCAGGCGTTTTGCGAAAGCTTGTCTTCTTCAGAGCTGGCGATGCTGAGGTCGGAGGAGGCGCGCTTGCTCGCGGGAATCGGCTGGAAAGGGTTCCGCACAGCCTTAGTGTTAAAACAGGACCTCAGGGCGGAGAACGGACGATACGGAACAAGACTCAAGCTCTGCGTGCAGCAGACGCAGTCCCTGCCGCCAAGAACGGCGGTTCTTCCCACAAGGAACGTGCAAAATGCACGGCCAGGAGCAATCTTGCCACTAATCTTTACCTCCAAAAGTAAAGGTTAGCCGGCTCGGTGGCTCGGCCTGTCATCCCGCGCCTTTGGGAGGCTGAGGTGAGTGGATGGCCTGGGCCCGCGGGTTCGAGACCCGCCTGGGCAGCGAGACCTCAACTCTGCAGTAAATCAAAAAATCAGCCGGGCGTGGCAGCGCGCGCCTGTAATTCCGGCTGCGTGGAAGGCGGAGGCGGAAGGATCGCCGGAGCCCAGCAGGCGAGGCTGCGCTGGCCGGGAGCGGGCACTGCACTCCAGTCTGGGCGACAGAGTGAGACGCCAACTCAAATTTAAAAAAAAAAAAAAAAAAGTAAAGGCTGGGCCAGGCGCGGTGGCTTAAGCCTGTCCTCCCAGCACTTTGGGAGGCATAGGCGAGAGGACTGCCTGAGCCCAAGGGTTCGAGACCCGCCTGGGCAACTTGGCAAGACCTCATCTCTACAATCAAAACATTAGCCAGGTGTGGAGTGCGTGCCTGTAGTTCCAGCTACTGGAAGACTGAGATGGAAGGATCACTGGAGCCCAGCAGGTCGAGGCTGGGGTGGCCGTGAGCGTGCCACTGCACCCCAGCTTGGGCGACAGAGTGACCCTCCAGCTCAAAGAAACAAATAAATAAATAAAAGTAAAGGCTGCATACTGCCTCCCATCAGGTCTTGGCTACAGATGCAACCACGCCTCGAAACGCAGCACCAAAAGTAACCGAATGAACTCCCCTTCCTAAACACTGACCAGAGAATTTTCTGTGTCCTCATCATCATCTTCCTCTTTGCCATCTTCAACTTCCTCCGTGACTTCAGCCTTTGCCTCTGCAATCAGCTCTCGGATGGGTTTGTTGCAATCAACAGTCACGAAGGGATGCTATTGGCCAGTAAAAAGAGCACACACAGTAGCCACTGAAAAGTGTGCTTGCAAACTCAGCTCCAAACACACATTTTCAGGTGGTAAAGATATAAACACACGGGCATAAAAATGACAAACAGCTTCAGGTAACGTTACATCTGGGAAGCAAAGGGGAGTTGAGAAATCAACTACCTGCAACCACATCTGTACTTTTTTTAAGAATCAGAAGCAAATGATAAGAACGGTTATATCTGGATAGTAGGTACATGTGTTTCTGTATGTTTGAAAATTTTGTAATTGAAAATTTAAAGCAAGCTTCCAGCCAGTGCATTATTAGTTCTTAAAAAGTAAAACTCTCACTGGGTGTCACTCATGCCTATAATCCCAGCACTCTGGGAGGTCAAGGCCAGAGGACAGCTTGAGGCTGGGTTCAAGGCTACTGTGAGCCATGACTGTGCCACTGCACTCTAGCCTGAGCAACACAGTGAGACACCACCTCTACAAAAAATAAAAAATTAGCCAGATGCGGTGGTGTGTCCCTGCAGTCCTAGCTACTTGGGAGGCCAAAGCAGGAGAGTTGCTTGAGAACAGAGTTCAAGGCTCCAGCAGGCTATGATTGTGCCACTGTACTCCTGCCTGGGCAACAGAGACCCAGCTCAAAAAAAAAAAAGGTAACAATCCTTATAAATCAGGAAACCCAAGTGGGAAGCACACTGAAGGACTCTGAAATCTTATTCTTCTTACAGATTACATTATTAGCTGCAATTACAGAATTAACATTATTTGCTGTTGCCACACTAATCTTATCTTACCTGCAGTAGCTGAGATGTATTCCACCTGGCATCCACATTTTTTTCTAAACATTTCTTTAGAAAGTCCTTAAAATTTGAAGACCTTTAAAATAAGATGTTAATGATGACATTTTATTTTACTTTCTTATTAATCAAATCAAACAAGACGATAAACTATGCTTAAGTTTCATTATGTATGTAATGGTATTAATTCAACATAAGAAAACTAGTTAATGAGACTATAAAGATTTTATAGGCCAGGCATGGTGGCTCACAACTATAACCCCAGCACTTTGGGAGGCTGAGGTGGGCGAATCACTTAAGGCCCGTAGTTCAAGACCAGCCTAGGCAACATAGCAAGACCCTGTCCCTACTTTTTAAAAAATAAAAAGATTTTATGAAATGTACTCATCTGTAAATACACATTAGACACATATGTAATCAGATACACAGTCACTGAGATACAGCCGTATATCCACAAGGAGGCCAAAATCACAAAAAATCTTCTAATAAATTCCACAAATAGAGATCAATCACATATATGCCTCATTTTTTCTTCTTCAAGCAAAACTCATTCATATTTTCAGATGTATGGGAAAAGCTAGTTACGAGAGTTATGGCCCTTAAAAAATACACATCAAAATCAGTGTTCTGGTTCACACAGTCTTTGTCGCTTGTACCCAAATTAAAGTACCCTTGGAAAACGGCAAGAATAAGACACCAGGTTTCGCTCAGCAATTTTTCTCTAGAACGCGCTACCATTTCGACGGCTGTGCCAACGTCGGGGGCTCGGATTTTGCGATTTTCAGCAGCACGCGCATGGGATTTAATTCGTGATGAGGTGGCTCTATTTCAGCCATTTCTATCAGCGTGATGCCCAGGGACCAGACGTCAGCTTTGTAGTCGTAGGGTCTGTCCTTGGAAGTTTCACACATGACCACTTCTGGCGCCATCCTATGAAGACAGACGACAAGAGCTAAGATGCTTAAGGACAGTGGCTGTTAACCACACAGACGGCACAGTCGGGCATGTGGACAAAATTCATGGGAAGTAACAGCTGCTGACACGACACACACTGCCGATTCATAAAAACGAGCACGTACCAGTATGGTGTGCCAATGAAGGAATCTCGTCTCTGAATTGTCCTCGTGTTTTTAGCTGATACTCCAAAATCCGCTTGAAATAAAGAACCACAGAAAAGCATCAGCTACAGCTCTCAAGCAAGCTTTGTTGCATTCAACAGGGAGAAATAGCATTTCAAGCACTTAACAGGGCCAATCTTATCAAAGGGAAGCAAAGCGTTGAGAAATAACCTCTCTGCCATATGAATCTCGACCCTTCTTCTCCCACCCCCCCAAAAAACTGCCAAAGAAAAGATTCACCGTCACATAATGCCACCATCTTTATAGACCTTCAGACGACAAGGTCTTCAGAACTGAAAACAAAAAGTAGTAACTTTAAAATAAACCCGTCTATCCACTTCAAAACAAATGCCAACTACTGCTACCTGCTCCAACTGAATTAACACACACATTTTCTAAAGTGTGAACAAAAGAAATGACACCAAAACAGCCTTTAGACAGCATATGTCTTGCTAACTTACTCAGAAAATTATGTTACAAAGAAAAAATTGGGAATCTTATATTTTCTGATTTCAGCAACAGAGAACAGCAACATTATAGCTTTATCAGTGTTGACCCAACCTTTCCAGCTTGGAGCTCAGACCACCCTTAACACAACATAAAGTTGCCAGTGCTGCATGATTCACCTCATGCCATGCATACGTTTTTCAAGTCTCAAATTTGATGCCACAATTCTCAAAACTGAATAAATATTAAAATCCAGTGTGGTTGCTCACGCCTAGCACAGAGTAGTCACTCAATAAATGGTACCTACGATTAGCCATACTCATAATTTCAAGCACTGGGACATTTTGTCGTAGAACTCTTAAAACTCGTGAAATTCTGCCTTAATTACTTGTGTCGATTACATGGTTCCTGGGGAAGGCACAGTTCTGCCTATCGTGCTGCAGAAATGGAACGTTCTCTGTATTTGCAAATTAATAAAACAGAAATCACAAATGTTCTAAATGTCAACTCAGTATTATTTTAGAGCCCCTAAATCTTTAATGTGTTTATTTCTTTTTTAATTTTTTATTTATTTACTTTTTTGAGTTGGAGTATCACTCTGGCGCCCAAACTGGAGTGCAGCAGCCGCTCCCGGCCACCGCAGCCTCGACCTGCTGGGCTCCGGCAATCCTTCCGCCTCAGCCTTCCAAGTAGCTGGAACTACAGGCGCGCTACCACGCCCAGCTTCATTTTTGATTTATTGTAGAGATGAGGTCTCGCCAAGTTGCCCGGGCAGGTCTCGAACCCCACGGGGTCAGGCAATCCACTCACCTCAGCCTCCCAAAGGCGCAGGATTACAGGCTGAGCCACCGAGAATGTGTTTATTTCTTAAAGGTATGTACTGTCTTACACAAAAGCATGTCCCTATTTTCAAACAAAATTTTAATTCATTTACAGAAAAACATGCCCCCAACATGGGTCAAAACTACAGCATCCTATTTCAAATGAGCTACAAGACTTTAAAAAATGATGAAAGAGCTGGGCTCGGGGGCTCAGCCTGTAATCCCGTGCTTTGGGAGGCTGAGGTAAGTGGACTGCCTGAGTCCACGGGTTCAAGACCCGCCTGGGCACCTTGGCGAGACCTCATCTCTACAATAAATCAAAAAAATTAGCCGGGTGTGGTAGCGCGTGCCTGTAGTTCCAGCTACTTGGAAGCCTGAGGCAGAAGGATCGCCAGAGCCCAGCAGGTCAAAGCTGCAGTGGCAGGAAGCAGCCACTGCACTCCAGTCTGGGTGACAAGAGTGAGACTCCAACTCAAAGAAAAAAAATAATAATGAAAGACACAAAAAAGAAACATAAGTTAGAATTAGAAAATGTAAATAAAAGAAAAAAAATCACTCTAGAAACAAAGACTCCCCTGGGAGGAATGCAAGAGCAAATAAATACAACAAAGTCACAACCATCACCACGTCACACCCAAAAGATAGCTATTATTAAAAAAAATAACAGAAAATAACCAGGGTTAGCAAAGATGTGGAGGAACTGTAACCTTCACCTGGCTATCAGGAATGCAAATAGAGCGGCTGATGTGGAAAGCAGCATGGCGACACCTCAAAAATTAAACAGAATCACCAGGAGATCCAGCACTATCACCTGCTGGTGTGGACTCGAAGAACCGAGATGGGAACCAGAACAGACATCTGCACCCCAATGTTTAAGCGGCGCCATCCACAGCAGCCGCACATGAAAGCGCCCCAAGCGCCCACCGACGGGGGATGGACAGATGTGGTGTGGCGTGCGCATGCAGGCCGCTGAAGGCGAGGGGCCCTCTGCGCACGCCACAACCTCAGTGAGCCTTGTGGACATGATGCTAAGCAAAACCAGCCAGCCACAAACACCCGCACGTGGCTCCACACACATGCAACAAAGAGTGGTTCAAAGTGCAGAAGTGGGAGGCGGAATGGGGAGGGGAGATGCAGTCACAGTGTCCAAGGAACGGAGCGGGAAGGCGGGGATGGCGGCACTGTAAGGGGAAGTGCCAGTGCCACAGAACTGTACACTTGCAAAGACCCAGATGGCAAACTTTACATGATGTCATTTTACCACAATAAAAACGGGGAGGATAGCTTGAGAAAAAGTTACAAATAGTGATGAGAGACAAAGATGTAACCAACAGGTAATCCAAGTCCCCAAAGAAGAAAGCAAGCCAGTGCCAGGGGACAGAACACTACTCAGAGCTACAATTCCAGAAAACCTTCCTGGGGAAAAAGAACCGAGTCTTAAAAACGAGCACAGTGTTTACTAGAAAAGACTGGTCAAATCGCTGGTCTTTAAAGAAAATTCTTCAGCACCTAGCAAGAACAGCACAAGACTCACAAGGGAAAGAAAGTCAGATTGTAGCCAGACTTTTCAACGGCAACACTTTAGGACAGAAGATAACAGAGCGACACATTCCAGATGCTCAAGGAAAAAAAGTGAGCCGGGTTTTCTATCCAGGAAAACTGACCTTCAAATATAAAGGGCACAACGGTTTTTATTCGTGAGAATTCAGAGATCCCTTCCAGAGAAATCCACTAAAAAACACGCTCAGACAACAACACGACCAAAGAGACATCATCGCGAGGAGATGGGGTGAGCACAAAATATGGAAATGAGGGCTGAAATGAAGAATTATGGGGCCTCCTAAATCTGTCACCAAAGTCCTTGACAACCGGGACTCTCAATGCAGAAGAAGGTCAATGTGGGCACATTACAGAAGCAGCAGCAAAAAACCCTCATCCTGAATGTAATAGGGAATGCGTGTGAACTCACAAGGGCCTCGCTCTGTCCTCCGAAAAGGCCTAGAACAATGGCCAATACAGAAAACTACAAGCATCCCTGCCATCCAGACTGTGGTCTTGTCTGTTGGTCATGTCAAAAAACTGTCAAGCCCCACCGACTAAAGGTAGAACAGAGTGCGCCTCAATACGCATAAAAATCGCAGCCGGGTACAGTGGCTCAAGCCTGTCATTCCAGCACTTTGGGAATCCAAAGTAAGGGGACTGCCTGAGTCCACGGGTTTGAGACCTCATCTCTACAATAAAAAAAAAAATTCGCTAGGCGTGGTAGCACATGCCTGTAGTTCCGGCCACTTGGAAGGCTGAGGCGGAAGGATCCCCAGAGCCCAGTAGGTTGACACTGGGGTGGCTTGTGAGTGTGCCCCTGCACTCCAGCCTGGGAGATGGAGTGAGGAGTGAGCCTCCAACTCAAAAATAAAAAAAAATCAAAATTGCAATGGATTTGAAACCCAACAAACAAAATAAATCCATGAAATAATAACATTTTTTAAAATACTGGTCACCAACTGAGGATAAGAGAACCAATTCTTTTCTTTCTTTTTTTTTTGAGTCCAGGTCTCATTCTGTTGCCCAGGCTGGAATGCAATGGCACAATCATGGCTCACCGAACCCTCAAACTCCTGGGCTCAAACAATTTTCCTGCCTCAGCCTCCCAAGTAGGTGGGACAACAGGTGTATGCCACCATTCCTGGCTACCTTTTTTTTTTAAGTTTCACCAAGGCTAGTCTCAAATTCCTGGGCTCAAGCAATCCTCCTGCCTCAGCCTCCCAAAGTGCTGGGATTACAGGCCGGCGCCACCGCTCCCGGCCATTTCATTATTTTGGAAGGTAAATAAATGAAAGGAATGAAGTGTTTTGTCTGTCTTTTCTATAAGAACTGTACTGAGTCACCAAAGAGTTAGAGGGAAGTGTCTTCTTATAAAAATATTCCCAATTTTACAGCCGGGTTTGGTGGCTCAGCCTGTAATCCTACGCTTTGGGAGGCTGAGGTAAGTGGATTGCCTGAGCCCGCGGGTTTGAGACCCGCCTGCGCAACTTGGCGAGACCTCATCTCTACAATACATCAAAATTTAGCCAGGCGTGGTAGCGCATGCCTGTAATTCTGGCTACTTGGAAGGCTGAGGCGGAAGGATCGCCGGAGCCCAGCAGGTCGAGGCTGCGGTGGGCAGGAGCGGCCACTGCACTCCAGTCTGGGCGACAGAGTGAGACTCCAACTCAGAAAAAAAAAAATTCCCAATTTTATAATAGATGAAATAATTGATGACTGCATCAAAATTAATAAATGAAAACAAAATGATAGAATTCACTCCATAGCCCCAAAGGACAGACACAGACATTCAGCGTCAACAGCTGCCAACATTGAGAAAGCAGAATGCACACACTGTGAGCCCCCCGACGAGAGAACGAAAGCCAGCTGCAGCTGAGCCCAGGGCTCGGACGGAGACCGAGCAGGCCGCGGATCCGTTGGCAGAACCAGGACCCTGCCGAAGTCGCCCAGTGCCCCCAGAGGAGAGGCAGCCGCAGACCCGCTGCAAGCAGAGGGTCCAGGCAGAGGACCCAGCCCGCGGGCCAGCGGCAACCACACCACTCCTCTCAACAGTAGCCTCCTAGGGGCTGTTTGAGACTTCCTGTCCTAACCTGCCCTCCCTTCGTGAACTGTCAATGCCACAGACACAGCGCTTATCTGTTCGAGTACTGTGGGCCTTGGGAAGATCACAAACCGTTGTAACCCCCACAGCTTTTGCCCCTGAAGAAGCAACTTCCTTCCCCTTGCGGGTAACACTGCCCCCACCATGCAAGCCTTAGTGTAAAGAACGAAAGGGGGAGCACCTGGAAACCAGAGAGACCTCAGAGAAAAATCAAGTTTTAGATGTGGGCAAGTTCAGACCTCATGCCCAGAGATGGAGCCTGGGCCACGAAGGCAGGAAGACACCCAGGGACGTGATGAGGGCAAAAGTCAGGATGCGGCAAAGGAGACAGGGAAGCGGCCAGCCGGCTTGGCGAGGCGCTTCAGTGGCCCTGGCGGAGTCCGGCTTCCTGACCATGTCATGATCACAAAGCTGTGTCTGCAAAGCAGCACAGTCACGAAGCTGCACAACTGTGTGTGTAGTTTTCTATGTCTATTTCACAACTAAAAGGTTAACATTTAGTGCATCACCTGTTTAGGAGTCTTAACAAAGTAAAGTCACTCTGCTTTGTAAAATTCCAGTGACTATAAAGTCACTGGAATCAACACAGCCCTTGAACATATCTTGCCATTTTACTCTCCTTTCAAAATACACAATTCAGAGCTCATCTCTAGTTTTTTTTTTTTTAGATTCGTATCTTGGGCATGCTCCAAGGGGGCTGAAGGGAGCTGTCTTCCATTGCTTTTGTAGGTATATATATGAAATTAATTAACTTACGATCTAAAACCTACATGTAATTATTCTTGTGAAATTAATTACATATTCCATCAGTGTCAAAACCAAAATTAAAATTCTAGCCCTCATGCTTTATTTCAGGTACCCTTTTCAGAACTAAGCTTACTTTGTCAGTTTAGTCAAGGTGTCACATCGATGAAACAGAGTAAAAACCTAAAAGTAGGAAAGGAAAAAAAAACCCAGCCTGGGAAACATAACAAGATGCTGTCTCTACAAAAAATTCTGTAAAATTAGCTGGGTATGGGAGTGCACACCTGTAACCCCAGCCACTTGGGAGACTAAGGCAAGAGAACTCCCTGAGTCCAGGAATTCAAGGATGCAGTGAGCTGTGGTCACACCACTACACTCCAGACTGGGTGACAGAATAAGACTCTGTCTCTTGAAAGAAAAAAAACCCCACTAGATATGAGTGGGCAATATTTATTTTGGCAATACAGACAAAGTTGAGTTAGCAGTTTTACAAAGTATATTATATTCCAAATGTAAAATACGTACAAGTATGAACTCTACATACAAAACCTTAAAGGAAAAACTTTTTAACCAGTCTTTAAAAAAGCTTGCCTTCCTAATTTCTTACCCTCTTTTCAGAGTGTCTTTAAATTAGGTGCTGATGCTTAGGAATTCTAGATAAATGAGTATCCAAGAAAGTATTTTAAAAGCCAACAAGAAGTTAATTCCATGTTTCATATATTTAAGTAGTAATAAAACAATGTTAAGTCACACACATACAGGGGGAAATATCAGAGCACAAATTCAAATGTTTGACTTAAGTGAATAACTTACCCAATTTAATATCGCCATCTAAGGTAAAAAGAATGTTGCCAGCCTTTAGATCTCTGTGGATGATTTTATTATCATGTAAGTAGTTCAATGCCTCTAAAGTCTGCTTGCAAACCACTTGTATCTGGGACTCAGTTAATGGTCTCTCGAGTTCTAATAGAGAGAAAGTAAACAGATCTGCATTTTCACACTGTGAAGACATATTATCTATTAGCGGGCTATATAATTTTCTCTATATACCATCATGGTCAAAATACATAGTGAATTTTTTTTTTTTAATTTATTATTATTTTTTTTGAGTCGGAGTCTCACTCGGTCGCCCAGATTGGAGTGCAGTGGCCGCTTCCGGCCACCAGTCTCGACCTGCTGGGCTCCGGCGATCCTTCCACCTCAGCCTTCCAAGTAGCCGGAATTACAGGCATGAGCTGCCACGCCCGGCTGATTTTTTGATTTATTGTAGAGATGAGGTCTCGCTGCCCAGGCGGGTCTCAAACCCACGGGCTCAGGCAATCCACTCACCTCAGCCTCCCAAAGACGCGGGATTATAGGCTCTCACCAAGTCCGGCTTTTTTTTTTTTTTTTTTTTTTGAGTTGGAGTCTCACTCTGTCACCCAGACTGGAGTGCAGTGGCCGCTTCCGGCCACCGCAGCCTCGACCTGCTGGGCTCTGGCGATCCTTCCACTTCAGCCTTCCAAGTAGCTGAAACTACAGGCGCGCGCTACCACGCCCAGCTAATTTTTGATTTATTGTAGAGATGAGGTCTCATCAAGTTGCCCGGTTGGGTCTCGAACCTGCGGGCTCACACAATGCACTCACCTTGGCCTCCCAAAGTGCTGGGATTACAGGCTGAGCCACTGAGCCCAGCCGTGATTTTATTTTAGAAGAACTAAGTACCCACAAAGCTTCCTGATCTATGGTACTCAACATGTCACTTTAGAATTTTATTATAATTATTCAAGAATATAAAAAATATAAATTGGGGGGGCACATAACATCAGTAAGGGTACCCAAACTCTACCTATGTACCTAACCCTGAACTGTACCCCACATCTTTAAAATAAAAATATGTATATATAAGTTGATTTCTTAATGTACTGTCACTCAATGATGACATATGTCCAGATACAACAGTCGCACATGTTTGAAACGCTTTCATTTTGTTAAGTATGACTGAAGGAACAGACACAGGACAAAAGACTGCTCACCCAGCATCACGGCATCAACTGCTCCTCCCGCACAGAATTCAATGAGGATCTGCAGGCAAGAGAAACGCGCAGGTCTAACCCTACTGAAGACTCGGTAGCTGTGCCGCCACCAGCAAAAGAGCGAAGTCGCTATCGAGTAATCCAGGTTATAGAAACAGTATTATTCTAAGCATGGAGATTTCCTCTGCCAAAAGAGTTGCAAATCTTAAATGACATACGTTCGAGAAGCACCAAGTAACCGTGTCATCTGTCTGCATTTGTGTTGGGACATTGAGTGTCCCTGCCCCTCTAAAATCACCACTGAATTTTCACTCAGCATAGTATTACACATCCATTTTATCGCCACTGACTTTACTGCCCCCATTCTTAGAGTCATTACAATGACTTAAGTGATCAAATATTCATTACTTTAAACTTTATCAATAGGAAGACGTCCCGAAAATATAAACTTCTTTTAGCTTAAAAAAAAAAAGAAAAAATATAAAAGCTTCAGGTCTTGGCTGGGCGCGGTACCTCAAGCCTGTAATCCCAGCACTTTGGAGGCCGAGGCGAGAGGACTGTCTGAGTCCGCAGGTTCACGACCAGCCTGGGCAACATGGTGAGACCTCGTCTCTACAGTAATAAAAAAAATTAGCTGGGCGTGGTAGCACGCACCTGAAGTTCCGGCTACTTGGAAGGCTGAGGCAGAAGGATCGCCAGAACCCGGAGGATCGATGCTGGGGTGGCCGTGAGCATGCCGCTGCACTCGAGCCTGGGTCACAGAGTGAGAATGTGACTCAAAAAAAAAAAAAAAAAGCTTCAGGTCCTAGTTCAATTATTACTTGTGCATGGACAACCACCTCAGCCTCCTTAGTCAAAAAGACACTAACACCACGTACTTTCTCCTTCTTAACCTTCATCACGGTTGTCTTTTTATATTTACTATAAGTGTTTGATTAGTTAATTTTTATGTTTCCCACTAAACTGTCTCTTCATAGTTGTACAAATTCTTATTTTGCAATAATCCCAAGTAAAGATTTTATATGCTTGCTTATTAAGTTGTCCAGAAGTTAATTTTCGTTATCATCTTTGGAAATATTCTGTAGAGCCCCAAACAACTATTTTAGAAAACTCCAAACTAACAATAATGCTAAGCAATTTTTTAAATAACATGTTTTAACTAATTATGTGGACTTCCGCCTTTCTCCGCTGGTATCACCACACTTCACTTTCTACAGGTGGTGGTGAAGAGCAAGCTGCTTTCAAATTCATCACACTGTTTGGAGAAGCATGCGGGAGGCGGAAAGTCACGCAGCCCACAGACAAGTAAACGGGCTCACCCAGGTGAACTGCCTCGTCCAGCCTCCTGTCTGGGTCAAAACACATAGAGCCGTGACGGCAGTCAGGCATTCCTGACACCACTTGCTTTTTTCTCAAACACTCTACTGCTCCCTGCAAGAAGCAAAACCGAGGCTCCATTTGAAAAGCGCTCTGCACACAGAGCAAGTGACTGGGCGCCGCAAAAAAACATCTGATAGTTATGTCTATTTGTGCCTAATATCTTCCTAAAGGTGAACAAACTGTAAACACATTGCCTCCGTCATTACATCATGCATTGAAGTTGAGCCTGAGAACATGCAAGATAAACATTTAACATTTCTAGTGTTTTTTTGTTGGTTTTTTGTTTTTGTTTTTTTGAGTTGGAGTCTCACTCTGTCGCCCAGACTGGAGTGCAGTGGCCGCTCCCGGCCCCCGCAGCCTCGCCTGCTGGGCTCTGGCGATCCTTCCACCTCAGCCTTCCGAGTAGCCGGAATTACAGGCACGCGCTACCACGCCCGGCTGATTTTTTGATTTATTGTAGAGATGAGGTCTCGCTGCCCAGGCAGGTCTCGAACCCGTGGGCTCAGGCAATCCACTCACCTCAGCCTCCCAAAGGCGCGGGATTATAGGCTGAGCCAACGAGCCCAGCTCGAAAATTTAATATCCTTAACCAAGTTTCTCCACCTGGATCCAGTGTCAAACACCCATGATGAAACTGGTACAATCTGAAAAATGAATCTGAACATCTGCTGAAGCTGAGGGTAATTATGTTGTTATTCATCAGCAGATCAACTTTCATTCAAGTGAAATAAGTAACTACAGAGAAGAGCTAAGCCATCAAATAGGCTTTCACGACTCATAAACCTCTCGAGGACAATTGTCTCACATGGGCTACACTTACGATCAACAACACTTACCCAGAGATTGTTCTCGTAATAGAAGGCATCGAGAAGCTTGACTATATTGGGGTGATCACAGGATGCTAAGATGTCAATCTCAACCATGTAATCTTCCAGCTCTTCTTCAGATTTGGTGTCAATCACCTTTGCAGCAGCCAGAACATGGGTCTCTCTATTCTGGGCCTAAAAACGAAAGTATCAGCAATATAACACTTAAAACGCATACTTCTGAATTGATGACTTTAAAAGTCTTTTAAGAGCAGCTTTAGGTTCACAGAAAAATGAGGGGCGAAGAACAGAATTCCCTTACACCCTGACCTGACACAAGCACAAGCCCCGCCCACCATCAGTACTCCGCACCACGCCTGCCACAATGGTGACCCTCCATGGGCACATCATCATCGTACTGCTGGGCAAGGAAGGACGTTCCCACATATGTCCAAAGTCCAAAGTCCACATTAGGGTTCGTTCCTGAAACTGAACATCCATGGGACTCAAAAACCTAGGAGCGTGCCCACAGTGATGGCATCACACAGAACAGTCTCATGCCCTAAAAAATCTTGTGTTCCCCCTACTCACCTCTGCCTTCCCCCAACCCCTGGCAACCACTGACTTTTTTTAGATTAGAAAATATAATTAGCCAGGCTCAGTGGCTCAGCCTGTAATCCCGCGCTTTGGGAGGCTGAGGTGAGTGAACTGCATGAGCCCGTGGGCTTGAGACCCGTCTGGGCAACTTGGCGAGACCTAGTCTCTACAATAAATTTTTTAAAAATTAGCCGGGCATGGTAGCACACGCCTGTAGTTCCAGCTACTTGGAAGGCTGAGGCAGAAGGACCACCGGAGCCCAGGAGTTGAGGCTGCAGTGGCCGGGAGCAGCCACTGCACTCCAGTCTGGGCAACAGAGTGAAACTGCAACTCAAAAAAAAAAAGGTAAATTAGGGAGAAAGAGAAGATTCACCTCCCCAAAACGGGGGAGGAGGCCAAAGCCAGGAAGCTCAACGAGCACACAGCCACACCTGAGTCCAGCAACACAGTGGCAACCACTCATCTTTTTGCAAAAATGGCCAATGTGCACATGGACAGATGCTCAACATCACTAATCATTAGAGAAATACAGAGCAAAACCCTAAGTACCACCTCATACCCATTAGGAAGGCGACTATTTTCCTTTTAAATCAGAAAATAATAAGCACAGGCACAAACACGGAGAAACTGGAGCCCTTGTGCACAGCTGCTGGGACCGTGAAAGGATACAGCCATGGAAAACAGTATGGCAGCTCCCTCAGAATCAGAAATAGATGACTCTACAATCCAGCAACTCCACTTATGGGTACATGCCTTCAAAAACTGAAAGTAGGGTCTCAGAGAGGGACTGGTACCCATGTTCACAGCAGCGTTATTCCCAACAGCTAGAACGTGGAAGCAGCCCAGGTGTCACTGACAGACCAAGGGATAAGCAGAATGCATGCATGTGTGCGTGTCATGGCATACAATCCAGCCTTGGAAAGGAAGGACGTTCCCACATATGCACCAACGTGCATGAACCCTAAGGACGTCATGAGAGGAGAAGCAAGCCAACCCGAAAATGATAAACCCCGTGTGGCTTCACCTAGATGAGGTCCTTGAGTAGCTGAAATCAGAGTCAGAAAGCAGAAGGAGCCGGGCTCGGTGGCTCAGCCTGTCATCCCACGCCTTTGGGAGGCTGAGGTGAGAGGATGGCCTGAGCCCGCGGGTTTGAGACCCGCCTGGGCAGCGAGACCTCATCTCTACAATAAATCAAAAAATCAGCCGGGCGTGGTAGCGCATGCCTGTAATTCTGGCTACTCGGAAGGCTGAGGCGGAAGGATCGCCGGAGCCCAGCAGGCGAGGCTGCGGTGGCCGGGAGCGTGCCACTGCACTCCAGTCTGGGCGACCGAGTGAGACTCCAACTCAAAAAGAAAAGGAAAGCAGAAAGATGGCTGTGAACGCTGGGGGAGAGGGAGAAACAGGGAGTTAGGGTTTAATGGGTAGAGAGCTTCTGCTTTACAAGACAAAAAGAGGCATGGAGATGAATGGTGGTACTGGCTGCATGACATGTGAATGTGCTTAACACCGCTGCACTACACATTTAAAAACAGTGCCAGGCGCAGTGGCTTGTGCCTGCAATCCCAGCACCTTGGAAGGCTGAGGCAAGACAATCACTTGAGCCCCGGAGTTCAAGACCAGCCTAGGTGGCAGATCTTCTTGCCTCTATTTAAAAAAAAATGAGCCAGGCATGGTTGCATGCACCTGGAGTCCCACCTACTCTGAAGGCTGAGGCAGAAGGATCACCTAAGCCTGAGGTTGAGGCTGCAGTGAGTGGTGGTCATGCCACTGCACTCCGGCCTCGGTGACAGAGTGAGACCCTGACTCAAGTAAATAAATAAGTGAACAAATAAATAGTGAAGACCGTAAATTGTATGTGTATTTAACACAATAACAACTGAAAAAGCTTGCAAAAATAAATTTGCACAACCATATGTTTTAAAAGTAAGCATTAATATTCATTTATTTTGCTCTAATAATTATTCTAGACATTTAACCTAAAATAACACCACAGGGATATGCCATATGCATATGCACATCTGATATGTGATGTGGGCATGGCCAAGCAGTAAGAAAAGAACAGTCTACCAGTCTGGGCAACACAGTGGGATCCCACCTCTACATTTAAAAAAATGAAAAGCCGGGCTCGGTGGCTCAGCCTGTAATCCTGCGCCTTGGGAAGCCGAGGCAAGTAGACTGTCTAAGCCCACGGGTTCAAGACCAGCCCAGCAACCTGGCAAGACCTCGTCTCTACAATAAATCAAAAATTAGCCAGGCATGGTGGTGTGCGCCTATAGTTCCGCTACTTGGAAGGTTGAGGCGCAAGGATCACCAGACCCCAGCAGGTCAACGCTGGAGGCCGTGAGCGTGCCACTGCACTCCAGCCTGGGCGACAGAGTGAGTCTCCAACTCAAAAAAAAAAAAAAGAAAAGAAATTAACAGTCTTTTCAGTAAAGGTGCTGGGAAAACTGGCTACCTACACAGAAAAAATAAAATTGGACTCCAACCACGCGCTACAAGCAGAATTCAACACCGCAAAACTAAGATCACACAGCAGGACATCTTCACCAAGTTGGGCAGGGAGGACCTTCTTGCAACAAAGGCACTAGCCATGCAGAAGGAAGTGAACAGGCCTACATTAAAAGTTTAAAATGTCTATGCAGAAAGGGACAGAGAAATACCAGCCTCAAAGCAAAACAAAATGTGAACATCACACACGACAGACAAAGGCAACTATCCACAATACACGGACTCCCACAAGTCAGTGAGAAAATGAGAGCCCAAAAGACGTTAACCAAGTACTTCGGAGAACAGGAACTCCAAGTGGCTGATCAGCACGTGCAAAGAAGTTCAGCCTCATCTGGCCATCAGGGAAGTGTCACTCCACATCCCCAGGTCACAGGCCAGAAAAAAGGGGCCGAGTGAAAGGTCTATCAAGGCGACTTAAAGATCCAAACCAGACAGAATGTGTCTTCTTCACCTTTGTTTACAAAATGCTGGTGGGATACTGCTAAATAAAACATGTCACACTACTGTATCACTGATATGTTAAGAAACCACCACACAGACCTTCAACATTTTCAGTGGCTTTGTACATCTCACACCAATGTGCCAACTAGAAATACAGCTATACTTTTGCTCTGCAAGTAAAAACAAAACAAGGTATCTTGACTTCCAGAGTCTTTCTTTAAAATTGAGACACTGAAATAACAGCATACAAAGAGAAATGAAATTTATTAACTTTGCTCACACTGTCCAAGAAGGGAGGGGGAACTCAAACGCCTTCCCTTTCTAAAGAAAGCACGTGCATTAACTAATATTCCAGCACTGATGGACAGGAAGAGGCATGAACTGGCAAACTGGAAAAGTTGGCATCTTAGAAAACACATGATGCTCCAAGTGTACACTCAGCGGTGATGTCCTCACAGATGAAAAGCGGAAGGCTAACAAGAAACACACTTTCTTCTTAACCTTGAGACGAGATTACCCACTGAAGAGCTACTTCCGAATATGATTTATTTTCAGGGGAAAGTCATCCCTGCAATTCAGACTAGTGTCTTCCACCAACATTCCAAAAGAATTCCCGGTGCTCCTTTTAGCTTCAAAAGTGACAGACGCACACATTAAAGATGCAACACTGGACACAGTTACAGCAACAGCACCTTATTACGGTTCAACGAGACGCCGCTGGGACAAAGCAAGAGAGAGCGGCTGCTGTGGCTGAGCTAGGAAGGAGCCGTGTGGACTTAAACAGGTTTACCAGAGGAACCTGGGACACAACCACCTGTCATTTATCCATACTCCAAGCCAGCACAGAAACAAGTCTCGGTCCAAAACAGAAGGCCGAGAAAGAAGGCTTAGCCTTCGGCCAAATAGTTTAAAAGTTGGAAATTCTGCCAGAAGACATATTATAAAATAATTCACTGAAGTTGCTAGCATTTCCAAAGTCAAATTATTTAAAATTATTCAGAAAAGATTAATCAACATAACTAGACCAGTGGAAGAAACCAGGAGTATAACTAATTAAAAAAAGAAGCAGCCCTCGTGAGAACAGAACAAAAAGAGAAACAGGAAATAAAGACTGAATGAACGCACAGACAGACAATGTGTGATAAAGACACAGAGAACACGAACAACTGTAGACTCCAGGTAGCCGATATGTGCACATTCACCACACGAAGTGGATACAGAGAACATGAACCATTGTGGAATCCAGGCAGCTGATATGTGCGTGTTCACTACATAACTCCTTCAACCTTTTTATAGGGCTGAATCCTTTAAAGTTTCAGTAAATGTTGGGGAAAATGAACAATAAAAGAATTCATTAAGGTTACGATGTTTCAGAACAAACATTAATTACGAGCTCTCCTACAACAGACAATAATTGCAAGACATAAGGGGAGAAATACTTTATTCAAAGTCATAAGTGAAGGATAAACTATGAAGTCAAAAATTTAAGTCAAGATAATGCAAAACTTATACAGGTAAATATTAGAACTTTCAGAGATGATAGTTTTTTTTTTGTTGTTGTTGTTGTTGTTGTTGTTGTTTTTTGAGTTGGAGTCTCACTCGGTCGCCCAGACTGGAGTGCAGTGGCCGCTCCCGGCCACCACAGCCTCGACCTGCTGGGCTCCAGCGATCCTTCTGCCTCAGCCTTCCGAGTAGCCGGAATTACAGACATGCGCTACCACGCCTGGCTGATTTTTTGGTTTATTGTAGAGATGAGGTCTTGCTGCCCAGGCGGGTCTCGAACTCGCGGGCTCAGGCAATCCACTCACCTCAGCCTCCCAAAGGCGCGGGATTACAGGCTGAGCCACCGAGCCCGGCTGAGATGATAGTTTTTACTAAGGTTTGGGAACAAGTAAAAGTAGTATTGGTCTAAACTGTTGTAAAACCTAGAAGTCTTTCATTTATTTTCAAGCTTAGATTTTATTTTAAAATTTTCTAATTTTTAAAAAACCTCTAGGGGTCAAGAAAAAGAACTAAATAAATGAAAAGCAATCTACACAATGGAAAAAGGACCTCAGGTCCTACAAATCATCAAGGAAAAGACAAGCAACCCTACTTTTATAACAGGGAAGAGAACAACACCGGTGAGCCTTGCAACAGCACACCCGGCCAGCGGTGCACTCAACTCAGAGGCCGATCTTCCTACCCAGCAGACATCTGGCAATGTTTGGAGGCATTTGAGGTTGTCACAACAGAGAGGGTGCTGCTGGCATCTCGCGGGCAGAGGCCAAGGATGCTGTCCAAGGAAGAGGGCCCAGGACAGCCTCCACAAAAAAGCTCCCAGTCCAAAACGGCCATCGTGCCAGGGCTGAGAACTCTGTGCTACGCGCAGAAAGCCGCACACGCTAGAATACGTGCCACATGTTTCCACCTGCAAGAAACTTCCAGAAAATGCCAGGCACGGTGGCTCATGTCTGAAATCCCAGCACTTCGGGAGGCGGAGGTGACTGCCTGAGCCCAGGGGTTCGAGACCAGCCTGGGCGAGTTGGTGAGACCTCGTCTCTCCAACAAACCAAAAAAAGAAAAAAGAAAGAAATTTGTAGAAAAGGAAAAACTACAGAGTCGAAAGGTGGCTGGGGTCTTAGGCTGAGTGGGGGAACAGGGCCTGACTGCCAGATGGGCACAAGGGAACCGTGCCCAGGGGAAAGTGGGCACTGTAAGTCGGACGTGGCGATTGGTTCCAAAACATCCATGTACTAAACTCACAAACCCGCACACTACAAACAGGTGAATTTTGTGGTATACAAAATACACCTCAAGAAAATTATTTATTAAGCGGGCACATGACTGTGAATTCCACAAAAAGTGATATCCAAATACTGAATAAGCACATAAAAAGGCACTCAAGCTTTATTAGTCATTAGGACAATGTAAGTAAAACCATTCACACTCAATAGCATGGCTAATGTAAAACATTAAATACAGTATTAACAACGATATCAAGGGTCAGGGAGGATATGAGCAACTGGGAACACTCCCAAATCCTAGTGTAAATTGGTACAACCACTTTGGATAGGCAATATCTTCTAAAGCTGAAAATGCATATAACCATGACCTAGAAAATCTATTTCCAGCACATATCGAACAGAAGTTAATACATATGTGCACCAAAATGTACCAGAATATCCATGAATCTTATTCTGAATATACAAAAGGTGAAAACAACCCCAGTACTAAGAATGAACAAACCATAGTATTTCACAAAACACAGTACCACAGAACAAAGAAAAAGAGCAAAGGACCACTACACGCAACCACACGGACGAATCCCAGTTCAATGCCCAAGTCCTGTGGAATCTCAACACTTAAGAAAGAGGAAGAAGCCGGGCTCGGTGGCTCAGCCTGTAATCCCGCGCCTTTGGGAGGCTGAGGTGAGTGGATTGCCCGAGTCTGTGGGTTCGAGACCCGCCTGGGCCGCGAGACCTCATCTCTACAATAAATCAAAAAATCAGCTGGGCGTGGTAGCGCATGCCTGTAATTCCGGCTACTCGGAAGGCTGAGGCGGAAGGATTGCCGGAGCCCAACAGGTTGAGGCGACAGAGTGAAACTCCAACTCAAAAAAAAAAAAAAAAAAAAAGCAAGCGCAAGAGCCAGCAAAGGTGTCTGAGAAATAGACAGAGAGGCAGAAGAAAAACCAAGAGTACGGTGACCTAGAAGGCAAAAGGTGACCTTGTTCAAGGAAACAGTCAAGTGATTCAAAGAGATCGAGTAGGACACCAAGTTTCCACTGAATGTCGAGACACAGACTCCTAGGACTATGGCAAGAGCTGCTAGTGGGGAGTGGGGACTATCAAGTAACACAAGAAAATGTCACAGACCTGAAGGACATGATTCTTTGGACTGAAAGGACTAACCAAGAGCCCAGCAAAATAATGGAGGTAAAAAAAAGAATGAATCAAAGGACATCACCATGAACAGGGATAAAAAGAAAATCCGGCTGGGCTCAGTGGCTCAGTCTGTCATCCCAGCACTTTGGGAGCCCAAGGCAAGTGGATTGCCTGAGCCTGTGGGTTCAAGACCCGCCCAGACAACTTGACGAGACCTCGTCTCTACAACAAATCAAAAATTAGCTGGGCGTGGTAGCACACACCTGTAGTACTGGCTACTTGGAAGGCTGGGACAGAAGGATCGTCGGAGCCCAGTGGGTCGACACTTGGGTGGCCCTGAGTGTGCCACTGCACTCCAGCCTAGGCAACCAAGTAAGGCTCCAACTCACAAAAAAATATATATATATAAGAAAATCCTAAAAGCAATTAGAGAAAAGTTCACAAAAGATCCAGGAAACAAAATGGCATCAGACTTTTTTTTTTTTGAGTCTGTCACCCAGACTGGAGTGCAGTGGCCACTTCCGACCACCCCAGTCTCAACCTGCTGGGCTCCAGTGATCCTTCTGCCTCAGCCTTCCAAGTAGCTGGAACTACAGGCGCGCGCTACCATGCCCGGTTAATTTTTGATTTATTGTAGAGATGAGGTCTCACCAAGTTGCCCAGGCGGGTCTCGATCCCGCAGGCTCAGGCAATCCACTCACCTCAGCCTCCCAAAGACCTGGGATTACAGGCTGAGCCACAGAGCCCGGCTGGCATCAGACTTTCAACAGCAACATTTGAAACCAAAAAAACAATGAATGGTATAAAGTCTTTAAAAATCCCAACAATTCTAAATCTTAAAAATTCTAAGAAACACTTATTCTTGAACTAGAATTCTATACATCAAGTGTGACATTCTAATAAAGACAAAGACAGACAAGATCTTAAAAAATACATTTTCCATAAATCCAGAAGGCTACCAAAGGTTTTACACAACAAAAACAAGAAGGAAATTCTAACAAGAAACACAAAGTATTTAAGACACCCTTGAAGTAGTCTGCATTCCCAAGACTTCTAGGGGAAAAAAAACGAAGCCCATTAGACTGCTAAAAAAATACTTGAACAGAGATAAAACATACGCATAGACGGGAAGATGTGATATCGTAGAGCACTTAATTATTCCAAAGTTGACTTATAAATGCAACAAAAATCTCTCCAAAAAAAAAAAAAACACGGTAGCCGGGCTCAGTGGCTCAGCCTGTAATCCCGTGCCTTTGGGAAGCTGAGGTGAGTGGAATGCCTGAGCCCGCGGGTTCGAGACCCGCCTGGGCAGCGAGACCTCATCTCTACAATAAATCAAAAAATCAGTCGGGCATGGTAGCGCATGCCTGTAATACGGCTACTCAGAAGGCTGAGGCGGAAGGATCGCCAGAGCCCAGCAGGGCGAGGCTGCGGTGGCCGGGAGCGTCCACTGCACTCCAGTCTGGGCGACCGAGTGAGACTCCAACTCAAACAAAAAAAAACCAGAGTGGGCTCTTTGTGGAACTCAACCAAGCTAACTCTAAAATGTACACAGAAGTCCTACAGGCCAAGAATATACTAGAGGAAGAACAAGGGGAACTCCTGCTCCAGTAGAAGCCTGTTTTAATGTCTTCCTAACTAAGACAGTGGGACATGGACACAGGAATAGACAAACACATCGACGGAGAGAATAGAGACTGCAGAAACAGGCACGTGTCGTATGGACAGACAGCACCACAGAGCAGTGGGAAAATACTTCCCCCCCGAGGAAACAGTTCTGAGACCACTGGATATCCACATGGGGGGAAAAAACTGAACCCCTACCACCCCACTTTAAAAAATCTATTCTAGGAGGACTACAGACCCAGCTGTTAAAGAAAGGCAAAATCATAAAGTTTATCGAATACAGGAGACCATCTTCATGATCACAGGTTAGGAAAGAAGGTCTTAAACACGACACAAAAGGCACTCACTGTACACACTCTACAGATAAGTCATCAACAGAAAATGAATAGGAGACCTGAACACAAAAGAAACCCAAATTACCAATAAACATGGGAAATAATTACTTACTAGTAATCTGAGAAAGGTGAATTAAAATAGCTTTGAAAAATACAGCAAGCCAGGCTCGGTGGCTCAGCCTGTAATCCCACGCCTTTGGGAGGCTGAGGTGAGTGGATTGCCTGAGCCCGCGGGTTTGAGACCCCCCTGGGCAGCGAGACCTCATCTCTACAATAAATAAAAAAATCAGCCGGGCGTGGTAGCGCATGCCTGTAATTCCAGCTACTCGGAAGGCTGAGGAGGAAGGATCGCCGGAGTCCCAGCAGGTCGAGGCTGCGGTGGCCGGGAGCAGCCACTGCACTCCAGTCTGGGCGACAGAGTGAGACTCCAACTCAGAAAAAAAAAATACAACACACCTTCAGATTGTCACAACTTAAAAACTCTGATGACATAAAATGTTGCCAAGGATGCAGAGCAAGGAAATTCTCATGCCCTGCGGGTGGGGATGTGGGTCTGGTATCAACTGGTGAAAGCAAAGACACAATACCCTATAACCTAGCAGGTCCAGTCTTGGATTAACTCTTAGCAAAACTCATGCATATGTGCACATAAACTGGAAACAACTAGTACATCCATTGAAAGTCTAATTTTTTTGGCCAGGCGTGGTGGCTCAACCTGTCATCCCAGCACTTTGGGAGGCCAAGGCGAGAGGACTGCCTGAGCCCATGGGTTCAAAACCAGCCTGGGCAACTTGGCGAGACCTCGTCTCTACAACAAATCAAAAGACAGGTGTGGTGGCACGTGCCTGTAGCTACTTGGAAGGCTGAAGGGAGATCACTTGAGCCCAGCAGGTCAAGGCTGCAGTGGCTGTGAGTGTGCTACTACACTCCAGCCTGGATGACAAAGACTCCAGCCTGGACGACAGAGTGAGACTCCGACTCAAAAAATAAAAAAGAAAGTACAGTTTTTAAAATGAGTGCTATATAATCATATAACAAAACACTATGCCAAAATGAAAATGAGTTGCTGCAGCTCTAGGTGATAACTAAGTTTGGCCTCACAAACATAAGGCCGATTTTGAAAGAGACAAGACATAAGAGAACATACTCAGTATGATTCCACTCACATAGAGCGCAAGTGCATACAAAACTAAATTTACAGTGTGTAGGGATGCAAACCTAGATGGCAAACCACAAAGTAAAGCAAAAAAGAGAAACTGAAAGACAGGATAGTGGTTTCCTTTGGGAGAGAAAAGGGGTCAGATACAGAAAGGAGGGATTTGGGGTTTTGGCAGAATTCCTCGATCCTGATGGTTGTAAAAATTCACTTTATTATTTGCTAAATGTACATATGTTTCTGTACTTTTCAATACAAATATATATTTCACTATTTTTCAAAAAGACACACACCCGTAAGTTGCCATAAAAGAGTTACTTTCACCCAGCACACAGCCAGGAGTTCGGCTTTAACTGATTTCACAGATAAAACAGCTTTCTAGAAATGAAATTCAATTCATAATTTTATGGCACATCTTTTCTTTTTTTTTTTTTTGAGTTGGGGTCTCCCTCTGTCGCCCAGACTGGAGAGCAGAGGTCGCTCCCGGCCCCCGTAGCCTCGTCTGGTGGGCCCCGGCGATCCTTCCGCCTCAGCCTTCCCAGTAGCCGGAATTACAGGCACGCGCTACCATGCCCGGCTGATTTTTTGATTTATTGTCGAGATGAGTGAGGTCTTGCTGCCTGGGCGGGTCTCAAACCCGCGGGTTCAGGCAATCTGCTCACCTCGGCCTCCCAAAGGCGTGGGGTTACAGGCTGAGCCACCGAGCCCGGCACGGCACATCTTTTTTTATCTGTTAAAATAACAGAAATCAAGCCGGGCTCGGTGGCTCAGCCTGTAATCCCGCGCCTCTGGGAGGCTGAGGCGAGTGGACTGCCTGAGCCCGCAGGTTCCAGACTGGCCTGGGCGACATGGCGAGACCTCATCTCTACAATAAGTCAAAAAATTAGCCAGGCATGGTAGCACGTGCCTGTAGTTCTGGCTACTTGAAGGCTGAGGCGGAAGGATCCCCGGAGCCCAGCCGGTCGAGGCTGCGGTGGCCGGGAGCGGCCACTGCACTCCAGTCTGGGCGACAGAGTGAGACTCCAACTCAAAAAAATAAATAAATAAATAAATAACAGAAATCCAGAGATTAAAAGTTGTGAAGTGGGTGGGTGTGGTGGCTGAGGCGGAAGGACTACTTGAGCCCAGGAGTTTGAGACCAGTCCAGGAAACGTGGTGAAAACACATCTCTATAAAAAATAGAAAAATTAGCCAGGCACGGTAGCACACGCTTGTAGTTCCAGGTACTTGGGAGGCTGAGGTGGGAGGATTGCTTGACCAGGAGTCTGAGGCCAAGGTAAGCCTGATGGTGCCACTGCCCTACAGCTTGGGTGACAGAGTGAGGCCCTGCCTCAAAAATAAACAAATAAATAGTGAGGGCCATTACATAATCTTCACGCATATATCAAATTATGCTACTTTAAAGAGAAAATAAAGTGAAAGCTGTAAAGCTTTCCTGAGCAGGGAAGTACGCTGTTGGAACCGCACAGTGCTGAACTCAGTGGAAGGAAGACACTGCGCGATGCGACAATGACTCAAACAAAGTACAACACGTGGGCGGGGCAGCCCAGATCCCAAATCCGACATGTGAACCTTCTTGAGCGCCAGCATAATGCTCAGAGGAAATACTCACTGGAGCATTTCGGGTTTCAGATTTTCAGGTGCTCAGTCAGTAAAGAGAATGCCAGAAAATCAACAAAATTCCAAAACACTTCTGGCCCCAAGCACTTGGGATAAGGAATACTCAACCTATGATTACAATTCAATCTTTGCCACAGTTACCAATTTCCACAAGCAAAGGACAGCCAGAATCAAGACTATAAGCAGTATTCTATTCTACTACATATGTTAGGGTTTTGTGGCTACTTCCCCCAAGGAGAAGGAAGCCTATACATTCTCGATTTCCAGGAAATCTTGAAAAACAAAACTCCAAGAGAAAAAAGGCCAAAAAAGGGTAAAAAGGTAAGTTTTAATTTCAAATAAAAAACTCTCAAACCGTATTCACTAGAAGCACAGAGAAACGGGAAAGAAAGGATGTCAGCAACCCATGCTCTTCAAATTCCATGCTGAAACACAGCCCTCAGACCACAGAAATTATGATCCTTGTCACAATCGAGCAGCGTTCAACTAACTCCATGAAGAAAGTCTCTTATTCTTCAGAACATTTTCAAGTCACGTCTCACTGCTGGAAGACCATGACACTCTTCAGAAGGCTCAGGAGAAGAGGAGGCAGGGCTTCGAGCTGCCAGTCCAGCTGCCCGGCCACTGGAAGCCAAGAGGAGGCTCCGTCTTGAGCTTCCTTTCCTGTCCCACCCAGTTGGTTTCTAAGTGCTCCCAGAGTGACAGCAGCACCCTCACACTCAGAGCCCTCCCTAGGTCTGTCCTAAATCCCCACGCCCGAGCAAGTCTCACGGCTGAGGACAGCGGCCCACACGTGCCCGGGGTCCCGTGCTGTGGCCCCAGAGCCAGTGCTCTCGATGCTGAGCCGTTTGCATTCGCTAAAAAACACATTTATGCCACGAAAACGCCCGTCATCACCTACTACCTCCTAACTACAAGAGTCTGGGTGTCTCGAGGATTCATTTCTGCCGTTCCTGGTTAACTGCATACTCGTAGAACTTTAATAGGTGAAAGCATCTCACCATACTTGTGAGGAAACCCAAGATTCCACAGCTAGGAAAACAGAGGGTCAGAGAAGCTGGGTGTGTTACCCGAGACCCAAAGCTGGTGCGTGACAGCCAGTACCGCAGCACAGCTCGACTCCCAGGTGCCAGCTTCCCGCCACGCACCTCACACGGCCCTTACTGAAACCCGCACTCCACCCGCCACACAAATAAGGATGTTTATGTTGCCGGCGTTCACAGCACATGATGGCTTCAACAGCACTCACATGTAGAGACTGAATTCTTTCATTTCCACAAACAGTCGCGCTCTGTGCCCCGGCAATGGATTAGCCTGAACGTGTGTTCCAACCTTGGCCCCTAACTTGATCACAGAAACGTACACGGCAGCTACAGTACGTGGACAGCGTGTGTTGAAAGAACCCAGGGGAGCCGGGCTCGGTGGCTCAGCCTGTAATCCCACACTTTGGGAGGCCAAGGTGAGTGGATTGCCTGAGCCCGCGGGTTCGAGACCCGCCTGGGCAACTTGGCGAGACCTCATCTCTACAATAAATAAAAAAATCAGCCAAGCATGGTAGCACATACCTGTAATTCCAGCTACTCGGAAGGCTGAGACGGAAGGATAGCCGGAGCCCAGCAGGCGAGGCTGCGGTGGCCGGGAGCAGCCACTGCACTCCAGTCTGGGCGACAGAGTGAGACTCCAACTCAAAAAAAAAAAAGAAAGAACCCAGGGGAGTGGACAGCGCAGCCTGGGTCGAGAGCGGGGCCTCAAGGCAGAGCAAAGGCAGGCGAGCAACGGTGCTCGGACAGCAGGAAAAGCGCCATCATCCGTTCGTTCCCACCAGCGGGCATCAAAGTAAAAACAAGACCAGGCACGGGATGAGAAGCCCGGCGTTGAGTCTGGGAACAAGGTCCAGCTCCAGCGTCCTCGCCTGTGAAGTGTGGCCTCTACCACTGGCCAGCCTGCCCGCCTCACAGGACTTTTGTGGGGCCAGGTTACCAAAGCACTCAAATATGGCAAAGCCCTGTATGCATGTCAGTTACTTATTTACGTTTTCGCTTCCAGGCAACCCCGGGGTCCTTCCCCTTAAACCGGCCTCATAAAAACCTCACCCTTCAGGATGAAAATATTCCAGTGACATCATTCCTGTGTTCCGTAGGAGACAGTCAATAGTTAACACCAATGCCTTCAGGTTGAACCACCAAACCTCTTTTTGTTCAAATAAATACAGATGTGTGCGTGTGTTTTGCTTCTTGAGCTGATAATGACTTCTAGCCAGTGCTTATTAAAATTGCATTTTTCTTTCTGAGTTGGAGCCTCACTCTGTCGCCCAGGCAGAGCGCAGTGGCACACTCATGGCCACCCCAGCATCGACCTGCTGTGCTCCACTGTTCCTTCCACCTCAGCCTTCCAAGCAGCCAGAACTACAGGCAAGCAACTACCACACCTGGCTAATTTTTGTGATTTATTGTGGAGATGTGGCCTTGCCAAGTTGCCAGGGCAAGTCTCGAGCCTGCGGGCTCAGGCAATCCACTCATCTCGGCCTCCCAAAATGCTGGGATGACACGCTGAGCCACTGAGCCCGGCCTATAAATTGTATTTAAAACTAGTACCAGCCAGGCTCGGTGGCTCAGCCTGTAATCCCGCGCCTTTGGGAGGCTGAGGTGAGTGGATTGCCTGAGCCCGCGGGTTCGAGACCCGCCTGGGCAGCGAGACCTCATCTCTACAATAAATCAAAAAATCAGCCAGGCGTGGTAGCGCACGCCTGTAATTCCGGCTACTCGGAAGGCTGAGGCGGAAGGATCACCAGAGCCCAGCAGGCGAGGCTGCGGGGGCCGGGAGTGGCCAATGCGCTCCAGTCTGGGCGACCGAGTGAGACTCCAACTCAAAAAAAAAAAAACTAGTACCACATGTGGGTTTTCTTCTGGAAATTTTCTATCCGAAATTCCATCCCATTTCACAGGATGCTATCAAGCAACCAACTCAGGAGGAAACTGCAGGTTGACACCACTTCGCTCTGACCCAGAGACTAGGCCCTGGAGCCCTGGGAGAAGCCAAGTACAAGCACGCCCGCGGACACAGCTAGGGGACGAGCTTTAATCACAGAAAGGGCTGTGAGTCTCTGACTGTGAAACACTTGAGACCAGGCCAGACCCTCCCCTAGTTAAAGACGTGCTTGTTTCCTTTGGAGTTGGACAAGGAGACTGGACACCCTGCCTCCCTCTAGCATCGCTCTCTCAACGACACCTGGGGCCACTGTGACCCCGTATGCCCTGCTCCACCAAGCCCCTGCCATGGCAGTCAGAAGAGGGCGGGCCCTAGGACAGACAGGCGCGGGATGGCCGCGTAACCTGTCCTCTGGGCACCCGCTACACAAAGCACCCTCCAGAGCTCCCGTCCTGCGCGCCCCCCAACACCCACTCGCCGTCCCGAGATCCCCGACCCCTCTGAGCTCCCTTCACCTTCCCAAGACCCCCTATGCTGTACACCTCCCCGAGATTCCCTCACCTTTCCCAAGACCCCGATACCACCAATACCCCTCACCGATCCCGAGACCCCCTTCACCCCCGAGACCGCCTACACAGTGCACCCTCCCGAAACCCCCTTGCCTCTCTGAGACCTCCTTGTCTATCCCAAAAACGCCTCACCTATTCCGAGACCTCTCGCCTCCCCGAGACCCCCCTCACCTACCCTGAGATTCCTCGCCTCCCCACCAAGACCCCCTACGTCATATACCTCCCCAAGACTCCCTCACATCCCAAGACCCCTCACCTCCCTGAGACCCCCTAGCCTCTCCAGGGACTCCCCTTCCCCCCCAGGACCCCGCCACCTCCCCAAGACCCTCACCTCCCCGAGACTCCCTCACGTCCCAAGGCCCCTCGCCTCCCCAAGCCCCCTCGCCGCCCCGACACTCCCCATACCATGCACTTCCCCAAGCCCCCTCACCTTCTAAGACTCCCTACCCTGTGCACCTCCGAGACCCCTCATCTTTCTAGACCCCCCACCTTCCCGAGACCCCCTACGCCCCTTCCCAAGACCCCTGCCCACCTTCCCGAAACTCACTCACCTCCCGAGATGGCCCCACCTCCCCAAGACCCCCTGCCTTCCCGAGACTCCCTACTCCGGTACACCTTTACAAGACCTCCTCATCCCCGAGAGACCCCCTGCATCCCGCACCCCCCTCACCTATCCTGACACCCCTTGCCTCCCCAAGGTCCCCTCACATCCTGAGACCCGCCCACCTCCCTGAGACCTCCTCGCCTCCCCGCAACCCCCTCACCTATCCCAAGACGCTTGCCTCCCGAGTCCCCCCGCACCGTGCAGTTCCTCGAGATCCCCTTGCCTCCCCTGGGACCCCCCTGCTCCCGAGTCCCCTCGTCTACCCCAATACCCCCTCACCTACTGCGAGGACCCCCGCCTCCCGGAGATCCCGGACGTCGTGCGCCCCCGCAAGACTCCCTCACCTTCCAGACAGCCTCGAACCTGCGCGCCGCCCCAGGACGCCCTACCCTGTGAGCTGCCCTCACCTTCCTGAGACCCTCTGCGCTGCGCACCTTCCCGAGACCCCTCACCGCCCTCAGACCCCCGTGCATCCCGGAGGACGCCCCCCACCTCCCCGAGACCCCTCGCCTCCCCGAGGCCCCCGGGTCTACCCCGGGACGCCCTCACTTACTGCGAGACCCTCCGCCTGCCCCCGACCCCTCGCCCCCGGAGACCCCTCCCCGCCGCCCTGCTCCCGAGCCCCACCTTGTACACCTTCCCGAAGGCGCCGTCGCCCAGCTCCCCGATGACCTCCCAAAACTCCTCGGGGTTCAGGTCGCGCTTCACGTGCTCGTACTGCTTCTTCCTCTTGTCGCCGCCCAGCTTGAAGATCCTGCGGAAATTGAAGAAGGACATTTTCCGAGCGCCCCCCGCCCTCGCGGGCGGCGGCGGCGGCCGGGCCCAGGGCGCGGCGGCGGCGGACGCGCGGGCCGGGCGGGCCGGGCCGGGCCGGGCCGGGCCGGGCGGGCCCTGCGCGCGGCGCCCGGCGGAGGGGCGGGCGGGCCGGGCGCGGGGCGGCGAGGCCCGGGCCGGCCGGCCGCTGGGCGCGGGCGCGGGCTCGGCGCGGGCTCCGGCTCGGGGTCCGGCTGCGCCTCGGGCTCCTCCGCGGCTCCCGCTGCCCGGGACCCCCACGGGCCGCAACGCCGACGCCGCCGCCGACGCCGCCTCCGCTCGCGCCTCCCCGCGGCCGCCCCTCCCCGCGCGCTCCCGGCGCCCCGCCCCGCGGCCGCGCGCGCTCCCGGCGGGCCTCTGGCCGCGCACGCGCAGTGCCTCCCGCGGGCGGCGCGCGGGCGGGGCGCGGGAGGCCCGCGCGCGCCGCGCCGCCCCCTGCCCCGCCCCCGGTGCTGCCCCGCGCCCCGCCGGGCCGGCCGGCCGCGACCCCGGGCGGCGCCCTCCCTGCCCCCGCGTCCCCGCGCGTGAGCCCAGCCCGTGCCGCCGCCGGCCGCGACGCCCCCGGCCCCTCGCCCGCGGCCGCCGGGCGCCGCCTTCGCGCTTCCCGGCCCGCCTCCCCCGCCCGGCCGGGCGAGGGCGAGGGCGAGGGGCGTCGGGGCGGGCTCCCCCTTCCTCCTGCCCGGGCGGGGGCTTCCCGGGCGGCGGCGGGTCCGTCGCGGGTCCCGGTGCCCGCAGCATGCCTGGCTGTGAGAGGGCAGGTCTGCTGGGGGCTGGCTGGATGAACGGGTGGGCGGGTGGATGAACGAATGCCAGGTGGGTGAGTGGGTAGGTGGTCGGATGGGCGGCTGATGGGTGGGTGGATGAACGGATGGATAGGTGGGTGGGTGGATGAACGAAGGATGGGTGAGCGGGTCGGTGTGTGGATGGATGGTGGGTGGCTGGGTGAGTGGGCGGAGGGATGGATGGATGGATGATGAGTGGTGGGTGGGTGGGTGATGGGTGGGGTGGACAGACGGCGGGGCAGGGGGATGGAGGCGTCTGGGACGGAGGCAGCGCTGCCCTTGAGGTCAGGCCCGCAGCCGCTGCTCCCTCGGTCTCCACATTGGCAGAACTGTTGCCGTGAGAGGCTTAAGACCTGGTTCCTCGAGATCCGTCTTGATGTCCACTCAGCTGTACATGTTTAAAGTGTGCCTTTCTATGTTTTGACAAATTTATACTCTCGTGAAACAACACTGTAATTAACCTGTGTTGAATTGGCATCATTTACGGAGAAAATGAAGAAATGCACAAAGACTAAATATGAAGTGCTACAACTCTACCATCCAGACATCACCATTGGTAAGATTTTATTATGTTTCCAAACAGGACGTTTTGGCTGTGTATTAACTTTTTTTTCACATGGGCGAGCTTATACCCATGTAAAGGTTTGCGTCCTGCAGTTTTCATATTTCAGTATGATTAGTGTGTGTTCTCTTTGTAATGTCTTAAATAAAATATGGATAAATGTCTTTGAACACAAATCTTTTCCACATACGCAATTATTTCCTCAGGATAAATTACCAGAAGCAGATTTTGGTCCATGAGTATATGTCTGTTTCCTTTCATTGTTCTTTTCAAAATAGAAAAGTATGTACTGTTTTCTCAAATTGATATATCATATATTCTTGTTGTAAATAATTCAAATAATACAGAAATTATAAACCAGGAAACTGTCTGTATTTCTTCCCTCTCCCACCAAGTCCCCCCTAACCTAACCACTGTAGACCTTAGATATGAACAGCCTTTTGTCAATCATGCTTCAATAAAGTGGTTTTTAAAGTCACTAGCAAAGCAGAAATACAGTTCAGACACCATTTAAAAATAGAAATAGTCTCATTTGTTTCATATATCATGGGAAAAAAACCTAGGCACTTGAGGAAATTTAAGGGGGGTAATTAAAAAAGCTCTATTACTGGATTATGATGGCAATTGTACACTTACAATGGGTGTTCTGTATGGTATGTAAGGTATACCTCAATAAAGCTGGTTTTTTAAAAGTAGGAATATAGAAATATATTTTCTAGGCATCTTTTTTTTAAATACAAAAATGGCATCATCCAATACAGAACATTGACATCTTTTCATGCCAGCACAAATCGAGCTAACACTTTTTAATAGCTGCATAGAGTTCATAACTTAGAATCATAACCATAATGTATTTAAGCACTTCTCTACTGACAGGCATTTAGGTAGTTTCCAACTGTTGTCATATAAACACCACAGTGAGCATGCGTGTGAAGTTCTTTGTGCATTATCTGTCTGATTATATTTCCGTAAGACAATTCAAGAAGTGGAAGGGAGGAGTCAAAGGCGATACTCTTTTTTTACTCGTATTGCCAAACGGCCCTTTCGAAAGGTGGTTCACACCAGCTCATACGCCCATCAATAATGCATGAGTGTCCGTTTCACCCTGCCCTCAGTCGCACCAAGGTCTGACCCATCTTCTTCATCCTTGCCAAGCCGATAGCCCCATTCAACCTCTCGTCTTAATTCAGCATTCGCTGATTACTAATGATGGGACACCTTCTCGTGTGTTGATCGGCCACTTTTCGTTGACGGATCGCCTCGTCATGTCCATGAGTCCTAACGAGTCATGTTTTTAGTATCCTGTAAATGATGTGCTCAAGTCTGATATACTTTGGTAAAATAATCATGGAGTTAATTATCACTTACACATTTTCATCATGAAGGTACAGCCACAGGAATTATTTTAATAATACTGGCTGGATATCATTTAGACAGACCCAGGTTTTCCCAGTAAAGACTGTGGTGTCTAGAAGTTTGCATTATCTATGAATCATAGTTTGGCTTCCCGGAATTTTTAGACCTTTGAAAATAAAGTTTAACCAGTGACCACAGATTCATCAAAGGCACAATTTTTAGGCCCCACTCACCTTAAAAATAGTTGAAGACATTGTCACTAAACAACTTGGCGAGGGGATGCTACCTTCACAGCTTACCTAATAAATAATCTTCTCTGATGATTAAAGAAATATCATTAAAAATTGGAAATTTGGCCAGGCACAATGGCTCATGCCTGTAATCCCAGCACTTTGGAAGACCGAGGCTTGCTTGAGCCCAGGAGTTCGAGACCAGCGTGGACAACATAGTGAGACCTGTGTGTGAGAATTTGTATGTGTGACGGGGTGCGTTTGTATGTATGTGTACAGGTGTGTATGTATGTATGTATGCATGAGTGTACAGGAGTGTGTATGAGTGTGCATATATGTATTGTGTGAACCTGTGTGTACGTGTAAGAGAGAGAGAGAGAGTGTGTGTGTGTGTGTGTGTGTGTGTGTGTGTGTGTGTGTGAGAGAGAGAGCCAGAGGTGTATATGGGTGTACATGATGTGTATGATTATATGTGAATACATATGTGAATGTGTATGTATGTGAGCATATAGGAGCATGTATGAGTGCATGTATTTATTGTGTGAGACTGTGTGCATGTGTGTGGGAGGGGTGTGCATGTGAGCCCGTGTACATCCGTGTATGTGTGTGAAGGTGTGTGTATGGGTGAGCATACAGGAGTGTGTGTGTGCATGTATGTATGATGTGAACCTGTGTGCCTGTGTGTGGGTGTGTTTGCATGTGAGCCTGTGCTTGTGTGTGAGACTGTGGACCGGTCTCCCTGGAGCCTGAAGGCGCCACCAGGCCAGGGCTGTGCCAGGCTCATCCTCATTCCTTGCATCTAGCCAGCACCTTCCCTCCCACAAACGGTTGTTGAAGGAATGGGTGAGAACAGAAGCCTTTCTGCCCAGGAAGAAGCTGCTTGCCAGGGCCTTTCCCCTCCCTCACTTCTGTCAGGAAGCACATGTGCCAGGGAGCACCCTACGGGCTCCACGGAGGCTGGACGGAGCCGGCACGTACTTCGGGCATGAATGCATCTTCTATCCTCGTGGAGCTGCATTTTTAGAAAGGATTCTTCGTGTATTTTAGGAAAGTGACCTGCAATTATGACCATTATTCTCCTGAAATAGAACTGTGAGTCACTCAGGAAATACCAAATTGGATTTTTGGTCATTTTTCTCCTGTTTAAAGTCCCCCAAAAGCAAACAAATTACCTGCTGTAAGTTCTTTTGGTTTCAAAAAGGAACCTCAGCATACCCTGCCTTCTGATTCACCTCCTCTCTCTCTGAATCACAAAGAACTGTCAGGCACACTCCCACTTCTCATCCCTGGTGACTTTGGCTGCAATGACTCACAAGGCCTTGGCAATGTAATGACGAGGCTTCACACTGGAAACGTTGGGAAATTAGAAAATCAAACTTCACAGACATACTTCCTTTAAGAGTGGCATGAAAATTCCAAGTATGGAAGCCATGGCATCTTTCAGACATCAAGCACTGAACAGTCCGTCCCACACTGAACGGGGAGCTGCGTCTGACGCCATCCCTCTGGGGGAATTGCCCCGTTTCTATGTATTGCACCTGTTCTATCTTTGTTTCTCAAGACGCGTGTCGGAAGCGACGGTTTGGGTCCTTGGTTCACAGTGTTTGTCCTGTCATGAGTGCTGTGTTCCTGGGCAAGTCTCTAACTCCTCTGCCCTTCGCAGCTTACGCAGAAAGGTCACCTTTTCTTTTTTAGAGTCGGAATCTCGTTCTGTCGCCCAGGCTGGAGTGCAGTGGCTGCTCCCGGCCACCACAGCCTCCACCTGCTGGGCTCTGGCAATCCTGCTGCCTCAGTCTTCCAAGTAGCTGGAACTACAGGCACGCATTACCACACCTGGCTAATTCATTTTATGTATTTATGTAGAGACAAGGTCTTGCCAGTTTGCCCAGGTTGGTCTCAAGCCCGTGGACTCAGGCCATCCTCTCGCCTCGGCCTCCCAAAGTGCTGGGATGACGGACTTGAGCCACCACGCCCGGCCAGAACTGTTACTTTTGACAAAGCTGTCTTCAGGCGGATCAAACAACTCAGAATGACCCGGAAAATCAGGTGATTCCCTGTGGAGCGCCTCCACCCTAACATGGCGCCCGAAGCAGCCAGACCACAAGACAAAACAAACCCTAATAAGGCAACTAAAGGATGTCAGCATACAATCCTCTCTTACGGGCCTATCGGTGCGTGCCGCGTTACCTTAATTGATTGGCAGAGATACTAGATTTAAGGTCACGAATAGGAGAAAGAGAAAGAAGAACGATGTAGTAACCTGGGATTAAAGCAGCTTGCAGAAGAATCGTGTGAGAGTCGTTACTGAAAGCGACAATTCCCAAAGAAAGAGGTTCGTAGCCGCTCACTTCACCAGAATGGCCACATGCTAAGAACCCTCGCAATTTTGAGATTGTTTTCACTGTGGCCCGACTTGGCAGCCTTATACACAGTAGTATGGTGATTGTGTCTATTTTTCTGACATTATGGAGATTGGAGAGTAAATAAACCAGGAATTTCAAAAACAAGGACACACAGTGTCCGTCGAAATCCACAGAGAACCCTGTTGAACCAAGCACTGTTCTTGGGGCAACCCTCAAGAACTTTGCCTGCTGAGGTGGGAAAGGCTTGCCACACAAGACATTTGCCAAGTGACATCAGTGACCATCTTACAAAAGCAAGGTCCAGCTTCTGCTGTAAAGAAATCGCCACAAACCGGGCTCGGTGGCTCAGCCTGTAATCCCGCGCCTTTAGGAGGCTGAGGTGAGTGGATTGCCTGAGCCTGTGGGTTCGAGACCCGCCTGGGCAGCAAGAACTCATCTCTACAATAAATCAAAAAATCAGCCGGCCGTGGTAGCGCATGTCTGTAATTCCGGCTACTGGGAAGGCTGAGGCAGAAGAATCGCCGGAGCCCAGCAGGTCGAGGCTGCGGTGGCCAGGAGCGGCCACTGCACTTCAGTCTGGGCGACAGAGTGAGACTCCAACTCAAAAAAAAAAAAAAAAAGAAATTGCCACCCGCGGCCTCCTCCTGTGTGTGTGGCTCCTTCCCTCTTCTGATCTTCCAGGACCGGGCACTACTCCCCGGCTTGGAGTGAGAACATCTTACTGTGCGCTCCTATTTCATTCAGTTCTCAGCGCAGTCAGGAGATGCCGCCTGTCAGTCTGGGGGTCCCAGTATCCCCTGTGGCTCGTATTTAGGGTCAGGACAGAAGGGATTAGACAGACTGGATTCCTGCGAGTGGCCAGTGCATTTCTGTGTTTTAGAGCAAGGCCACATCATAAAGTGGTCACTTCTAACAAAAATGAACCAGATGATTGGTGATGGCGGATTCCCCTGATTAAAAAATATGCATTTCAGCTGGGCACAGTGGCGCAAGCCTGTCATCCCAGCACTTTGGGAGGCTGAGGTAAGAGGATGGCCTGAGCCCAGGAATTCGAGACCAGCCTGGGCGAATTGGCGAGACCTCGTCTCTACAAATGAATGAGCAGTGCGTGGTAGTGGGCGCCAGTAGTTCCGGCTACTTGGAAGGCTGAGGCGGTAGGATCGCCTGAGCCCAGCAGGTCAAGGCTGCAGGGTCCAGGAGTGTGTCACTGCACTCCAGCCTGGCCGACAAAGTTAGACGCAACTCAAAAAGATTAAAAAAAAAAGGCTGGGCTGGGTGGCTCAGCCTGTAATCCCACGCTTTGGGAGGCCGAGGTGAGTGGATTGCCTGAGCCTGCGTGTTTGAGACCCGCCTGGGCAACTTGGCGAGACCTCATCTCTACAGTAAATCAAAAATCAGCCGGGCGTGGTAGTGCTCGCCTGTAGTTCCAGCTACTTGGAAGGCTGAGGCGGAAGGATCGCCGGAGCCCAGCAGGTAGAAGCTGCGGTGGCCAGGAGCGGCCACTGCACTCCAGTCTGGTTGACAGAGACTCCAACTCAAAAACAAACAAACAAACAAAAAAGAACATGTGCTGTTCATTTAAGCGCAAAATTTAAGGAGTGTGTTATGAGTAACAATCTATAACTGGGACAATGTTAAGTAAATCAAAATCTCACTTCAAAAGAGCACTATATCCACACAGCTTTTGGAAACTCTTGGTTAAACAAAGTTTTAAAAGTCTCCCGGCTGGGCACGGTGGCCGGGCACAGTGGCTTGGCCTGTCATCCCAGCACTTTGGGAGGATCACTTGAGCCCAGGAGTACAAGACCAGCCTGGGCACCACAGTGTGACTCCGATCTCTATTTGAAAAAGAAAATTTCTCTTACTGCAAAACGTTTAGGGGGCAAATGTGTTTCATGTTTCTGCATGCGTATCTGGTGTTTCTCAAACATTTTTAACCTATTGTAAAGTGCCACCTTGCAAGATTGTTGTTCAATGGACCAGACTTTAAGAAAACCCAACTCACTTTTGGTAATTCAGTCATTGACTCTAATCCTTAAAATTGCAAAGAGTTAACACCAGCATAGTTTTAATATGAAAATTTATATGTTATATAGTTAATTCTGGCAATAAAGTAAAATATTCGAAATTTGCCTAATGAGGTTTTTTTTAACTGCTTGAAAAACTTGAATGACAGTTAAAAAGCTTAAATGACTCTTCAGTAGTTATTCCAAAGTCCAAATAACTCATGGATTCATAAGTTTGTTTGTTGTTTGTTTTTAAACCTAAATTCTTTTTTTCCTTAGAAAGTAGCAGTAACAACGTAAACTCTGATTCAGATGTTGAATGCTTTCCAGGTTTTCTTACAATTCTTACTTGATCTTACGCAACATACTTCTAATATACTGATAACAAAGTTGCATAGTCATTTATCCAGACCTTAGAAACAACACTGGAAGGAAGCAGATTAATGCAGAAGATATGTCCCGTTTCATGTCTGGTGGAACTCAAGTTTATCTTCATTGCCATCATCCAAAAGCAAATGGAGGTTTTATTTTCGTTTTCCTGCCAAATGCCAAATCCTGGCCCCCTAAACACACAGTCAGCTCCCCCACCCACTCCTGTCTCAGCTCAAACCCATCCCTTCGGCGGGAAACAGCACAGTCGTAGCTTTGTGAAGGCGGAGATGCTGACCAGTTTTCCAGCTGCCCGTCCTTCTCTAGCCGCCAGTCCCTCCACTCAACCTGACCTCTTGAGACGGAGTTTTCCACTCTGCCTTCTGCCTCCACGCTCATCTCACGTCGCGGTGCCTTGATTTCTGCTCAATGGACCCACCGCCAAGCCTCATCCACCCTGATTTCCTCCTGATTGCTGGAAAAGTTACTTTCTGTGGAACCATTGGGTCCGAGCTGTGCTAACTCTAATCGCCTCACTCTCAAATCAACGGAGGTGGGAACTCTGGGTTCTGGGATTCTCTTTGGCATGTGGGAAGGCCTCTTGTTAGGCTTTGTGCACCACAAACTCACGTAGCCAGGGCGCACGGGAGACTGGAGCCCCGCATACACTCGGTCAAGCAGGCGAGTGCCAGTGAGGCATGTGGGTCCAGTGGGACGCCTTTTTCCGGCTTACAAAGGTGACCGAAGTCGTGGTGGTCCTGGGCGGTCCACAGACTTCATGTAGCCATGGTGACATCCAGGATCCTATCTGTTGCCTCAGGCTCTGCCGGCCCTGCTCCCTGGCATTTCAGACCTGTCCTCCAGAGAAGAGCAGTCTGAGTGACTGCTAAGACCCCTCTCTTCCCTCCTGCTCTGTGGCTTTCTATTCTGTCCTTCTTCTCTGGTCTCTTCTTATGGTGATGACCCAGACCTCCCCCGAAAGGCTGCCGCTACCTGCCGCAGCATCAGAAATGTCGGTTCTGAGCCACCTGGACACGATTGCCCTTTACAATAGCCTCAGTTAGAGATGCCCAAACACCAGACTGAATTCTGAAGAAAAACCCTATTACCCTCTATTACAACTTTTGAAATAGTTGAAATCCATGATCTTTTTCTTTTTTTTAAGAGAGAGCTAAAATGATTCTAGCACGATTTATATATACCACTCATATATTTTCTCTTGGTTAAGTTTTTAATGAAAATGAATTTGGGGGCTAGGCACTCAAGCCTGTAATCCCAGCACTTTGGGAGGCCAAGGCAAGAAGATTTCCTGAGTCCAGGGGTTCAAGACTGGCCTGGGTAACTTGGCGAGACCTCATCTCTACAATAAATCAAAAAAATAACTTAGCTGGGCATGGTGGCGTGTGCCTGTAGTTCCAGTTACTTGGAAGACTGAGACAGAAAGATCGCCTGAGCATAGCACGTCGAGGCTGCAGGTGGAGTCTCACTCTGGTCCAGGTGTGGTGGCTCATGCATATAATCCCAGCACTTTAGGAGACCGAGGCAGAAGGATCACTTGAGGCCAGGAGTATAACAGCAGTCTGGGCAACATAGCGAGACCCTGTCTCTACAAAAAATTAAACAAAATACAAAATCAGCCAGGCATGGTGGTGTGTGCCTGTAGTCCCAGCCATGTCAGGAGGCTGAGGTGGGAGGATTGCTTGAGCCCAGGAGTTCGTGGCTGCAGTGAGCTATGACCATACCACAGCACTCAGCTTCTCAGCATGGCAACAGAGCTAGACTCTTTCAAGAAAAAAAAAAAAGAAAGAAGAACAAAAATGAATTTGCTTTGAGCCTGGAGAAGGAGAATACCACTTATTGCAAGAATGAATGGCAGTTTTAATAGTCCTGTGAGCAAAGGCATAACTTCATGCAAGCCCCCAAACATTGCAGCCTGCCTCTATTCTGAGATGGGTCTAATCTATTGTTTAAAAGGAAATGTCACTGTTTCTTTTGCACATGCCAGCACTGGCATGTCACTCTTTCTGTTCTCCCTTCTTTCTCTAATAAACTCCATTTGAAAAAATAAAAGGAAATGTAGAGTTTGGCTTTAAAATACTTTTTAATGATATTTTATAATTGACTAAATTTTGTAAACAATTGTAACCTTTTTTTTTTTTGAGAAAGAAGTTCAAGGAAATCCAACCAAATGGGGAGATATACCATGCTCGTGGATCAGAAAACTTCATATTGTTTAAATGTCCGTTTTCCCCCAACTGATGTCTAGATTAAAGGCATTCAAAATCAAACTCCCTTCAGTTTTTTTTTTTCTTTCTGGAGATGGACAAGTGAACGCTAAATTTTCTATGGAAATGCAAACAACCTAGACTACAACATAGGAGAGAAAAACAGAAAAAAATGTAGGGCATTCACTGCTTGATGTCAAGACTTATCATAAGGCTACAGTAATCAAGAGTGCTTCTGGTGTAAAGACAGACAGATAGGAAGCTGGAACATGGCAGAGAACTTGGCAGTGGACTCACAGACATATATATGGTCAGTTGATTCTTGACAAAGGTGCCAAGACAATTCAGTGAAAAAAGACTAGTATCTTCAACAAATGATGCTGGAACAATCAGCCACATGGGGGAAAAGAAGCCTCAACCCCCACCTCATACCACAGACAACAATTAACCTGGAACACACACCTCAAGGCAAGAGTCATAATTATAAAATTGCAAAACCTCCTTATAGAAATCTTAGTGATCTTGGCTTTGGGGGAAGATTTCTTAAATATGACACAAAAAGCACAAATTATAGGAGAAACAAATGATGGCTTCATCAACAGTAAAAACTTTTCCTTTTTAAAGAAATGCTGTTTAGAAAGGCAAGTCACAAACTAAAACATACTTGCAAAGCACATATCCAACAAAGAACTTGAGCCTTCTAACTCACAGGAGACGTATAGAGCGGTGAGCCCAACTGCTCGCCAGCAAAGGCCGAGCGAAGGGAGACGTCTGTGCTCAAGATCACACGGCAATGCGAGGACCAGATCCAGGAATAGAACTGGGGTGCCTAGCGGAGCAAGGGTGTTTTTTCCAAACCAATCAATCCGGTTTGAAAATTGGCAAGATAGTTGGACACACATTTCATCAAAAAAAAGATATACAGAGGGCATGTACACATATGCAAACATGTATAACACCATCAGTCATGAGGGAAACGCAAACTAAAACCACAATGAGACACCAGTCCCCACTCACCAGCATGACCAGAACTAAAAAGATCCCTTCCACCAGGTTTTGGCGAAGATGTCAAGCAGCTGGAGAAACTCTCATACACTGCTGGTGGGAATGCAACATGGTGCAACTACAAGGTCCGACAGTGATGTCTGCAAATTCACCCGAGAAAAAGTGCTCCATACCTCAATGCCGAATATCATCACTATGGTCACCTTCACAGTATTCCCCTTGGGAAGCTGTGCACCGACACCAGTGCCTAGTCCCCCGTCAAAGCAGTTTTGGAACTCTTTTTCTGAAATGGCCATCAGAGTTGTAGTCACATTACCCTTGATGTCCTGAATGTCATCCAAATGTCTTCCTTCCAATATTTCCTTTATCTTCAGGTAAAGAAAAAGTCACGCGGGGCCAGATCAAGCGAGTAGGGAGGGTGTCCCAATACAGTTATTTGTTGACTGACAACAAACTCCCTCACAGACAGCGCTGTATGAGCTGGTGCCCTGGTGTGACGCAAAAGTTCCTTTGGGACCTTTTTTTTTTTTTTGAGTTGGAGTCTCACTCTGTCGCCCAGACTGGAGTGCAGTGGCCGCTCCCGGCCACCGCAGCCTCGACCTGCTGGGCTCCGGCGATCCTTCCGCCTCAGCCTTCCAAGTAGCTGGAACTATAGGCGCACACTACCATGCCTGGCTAATTTTTTTTTTTTTGATTTATTGTAGAGATGAGGTCTTGCTGCCCAGGCGGGTCTCGAACCTCAGGCAATCCACTCACCTCAGCCTCCCAAAGACAGGGGATTACAGGCTGAGCCACCAAGCCCGGCACTTCTAAGCATTTACCCAAGAGAAAAGGAGACGCATGTCTATACAACGACCTGTCTGTGAATGTACGCAGCAGCTTTGTGTGTAACTGCCCAAACTAGAAACAATCCACATATCCATGGACAGGTGGTTGGATAAGCAAATCGTGGTATGCCCACCCACAGGAATACTACTTAGCAATGAAAAGGAATGAGCACCAATATGGATGAATCTCAAAATGATTACGCTTGGTGAAGGAAGCCAGACCACAAAAAGGGGACACTCGTTTACACAGAAAATGGAAACTAAAATGGAAACTAAACTCTAGAGACAGAAAGCAGATCAGCAGTTGCCTGGGGCTGAGGGAGGGAGCAGGAGAGAGTATTCAGGGACACAGGTAAACTGTGGGGGTGGACTAGCACGCAGGGTCATGGTGTTCATCGGGATGGTTGATTCTTTAGTGAATATGTGGCAAAACTTACAAATTGTACATTGTAACATGCACAATTTATTGTATCTATTATACCTCAATGAAACTGCAAAATGCATTTTCATTGTTTTCTAATCCATTAATGGTTGTAATTGATCATAATGACCTCGTATCCTATTCAAAGGCGACTGGTAGGTTTACTGTGACAATAAACTCAGCCTACATACCGCTCTGCCCCAGGGTTACCTGGCTTACCCTCAGGAACCCTAAACAAAGCATCAAGAAACGGCTCTCCCCTGGGGCTTGACTCCTTAAGGCTTCATCTTCACAGGAAAGAAAGACGGTGGCAGGAGGGGTCCTGGGAGTGGCTTGGCATCCCCCATGGTCGCTCAGACAATCACCCTTCCATTGTTTGAAACGAAAAATTACTACAGAGCGTTTTTCTCCGTGTTAGGTAAAATGCCACATAGACACAGCTTGGAGATAAGTCCCCCACTCCAGGCCGGTG